>VWYH01003866.1:0-43709 GCA_013399365.1 Pampusana beccarii | reverse complement strand
AAAATAAAAAAAAAAAAAAAAAAAAAAAAAAAAAAAAAAAAAAAAAAAAAAAGAGAGAGAGAGAAAGCTGGTGTTTATGACCAGTAAAGAAATGTTTTAAGTCCTCTTAACAACCTGAAAAGAAAGCAAAGAATTCTCTTTACTTGCCTCTACCGATACCTGGGATTCTCTCGGAGCAGGTCAGCTTGTATGACACAGGGCATGTTATATTTTAACCAACACTTCAGCCAGTTCTTAAACTTATCTTCTCTGATTCAATCACCAGTGTGAGTTCTGAGGCAAGCATCATAATAACTTTACCTTTCTTCAACCAAACAGCTGAAGTTGTTAAATGAGATTTACAGAATAATCTCTTTTACATTCAGCTAGGAAAACAGAGTTGAGCCAGAAGGAAGAGCCGCTCATTTAAAATTGGCTTTCAATCACATGTGCTACTGCTCAGTGAAAAGATTGATCAAAACCAGACTGCCAGCTGCATAACAGCCATAATACTGGCAAACAGAAAAGTGTAAATACTGTTTCTGAAGATAGATATACCTTTGATTTAGTAAAGCTTTTGCTATTGCAGCATGCAGTTTGCTTCTGGCTCATATATCTAGTTAGAGGTTAGATTATGTTTGACATTTAGGATATTTATTGATTTAAAGGAAAGACTGAAAAAGGTGCTGTGCAGGCCACTGAAACTACTCCCACCTTTTCTAGGCAAAACAGCACCATCTGCTCTTGTAAGATATAAAAAATGATTTTCTGCAATTTCTACAACGACTATTCAGAAATTGAGATGTTACAGCTTGCTTCTCCCAGATTTGACAGCACTCTTACTCTCATCAGTTTGCATACCCAACAATCCACTTTCCCAGAATAAAAACAACAACAAAAAATAAATTCTATTCTTATTTTGGCAATAGTAGCCCTCACCTCAAGATGCTGTTCAAAACTCAGACTCCTCTCATAATACTAAGATGTGCATGATAAGCTAGTCCCTCTTAGGAACCCATAGTGAAACGATAGAAGATTCAAGTGCACTTTTCTTTAAACGGTAAATAATAGAACAGATATTAATATCAACCATACAACGCTCCTGATTATACTGTCTGTGTAGACACAGCAATAAGAAAACTCCAATTAACAGCAACCAACTTTAGAAGAAAAAAAAAAAACAACACAACTTTTAATTAGAAGAATTTCATATTTGTAGAAATACATCTTCTTGACAATAGCCTTTTCTATACTGAATGCAGTTCTACTTCTGTTTCTACATCAACAAGTGACTACATTTAAGAAAACTGTCAGTCCTTATACCCATCCCACATGAGAACCAAGAGTCACAGCTGCTGTACTGCTCCTTAAGGCAATTAGTACAACAAAAATAAGAGGCAGTGCTAGATTTTTATGTGGTTTTCTTCTATATTTATAAATACATATAAATACATATAGATGTATACGTACATGCTCTTGCACATGAACAGTATTGTTAATTAGGTTCTAAATGCCAACTGCTACCCTCAGATATACCAGTCCAACTCTGGTGCAAAAGCTGTTGCTTTGTGCAGTTACTCATAAAGATGTAGGCACTGGTAGATAGACTGTATTTTAGCTTCCAATTATCCACACTTTTTAATACAGGAGTTCTTAAAAAACAAACAAAAACCATAAAACCCCACATCTCTTATCTTTCTTTGCCAAAGAAATGGCACTGTAGGATGAGTACATCTGCCACTAGCTCTCTTATGCAGAAAAGTCTCCCATTAATTACAGTAAAAGTAGAGTGGGTTGAAACTTACACAACTGCCACAGAGATCATCTGTTAAACAATCTCTCCTGAATTTACATGACTGTAACTAAGAATAGACCCTCTAGGCATCAGTTTCAAGCTTGCAGCCACTTAATCAAGGAAATAAATTAGTAATATTTATGTATTTTTTTATTTTATTGACAACATTGTGTGTCAATTGCTCTAAATACCACCACTGTAAACAACGTGCTAATTTAAATAAATACTTTTAAGAGCTTTATATTCTAGCGCACATTTCCAAGTTTGCAAAGCAGAATTTAACAAATGTATGAGTCTATTTCAACAAGTTCTATTCATGGAGCTCTCTTTCTGACCTTCTAAAAGCAATAGCATCTTCTGATCATCAAAAGAGTGATCATTACTCATAAGTCACAATCACTTGATGCTGACAAACACTGCAATGGAGTCAGTCTTAAGAGGATCAGAACACAATATCAAAGCAACCATTGTAAAAAAGGAATTAGCAACCAGCAAAAGAGATTGTGGCCCAATATACTAGTCTTGCATATTTGCTTCTATCGTATACACTCAAAACACTCATCAAAAAATTCAACACACAATAAAGCTATTTCAAAATTATTAAAAAATAATTGAGGATGCAGAGAGCAATTGTAAGAAGTTCTCTTTAACAAATGCATCTTTGCTTACCGCTTGTATCCCCTTCTCGCCTTGACCTTGGCACACCACGGGACATAGCATTCGAAAAGCCTTTTGAGGTAGCACTTTGTAAAGAAGGCTGGTTTGCACTTAGAGTCCATGCAAGACGGGACCCTAGTTGCTGACGGAGGCAATCGCCAACGCCTGGAGCTTGGTAGGATTGTCTAAAACGACAAAAGAAAGAAACACCTTTAAAATCTTTGATTCTACACTCTGGTTTGTTGTATGCAAATTTTGAAAAATGCCCCAAGCTTGAGTTTGTTCTTTTGTGGATGTTTTGTTTGTTTGTTTTAATAAAGGAACCTTAAAAAAGGGTGCAGAACATACAAATTATTTATTGCTTCCTATAAGCCTACACTTTCAAAAAAAGGTAGAATAGAAAGGAGGTACAAATTTGAAAAATATTATTTCATATCAAAGACTTACTTTGTTCACAATGAACTGTGTATATAGGCTGAATTGGATTAAAAGTGGTCAACTATAATAATAATAAACAAGTCATAATACAGAGCAAATATTCTCCCTCTCAGAGATGATGAACACATTAATTTTCCCTCCACAGAACAGACTCTGTGCAGTGCATCTCTGTCAGGCTTTGTAGAGCTGCAAGGGTGATACAACATGCTATCCAATGGCACAGGAAGGGCTCAGATTTTGCGCATGTTACTGTGTTGGCTTATTTAACGAAGTCAATACTCAGATAATCATCTTATGGTTTACAATGGTCAGCTTCTACTCAAAGATCTGAACTATTTGGTATTTGAATGTCTCAGTTCCAAATGTAGATTCTTCTTTCTATGAACAGACAATTAAACCACTGTTCAACAGTAGGTGTTTTAGGATTTTTTTTTCTAATAGGTAAACTTTTTTAGTCAACTCTTGTATACATTTTTTTCAATAAAACCCCTGTCCACTCAAGATGCAAGACTGCTCTAATACGACAGCCAGCATGCTGTGAACATGCTTAAAAGAAAGTGAGACCATGCAAGAAAGGTTGAAAACGGAGGATATTAAGTCTACTGATTTGACGCTGGCTGAGGAATCCTTTAAAAGGAACTTAAGTGAGGGCTTTAAAT
The DNA here is from genome assembly GCA_013399365.1 of Pampusana beccarii. Lineage (NCBI taxonomy): Eukaryota > Metazoa > Chordata > Aves > Columbiformes > Columbidae > Pampusana > Pampusana beccarii. The sequence continues at coordinate 40,181 of VWYH01003866.1, read as the reverse complement.
CCAAGGTATTTAGGGAACAAAGAAGGCACCTGATATCCAGAACTGTCCAGCTGAGGAACATCTACAGTGGAATTTTGAATGGCATATAAACAGGCAGGGTGAGGAAAAGAAAAAGAAGGAAGAAAAAAAAGAAAGAAAAGAAAGAAGAAAGAAAAAAAAAAAGTAACATCTTTAGTCTTCCGCAAACCTATTTGTAAGGTAAAACAGTTTAATTTACCCTGGAAGGAGCGACTGTGGAGTTGGTGTTGGCCCATTCAGGGCATACAGACTGATGCTGCTGATCCCACTGCTCCCCATGCTGCCAGAGCTTTGGGCAGACTGAGCGCTGCGGTCCTGGTAATTAAGGGGAAGGCTCTGAGGTCTGGCATAGTAATACGGGGTCGAGTGAGCATCCCGCGGCAATGCTTGAGCAAAAAGCGTGGCATAACTTGATACCTGAAAAGGAAGGAATAAAATGAATAAATCTGTGAGTTGCTTAAAGTCATGTCTAGCGAATGGAAGTGTAACATTCAAAGATGCAAGAAAATAACTGAAGACCAGTTTATGCAAAGAAGAACTTTTTTTACAGTTATAACAACAAAAAAGTTCCATTACAGGGAGCAAAAGTACTTTTAGCAATATAGCTTATTTTTGCCTTCAAATTGTCATCAGTAATAGCTGCAAAAAGCGCTTTGGGACTAGTAGAGCTGGAACTAAAGGAGGAAATTTGTGCTCTCTATTTCAAATTCATTAGCACATGAGCAGACATTACACTACCAAGCAAACAAAAAAATCCACCCACCTAATCAAGTCACAACTTCAGCTACAAATGTTGGACAGCTCAGAATTTTACATTTATTTAGTATAAAAAATTACACAGAAAAAAAAGCCGACACTTGTGTCAAGCTTGTTCTTCCTTTCAGCCTCACATACAACCACCACAAACACAACCTGAGGTGTTCGTGAAGTCTGGACAGCAGTTCCTAATGACAGCTAAAATACGTAACACACATTTACTGTTTCTCAGGAGTAACAAAGGTGGTCTCACCTACCTTGTTAGGCTGCTTACGTGGATCTTCACTAAGGCTAAGCAGGAGGTAGAGTATTGACCATTTGTTTTTCAAAATGCCCTTTAAAAAAGATGAAGATGAACAGAAATTAGTTGAACTCCTTATAATAAAGGATACTTTCAAACTTATCCAGCCTACTAACAGGTACACATATAAATTAATTTTCCACCCAAATAAAACCAACTCAGAGCCACATTCTTGAGGAAACGAGGAATGCGCAGTACAGCCTCTATATTGCTAATTTTATGAATTTTCTCCACTGACTATGTTCAAATCATGAACCCTCACCTGCTCTGAGATCAGCAAGTACACTCAATTTAAAGTTCATCATTCCATGGAAAGAGGTTTATACGGAGCTGAACCTTTATCAGCATTTCCACACACTCACCAGTTAAAAGATCTCAGATGTGGATCCTAAAGGTGAAGAAGGAAAAATTTGGTGCAATTTTAGGCAAAGAACTTTCCTCCACTTTCCCCTTCACTCTCCTTTACAGGGAGGTTTCAAAAGTTTGATCGTTTCAGTTTCTATTACTTTAAATGCCATTGAAGAGAGCTACCAAAATTTTCACAGCTTAAGATATAGAGAATGTTAACATGAAACGTGAGGAACATGCAATATAGTCTCTAGTAAACAGACAAATAGATACATACAGATTGCTAGGATAACACTCTCAACAGCTTTAAATCTCAGCAGGAAGCTTAGCAGCAGAAGACAAAACAACACTAAAGCCCAAGCTACAAAAAGAACACTTCAAAGGAAGAATTATGGCAGATATTAAAATATTTTAGCTATACATATATTTTTATATATGTTACTCCACAGTTCTGTGACACTTGCACCTGAATTGATCAAGGAAATAAAACTTTATAATGGAGATGAAGTAGTGGAGTAAGTCAAAAAAACTCATATGAGTTCCCTCATCAATGAGGCCATGGTCTGGAATACTAAGTAATGCTGAATATAAAAGAAACTTCAGTCATACCAAGACTCCACAGATTCCAGACCTTACAAGCCAACGTAATTCAGTGCTATCAGTCTTGCAAAATGCACTATCAAGGTCACTTTGATATTATCTTTTTAAAATGCATTTTCATTCGCACCTTTTTCTGGTTTTCCTGTTTCTCTGCAAATTATGCATTTTGTGTGTATATGTTACATTGTATTATATAAGAATTCTGGCCATAGAACATTTTTCTTCAGGACAGAGTCCACTAACTAAAACTACCAAGCTTGTTACTATTATATAAGACTAGGAGGAGACATTCTACACTATTATGTAGAAGTCTCCTATCTTCTGCTTTGATCTCAATAACAAGCAAAAAGTAGAGAGATTGCATCTGTTGCGAATAACTAATCCACCAACTCACTAACAACTGGTGAAGAAGGAGCAGCAATATTACCGCTGCTTCTACCGGCCAGGATAGAATAAGTCTAAATGCCTCAAGCAGTATGGTTTGCTCAACTGGCAAGCTGCTACAAAAATAAGATGACCTCCTTTTCTCTTTAGAGTAATGGATGAAACAAAGTTAAAACACATTCACACGTTCTCCTAGATGCTTCCAAGAGAATTCCTGGAGTAAGAAAAAGCTTCATTGCTTCAGAAAACACATATTCCTTCTGTGCCCTTCCCTAAGCTCATAGAGAAAATAAATGATTGTCCATCATTAGCAATAAACCTTACAGCAAACAGAATAATTATTGGTAGAGTGTATTTTAAATATGGCTGTAGTCAGATGATACCATTTCACATACACAAGATGCTAGCATAGAAAAAAAAAAAAGACAGAAGGTTAAAAGAATCTCAAACATCTGAGCAGGCAGAAAAATACGAGGAGATAACTGACATAAGCTTATATTACCTATTCGGAATAACAACCAAACTTACACGAACACAGACAACATATTTGTTTCAAAGTTCACAGCCACCACACTCTGCAGCTATGTTGCTTGCCAAATGTAAGCTGCAGAAAATGTATATTAAAAGAGCAAGATCGCACAGTGTAACACACAAAAGAAGAGGCTGAAACCAGTGACTGTCATCAGCAAAGATGTCTGCAAACCACTGGCACTTGCTTTGCTGTACAAACCAAAACAAATAATACACAAACCCACAGGAAAACAGGAAGAGTTACACAGTAACTTTAGCTCCAAGCATTAAAAAACTAGAAATTAAGAATGGCTGAGATGAGGGGCAGAACTGAGTTCTCACTAGTCATACTCTCCACAGAATCACCTTTTTGTAATCTTAAAATCTTAGCATTATCCTGTAAAACTCAGCCATGATCTACACACAAATTCATAAAGGAAAATCAGAAGAATAGGTGAAAAACATTTCTCCTAAATACAAAGAGCAAAATAAGGTATATAGAAAACATCCCATTTTACATTAACTTATTATTGTTGTTAAAAATCAGGTATGTGCAAATGACAACTGGGAATCTTATTACTAGCCACCATATTCTAACTTGCTAAATACTCAATTTTATGGAGAATCCAGAACAAATCAGCAGCAACTGACAGTTTTCAACTACCTCAGCTAAATGTCTATCTTTGCATCTTTCCCCCCTTTCACCTGCCCCATCTTCCTGCGTTGTGGGCTTTCTGCACACTACATCGTACGTCAGAATATCAACACGCAGTACTAGGACTGATGTTAGCAGAAACAACAAAGTCAGCAAACCCTTATGCTTCAACATTAAAGACCCGATGCACTTAAAAATTCGAAGCACGAGGACTGTTTAAACCCTAGATCAAAAAAACAAACAAACAAAAACACCACACAATATACTTGCGAGGCATAGCTGCAAAATAAATTACAAAAAGATTAACCAGTTTTTACAGCTAAAAAAAGAAACACTTTATTTTTACAGAGTTCCTTCTTCCACATGAAGCACCCCTTTTCCGTAACTGTACTCAAACTAAGTATGCATCCTTTATTCTCTTCTGATAAAGAAATTAATTCAAATTAATTTATAATTAAAAGAAAAAAAAAAAAAAAAAAAAAAAAAAAAAAAAAAAAAGTTATAAACATTTTCACAAAAAATTAAAAATGGTTGAGGTTGGAAAGTACCTCTGAAGACCATCTAGTCCAACCCCTCTACTCAAAGCAGGGTCATCTACAGCAGGTTGCTCATGACTGCTCTCCAGCCAGGTTTTGACTGTCTCCAAGACAGGAGGAGGAGCTGTGGAGACTCCACAGCTTTCCTGGGCAACCTGTTCCAATATTCAACCATCCTCTCAGTAAAAATATTGTTAATGGCCCGAGCATTCTTCAACTCTATAGTATCAGAAGGATGCACATGTGTGCTTTCAGTGTCTTTACTCTTTATAAATTTATTGCACTACCTGTGAACCAAGTTTTCTGTACAGTTCTGAAAACAAAGCAGCATCTGCTTCTCTTCGTTGTCGTACAACTATTGAAAAAAGAAGAAATATAGATTAAAAAATTGAAAGTAGTATAATTGTCATCTGAAATTATATATTTGTAGTAAATTGGAAAATGTACCTAAGAAAGCATAATGATGCTTAACTGTTTCACTCTATTTACTCATACAGTTTTGCTTATTTTCCTGTTATCTGCATTCCAGCCCTGAAAATTCTTGCATCAGAAGTGATGTAATGTATGTGCCTGTCACCTGTTTGTCTTAGAGCACTTAGAGCATAGAAATATACACCTTCTAAATAAACACCATTTAAAAGTCTAGTCAGCCAGTCTGTAAGTTTAGGGAATGAAAACATACCTGAAAGCAGACAGGGGTTAAGGAATGCTACAAAGCATATCAGTCTTATAAAAAGAGCTATGAAATCATGAAGCCTAAGTACTATTAAAGTGAAAGGAGTGCAATATTAATTGTTGTTTATTTTCATTTTTCCTAGGATATGAAGTAAATGGCAGCAATAGAAGTCTAAGCCAAGCATTCAGAAAATCTAAGCTCTGAATACAAACAGCCACTCAGGAATACTAACTAAGGAATTAATGGACATCATGAGATTTTCAGGGAGTGAGCATCAATAACAGATTAGGTAACTATCTGTGAGGCAGGCTTATCCCATTTTCAGAGGAATAAACTGATCAAATAACTTCTTGAACAACTTCCATTCCTGTTTCTAAGAAAGAAACAAAGATGCACTTACGTTCCTTCTTGATTTTCTCTGCTACAAGAAATTCATCCCGTTCAACAGTGGGAGCAAAGTTGCTTCCAATAACTCTCACTGCATACTGAAACTGTTGGGCTGCATCAGCTGGAAAAAAAAATAATAATCCTCTCTCAGTTAAGCAATGTTGAAGTTCTATTAAAATAAATTAAGAAAAAACTACGGCTCAATCTGGCATAAATGGCTTAGACCAGATAACATTATACTATAATCCTTAGACACACTTCTAACCAGAAGGCAGTAAGATCGAGTTTACCCATGAGCATATTATCAACGCTATACTTGAAACACACTCACCTGTATACACTCTGTAAAATAATAGCACTTAAATTTATGAATAAGCCCTTCCTATTCCGTGCTGACAGAAGAGGCACTTAAGCACACACAGTTACCAGAGAGCATCAGCACACTTCAATTGGCTCTGCCCTTACCCACTGAATGAAATGGCACAAAGCCCCACAATTCAGCTCACACACAGTAAGGACACAGCCGTGTCCACCAGGGACTCTCTCACCATGCACCAAAACTGGATGATCCTACCTGGGGTTCCTTACTCAGATACCCAACAATGGTGGTTTTACCAGTCTGTATGTTGGCTTTAGGTTTTCTGTTTTGTTTTTAAACCAGTTTATGTGGCTTCACCACTTAGGTTCAAAGCTAGTGCAGAGACATCGGCATCATATTCCAGCACATAATAATAGATACTAACAGAGAGGTCACAAGCCAGTGACTGCTCCTTCATCATGCCGTAATTCTGTTTTCAATATTGTTGCTCAACAGTATTGTTTTAGTACAAGAATCGCTGCTTTTTCAGAAGATAATAGTGTGGTAACATTGAGATACGGACAGCTCAGTATTACTAGAGCACAATCACAGTCACACTTCTTGACTTGAAAAATCAATTAAATGATAACGCTATAGACATGTCAAGCACCCTTACAAAATGTCAGATAAATTTCTATGCCTCTTATACAAATAAGTGTAATAACATGAGGGGAAAGGTACATAAGAAAAACATAAGCGTAAATGCATGGTGTCAGCTACTGAAATCCTTACAATTCCTGACTGCAGGTTAAAAAAAATCATCTAAACAATTATGTGCTTATAATAATTAAGTCTTGTTTGTAATATATATGTAACAGTTTTGCTTGCAGATGCATCAGACTTCTCATGTGTTTTATTTAGTCAGTTAAGCAGTGAACTTTCAAAGAAAATTGTAGGCTAATGCAGCAATGGTTCAGCCAAGGAAAAAGAAAGGATGCTGGCCTGTACAAATACATACAAAAGGAACAGAAAAATAGAATAGGGTAAAGACCCACTAGAAGCAGAAATATTTTAAGTGTTGAATCATTTCTTGAACTAATATTTGCAACTGAAAAAAATCACTTGGGAGATATTTGGAGTCAATTATTGATTAAATGCATGAAAATCTCCACAAAGTTAAGGAAGGAGAAATTTGAAATCAGAATGTACTACGTTCTTTTTGAATGCCCGTTTTTGACTGTCATGTGTTATAAATGCCAACCACTGGTTCTAATCTACTAGAATGTCACTGTAGACCAGCAAATATTAACCAATTCCCCACAAAGCAGTACTTCACACAACCAGGAAACAAGTCTGCTCAGGCAGAATCATTAACTTCTAACTGTATCTGACAACACTGGACTACAAAAGGAGCAAGGGTATCACTCTACTTTCCAGAAAGATAACACCAAGATCCAGACTATTGTAAAGTCACAGATCTGCATGACTTAAATGCCTCTCAAAAATAATAGATCTACTGTTAGACTGAGCAATCTCTCATTTGCAATAAGGACATGAAAATACAATTATAAAATCATTTAATAGTTCAGCTATTGATGGCTTAAACTGAACAGATGAATTAGGCAGGAAGAGTAAACATGAGTGTTTCTGAGTAATTCTTATGTCTAATGCATGTCATTACAGAACAACTCAAGATTTCCAAAAGTAATCTGCAAGGCCAACTGAAGTCAAATATTGGCACTAAGTTGTCTCAAACAATAGTAGAAGTTTTATCTTTGATTAATTCCTCAACTGTGTACCTAGAGCAGTTAGGCAACAATAAGGCTTTTCTAGTAGTTCTTACAAATTTTTGGTGTATTGTTACAGCGACTTAACACAGGCTACAAATTAAAAATCAAATTGCTAAAAGAGTTCCAGGTCAAGCATCCTGGCTGAACGAGAGTCAGGAGAAGGATCAAGGGTTGATGTCAAAGTACTTTACCAGTTATGACATGCTTCTAGACTAAATAAACTCCCTGACTATCCACTAAAAAGCAGGAGAGAATGGATTTCCAGTAAACTAGTTCAATAAAAGCTATAGGAAAATATAAAAAAGAAAGAAGCAATTTTTAAAAAATAGATGTCTTCTTTAAAAAAAAAAAAGAAAGAAAATAAATGACACGGGCACATACACACCTGCCACAACAAAGCCACAAGAACTTCCCCCTACAGTTCCATCCCAATTACTAGATGCATTACTCTGGTTTTCCAAGGAAAATTGTTCTGAAATTAACTTCTATGTCCACCTGCACTAGCCTATAACCCAGGGATCGCCCTTCAATTTAATTGTTTTTTATTTTTTAAACAAATGTGATAGAGGTCTCAGGGATATGAAGTTAAACACGTTTCACAGAACTGAGGACTGGTAGAACAAACATTCAAACAACTCTCCCTGAGGGAGAGATTGCAGCAAAAGTTCAGTGGTTAAGTATACCCTCTGGTCTGCCAGCACAGAATTAGCAATATCACTGATTCCCACCAGGACTGTAGCCAGCAAGCATAAAGGAACAGAAACCTGGAGAAGGAGGGAAGAGGGGGGATTTCTGAAGAGAGCTACAGGGAATGAAAGTACAAGCTGACGGTATTGTAAAACAGGAATGGAGGGGGTTTACTGAAGGTGTGTAACACAAATCCACAAGAAGCATTACATTTTATTTATTTACACTGAACAACAATGCACAGTTTTTCTATGAAAGCAATGCTGTATTTACTGTGTTGATTCACTTTTCAGAAATTCTTTGCTTTCTGAACAAAATGTTTCCTCTCAGTGCTTCAAAAAGACATAAGCGCTATGTTTTTGCTCTGTTGTTCCCTGTGGTTTTGGGGGCTTAGATTAAATTCAAGTGAACCCAGACACATATAATGAGAAATCAAAAGGCTTTACTGTTACAAAATCCGGTAAATATATGTAAAAGGGCTCTAGAGGCTCTCTGGAATTTCATGTCTCCAGAAGAACTGACTCAGACAGCTATACATTGACAAGGGACTGGGTGGGTTTTGTTGTTGTTGTTGTTGATGTTGGAACAGGGATTTTCCTCAAAACAATAGAGGAAAATGATGGACTTTTTTAATTTCTGTGTTTCCCAATCTGTCTCTTCTATTGCAACACTGACCATAGCAAGACTAGTTAAAGCACAGAAACTTAGTAGTCTTTTCCATAGTGCCCTAACAAGGTATCTAAGAAAGACCTCTATCTCAAAGAGTACAATTCCATGAAAAAAATACCAATTATTAAACCTGTTACACTACTAATGATATGGAAGAAAGTTACCTGCTCTTTACACATACAGATTTGTACAGGCAATTCAACAGCATCGTTGCAAGACTATTTTTATATTTTATTTCATTCAGCTTTTCATGTTTTATTCATACCAAGTCCAGCTTCTCTTTTACAAACAAAACTCCCTGCTGTGGGAGTTTCTTCAGTAGATTATTTCTTATAAGTCTGTGCAATAACTTCAGTACCTAAAGTGATTAAGCATAACTTAATACAGATATCTGTCAGTAAAATATAGATTCACATGGTTTGTAACTAATAGATACACTTAATTACTTCCCTCCTCAAAGAGCAGCCATTATGACAGCAGATAGGCTTAAAAAAACACAAGTACCTATCTACGTGTGTGTACATCCTTCTTCATCAAAAAGCAATTACGGCATGAATCTATTATGTAATAGCAAGCTCAACATTTCTGATGCATGAAACCAATGCCACTGTTTGCAGGGTAAGGGGGGAAAACAACACTAGTCATGACTTGTTTTCCAGAGGTCTGATCAGAGCCATGAATGCAGATAAAGTCACCCCCCAGCTCAGACTGTATTCCTCAAGTAATACACACATACATATAAAATTAATGATACTGGTAAACAGGCACACAGCTGAACAAAGAAAGAGCACTTCCCCTCACCATGAAAATTTAAGATCTATTCCAACGGTTCAGAGGTAAAATAAAAACAGCCACAAACAAAACAACAACAAAACCCCCACTGAGATTACAGAGATTAAATTAAGGCCATTTATGGACTTCATGTAGCAAACTGCTGTCTCAAGACTGAAATACTACTTTCTAGAGCATGTCAATTTCCAGAAACACTCTGGCACACAAAAATCCTTCTAGGATTCAAAAACAAATAGATGTAACTTGAATTTGTACAGCAATATCGTTTGATTCCACTGGAGGCACTAAGACTTCTTATAATTTACAAGCTTGTACAGCAAGCTACAAAGTCACTAAGATTATCAAGAGGTTTGTGAAAGACTGCTAACAACAAGAAGTTTTTTGTCAGATGGATTAAATTCACTGTCCAAAGAGAGGCATGCAACTCTGTGTAACTGCTGGGGCCCAAAAATAAGGGGGAAAAAACCTCAGAAATTACTGCATAGGGACGCAAGCTCTCTGCAAAATCAGATACTAGTGCAGAAGTAAGGTGGATAGCTTGGATAAACACAGAAATGTTGAAAATGCAAAACTAGTGCACTAGTTCTCAGACACTGTGAGGACACGAGGAATCGAGAGGTCAGCAGCGGCTCCAGCTGCAGGAGCAGAGATCCCCAACCAGCCACAGCAGCTGACTGCAGAGACACTGCGCCCTGGGAAGCTTGCTTTAAGCCCTGACTTGAGAACTGCCTAAAGCACAGAAGCAGAGAGCTTTCAGACCTTAGTTTTATACCAAAAAAGTTGAGAGAGAGAGATATTTTTAGATAGAGTTCTTCCACATAACTCAGTAGATATTGCAATGAATTTCTCAGAAGCAGAGCTGTTTGTTAAAAACCAGTAAGCAGGCCTATGCGGCTGACTGATTTTTGGAAACTAAGAAAGCCATACACTAAGTGGATGGTCTCAAAAAAGCGGGAAGAGGAGGGTATAGCTCCACCACATGGAGCCTCTGCAGTCACATTCCATCATAGCAAAAATTCACTCCAACATAAATCTTTAACAAGCGGGGAAGGTGGAGGCCTTCTAAGGCCATCACAGGCAGAAGTGAAAGAATCCTTGATGGAGCCTGTTTTCTGCTGGGCTTATGTATTACCTCAGGCATGGGACGGCAAAATGTAGACATGGATACAAAGTAAGATGGCTCATCCCACACTACCTGTAAGTGCACTGTTATGATACAGACATTATATAAACAGAATCCTTCACTTCCTTCTGAAGTCATAGCTTCCTTACGAACATAATAAAACACAAGTGCTGAGAAGGAACATGGCCAAGTAGATCAAACCTTCTGAAGTACAAGCTCAGGGAATGCGCAGGCAGGAAGAACCACTAGATGTTCAAATCTCAACTCCTTTCTATTATTTACCTGTTATGTTTCATCCAATTACAGAGCACCTTGTATTTTACTAGGGCGCTTATTCCAGGAAGGTATAAAAGCTAGGATTTCAGGAAATTCACAGCAGGCTAACTACACAAACGGATAAGACAGCTGTTTGTACTTAGCTTCAGCTTCTTGCTACTAATTTTTACTAGAAATTTCGCTAATAAATTTAAAGATCTCTTAACTATCTAAGCTTTTTTTCCCCTAAACTCTGTAGAAGTAAGTGAACATCAAAAACTACTTACCAAAGACTAAGCTGAAAATAATTGTAGAATTTGCCTCAAAAATGAGAATGTGTATACACAAAGCAGCTTAACTACATCAGCACACAAGAAAGGGAGAAGATGCACTAACCACACACAAATGTCGTACTTCAAACTTAACCTGTGCTGAAAGAAAATTAAAGTTAACAAGCCTGAAAAACAGTAAGATGCTAAATAACTTGGCTGGTGGTTTCCTTACCACCTAGGGATACATGCATCCTCAACACAGAGGACACTGCTACTAACAAAATTTCCTTGTTGTCTTTATTTGTTCCTTGGCCACAGAAACCGCGGGCAGTGGGGAAGAACCACCATAGACACCTTTCATGACTGAGATTTCTTTCACAGACTTTTTGACTTATCAGTCTATGCACTTTAAATCAATAGCTGAGCTGATGACAAACTAACACATACTACAGTTGATTGTTTCAAAAGAAGTCTTATGTTAGAAGGGTGAGCCTTCACTGTCAGAGCCCCTCATAACACAGGAATAAAGAGCAGGGTAAGGATGGGCATCCTATCTGTCACACGCATAAAATTATGGGTGATGGTAAACATTGCAGACAACCCACACTATTTTTTTAAAGTTGTTACTTCAAAGAAGTCCTCAGATAACCCACAAGTGAACAGACTTAGGGTGCTACAGGCTGCACGCAACAGTTTACCATGATTTGGGGCAAAATTTCCCCTTTCATTAGTGACACACACACACAAGATTTTAGTTACGTAAGTGGAATCCCAGCTTGCAAATACACTTATCATTACAGTCAGAAGAGACGGAGGTGTATAGAAACCATGGCTTCAAGAAGAAGGCTAGATCCAAAGTCGGTAGAAGTAAGCCATTGTCCTAAATATTCATACCTTGATTGATAAATGCAGAGGTTTCTTCTCATGGTCAGATCCCTAAACACCACAGACCTAGATAAGATACTCAATACCAAGAAATAAGCCTAGATTGAGTTTAAATTGCAGTCCTTCATATCTAAGAAAAAAAGTCATGAAGAAAACAAGATTAGGCAATGTATAAATTATGTCCTCACAGTGGCATCCATTGCTCCAATAAAGCAAGACAATCTCTTTTCCTTTTTTCTTTTTTGGAAGTAGAACTAGAAAAATAATTGGAGATTTCTTGTAGCAAAAATTTTGAAGAGCTTTTAAGCAAGAACATATACCAATTGTATTAGAAAAAGTTGCCTAGGATTGTTACAAGCAAAGCTATAATAGCACTTAGAATTGTAGGCTGATGTGAAATACCCTTTAATATACAATTAAACCAGTTGCTAAAAGAAACATGTGATTACATAAAAATACAAGAGGTATTAAACAGCCCAGAAGCTACCATAGATTTGGGGGAGATAGGGGGAGAGTAGAAACTTCCCACATACTGATAAAATCTCACACCTGGAACTCCTGTCACAGAATTATTACAGATTGACAATTCGGGAAATGGGAAAATTATGGCCTTGCAGAAGACTTGAACATGCAATGGAGAGGAAAATTATCTTGAGGGAGAAAAAACAAACAAACAAACAAAACAAAACAAAACAAAACAAAACAAAACAAAACAAAAAAAAAAAACACACCAAACCCACCAAAACACAGCTATCAACAGCTGTTGATCACAGAATTATAGAAACACTTAGGTTGGAAAAGACCCTTAAGATCCTCAAGTTCAACCAAAAAACAGAATGTTTCTGTGAAGCAGTTCCTATTCAATATTTCGGTGAACACAAAGAGATTCCAACTTCTTCCCAACCCTTCCAAGCTTCTCAGATGAATCATAAAATTCTCAGAATCACAAAATTATTTGGGTTGGAAGGGACCTTCAAAGACCATCTAGTTTCAACACGCCTGCCATGGGCAGTGACATCTTTCACCAGAGCAGGCTGCTCAAAGCCCCATCCAACCTGACCTTGAACACTTCCAGGGTCATCCACAACTTCTCTGGAAAACCTGTTTCAATGCCTTACCACCCTCATTGTAAAAAAATTCTTATCAAATCAAAACCTATTATCTTTCAGTTTAAAACCATTTCCTCTTGTCCTGTCACTTCAGGCCTTGGTAAAAAGCCTCCTTCTATCATTCTTACAAACGCTTTTTAAGTACCAGAAGGCTGCTAATAAGGTCTCCCTGGAGCCTTCTATTTTCCAGGCTGAACAACTCCCAGACTTTCTTCACAGCGGAGGTGCTCCAGCCCTCTGATCATCTTCATGACTGCTCTCCGGACTCATTCCAACAGGGCCACATCTCTCTTACACTGGGGACCAGATTTAAATGCAATACTTCAGGTGAGGTCTCCCCAGAACAGAGGGAAAGATCACCTCCCTCAATCTGCAGGCCAGGCTTCTTTTTATGGAGCCCAGCATACAACTGGCTTTCTGGGCTGCAAGTGCACATTGCTGGCTCATGACCAATTCTTCATCTACCTGTATCCCCTAATCCTTGTCTGCAAAGCTGCTCTCAACCAATTCATGCCCCAGTCCATACTGATACTGGGGATTGCCTCAACTCATGTGCAGGACCTTACACTTGGCCTAGCTGAAATTCACGAGGTTCACATGAACCCATTCTTCAAGCCTGTTGAGACCCCTCTGGTTGCATCCCTTCTCTCAAGCATATCAGCTGCACCACTCAGCTTGGTGCCATGACAAACCTGCTGAGCGTGCACTCCATCCCACTGTCTATGTCATTAATAAGGATATTGACCAGCATCAGTCCCAATACAGACCCCTGAGGGGATACCACTTGTTAGTGATCCCCATTTCAACATTAACGGTAATTCTTCAGATACAGCCACCCAGCCAGTTCCATATCTATCAAATAGTTCATCCATTCAACCCAAACCTTTCCAATTTAGTGACATGTGAGACCATGAGGTGCTGTCTCCAACAAGTGGAAACATCAAGTTTAAGAAAAGGAGAAAGCAAGTGTAATTGCACCTTGTCACTCATTTTCTAGACTTCTAAGATAGCAGTCATTCACTTATAGGCTCTGTTTGCATCAGTTTGAACCCAATTCTTTACAATAGGTGAACACTCAAAATTACTGTCATGGAAATACGTAAAGGTAACCAGGAGTGACTTGTCAGAAGAGACTGACATGGAAGGAGAAAAGAATGCATAAAAGGCTTTACAGCCACTACTAATGAAGAAGAAAGACATCTTTCATACAAGAAAACAGACAGAACAAAAGCTGGGGCATGAATTTGTCTGCTGAGCAATACCTATAAACAGAGCAACTTAAAAAGGAGACATAGCAGATGCACCTCTTCCTTTCCATCCTCCAACTGCTTACTAAAAACAGAGTCTTTTGCCTCGATTGCAACAGATAGAAACTTATGCAAACAGGCAAGGGACTGATTCCCCTGCTTGAAGGATTCACAGCAGCATCAAGACGCAGAGGGCCTGGCACATATCAATGGCTCCACTCGAGCAGACACCAGAGGTTCAAGGCAGAGATTCCCAAACGTGCACCCAGCCACCTTTTGCCCCGAACACACTGGGAGCGGAGTCCCGCTCCCCACAAGAATCACAGAATGTTAGGGACTGGAAGGGACCCCGAAAGATCATCCAGTCCAATCCCCCTGCCGGAGCAGGAACACCCAGATGAGGTTACACAGGAAGGTGTCCAGGCGGGTTTTGAATGTCTGCAGAGAAGGAGACTCCACAACCTCCCCGGGCAGCCTGTTCCAGTGCTGTTAGCTGAGCGCCGTCAGGAGCCCGCGCAGCGCTCGGAGGGCGGAGGACGCGAAGCCGCCACAAGCCGCCTTCGCGCCGCAGGGCACCCGCCCGCCCGCCGCTCCGCCTCACGGCCCCGCCGGCCGGCAGCACAGCCGCCCCGGGGGCCAGGGTGGATCGCCGGGGCTGCCTGGCCACGCTGGGGCGAGCGCCAACACGCTCCCAGCTGAGGGGGCCGCCCTTGGCGGGGCCAGCACCTCTCCACACCGCGGCAACGACGCTCACCCCTCCGGGGCCCGCACGCCGCCCTCGCCCCCTCTTGCCCTCCCCCACGCCCCCGCTGGCGGGCTCCGAGGGCTGTCGGTGAGGGGAACGGCCGGGGACAGAGGGAGGGAGCCGTTACCTTCGCTCTTGCCCAGGATGCGGCAGCAGAGGTTCTGCAGCAAAACGTTGGGGGATTTTTGGTCCGGCGTCGCCATCGCCGCCCGGGAGGCAGGAGGTGGCAGGAGGTGGTATGAGGCGGGAACACGGCGGGATGGCAGAGGAAGGGAGGAGACGCCCGCTCGCGGCCCCCCCCCTCCCGCGCTCAGCAGCGCAAGGACCCGGTGACACCTCCCGCCCCGGCCGCCGCCTTAGGGCGCCATTTTAACAGAACCCGCCGAAAGCCGCAGCGGCGGCAGCTCCGCACCCACAATGCCCCTGCGCGCCGGGCGGCATCGGAGCGCGCCGCCAACAACACGGTCCGCCGCGCCGCCGCTGCCGCCGCCCGGAGGTTCCGGGGCAGACGCCGCCCCACGCCGGTCCGCGCCGCCCTGAGCGGGGGCTGAGCTGCTGCCGGGCCTGGCGCAGCCTGGGGAGGGGGCACGGAGGGTTCCAGGGAGGCCCGGGCCTCCTGAGGGCGTGTGGACGTGAGCAGGCCTAGGCCACTGCTGTGAGGCCTGTGGTGGGCACCAGTCCTAGTCAAAAAGTCCCCCAAATTCCCAAAAATTGAAGTAGAATCATAGAATGTCCTGAGTTGGAAGGGACCCACAAGGATCATCGAGTCCAACTCCTGTCCCTGCAGGTGACAACCCCACAGTTCACCCCATGTGTCTGAGGGCACTGTCCAGTCTCTTCTTGAACACTGTCAGGCTTGGGGCCGTGACACCTCCCTGGGGAGCCTGTTCCAGTGTCCACCACCCTCTGGGGGAAGAACCTTTTCCTAATGTCCAACCTGAACCTCTCCTGGCACATCTTTTGTCATTCCTTCAGATTCTGTCATTGGTCACTAAAGAGAAGAGATCAGCACCTGCCCCTCCTTCTCTCCTTGTGAGGGGCTGTAGCTGCCATGAGGTCTCCCCTCAGTCTCCTGCAGGCTGAACATAACCAAGTGACTTCAGCCGCTCCTCATACAGCGTCCTCTCCGAACCCTTCACCAACTTTGTGTCCCTCTTCTGGACCTTCTCCAGTAGCTTTGTGTCTCTTTTATCCTGTGGCACCCAGAACTGCACACAGTGCTCCAGGTGAGGCCGCACCAGTGCAGAGCAGAGTGGAACAACTACTCCCTCACCCGGCTGGCAACGCTGTGCTTGGTGCACCCCAGGACACGGGTGGCCCTCTTGGCTGCCAGGGCACACTGCTGGCTCATGTCCAACTTGCGGATGACCAGAACCCCCAGATCCTTCTCCATGGAGCTGCTTTCCAGCATCTTGACCCCCAGTCTATATGTAGAAGATTCCTGTCCTGCAACAGCTTTCCACTTTTGGAAAATGCCCTCTCAGCCGTCCCTCAAAATTCCAGGGTGGTGAGGCTCCCTCATTCCTCTGTGGAGAAGTGCAGGCTGGGCGCAGCTGTTGGGTGGCTGCAGGTACTATAGTTCATGCCTTGGGGAGTCAGGGCACACCAGTAAATGTGGATCTAGAAAAATGTGTGAGGGTCCCAGAGCCCACCCTCCCTGCACTGTTCAGCCTTGCGGCTGGGTGGCCCCTGTCCCCTGCAGAGGTCTCAGCCTCTAACCTTCCTGCTGGACCTGCGGCCACACCGGGGTGCAGGGGCAGCAGCTCACAGCTGGCCCATGATGCTCTCACTGACCTGCTCCTCAGCCTCATCACCCCTAATGCACACCCTGACTTTCCAAAATGTCTGCCTTCCATTTCTTTTATTCAGTAGGTGGTGCTTTCAAAGAGGTGCTTTGAAACGTGGCAGCAGCCAGGTGGCTTGGTGTAAACAAATATATTCCTGCTCTGCGACACACTTGTTTCTGGCAGTCCTCGTTGGCACCCAGCTTCATTATCTCTGTGTAGCCCTAGTTTTATGTGTATGCCTTCTGCTGACACATACATTTAGGCCTTTCATTATGGGAACATTGTAGATGTAAAAGATGGCTAATCACTAGTATTACTGGTAGAAACTAATGATGAGAGCACACCAAGAACTGAAATTCATCGAGGATGTATGATTTTTTGTTACTTGGTATATTGTAGCAGGACCTTCAGTCTTAACACTCCCATTATAACTCTGAAAATCCTAGTGACACTTTCTGTGGAGTCCTTTGAAAAGTAAGATAGAACCCCAAATTAATAAAGTTATCAGAACTTTATCCCGTGTGAATAAAGAGAGAGTGTAAACTGCATCTCTGATAATTCTGAAGAAAAGATTTCAAAGATGGTGTGACTTTTTTTTTTGTACTGAGAGAAGAGTCTGTTCCGTTCTCCACCCAAATCAAATGCAGTTGTTGTTCCACAGAGAGCCAATGGCTCACTGCTGCTGACGGTCACTTCAGGTTTAGATCCCATCATGGAAGGTGTTAATCTATCAAGTGGCAAATATGGTTGCTCACATGAGAGAAAAAAACTTTGGCAATAATATCAGGAAGTGCTGTTGCTTTACAGTATCTCTTAATTCCAAGGGAATCCAGTCATTCACAAATATCTTGTTACTGTGGATATTACTGATTCTTTCTGGTCATGCTGGGTGTTTTATCTGTGGCAATTGTGTCAGCATTCTGGAATCAGAACACATTATGGAGCAGCACAATAGGAACATGCCGTTAACATGGGCTCACTTGAGTGTGCCTGCAAGCAAAAGTACAATTACTAATCTAAGCTTTTCAACTTCAGCAAAACCACATCCTACCTTATTCTTCTGAAGTACTGTAGTAGCCAACCATTCTGTTATGTTACTGGGAATGTGTCCTTCCATTTCTAACTTCTTTTTTCTAAGGAAATGAGGCTTATGTAGTTATTCTGTCTGTCAGTGCCTCCTCAAAAATGTCAGATCTCTTGACCAATTTCAACCAAATTTAGCAGAGGGATAGAGTTCTTAAAGATATTAACTTAATAAAATTTCTATGGAATTCTGTGGCTGAGAGTCCTAAGGTCCATGTTAGTGCCGCCTTGAAAAGAAAGGTAAAGAGAACTTAGTTCTCCCTATTGTGTTTGCTATTAGCTTTGCCCTGGATAGCGTGCGATATCTATCTCTGTACCAGCTGCAGAACCAGCTGCTTCTTGCCCAGCCTGACGGATGGAGGATGCAGGAACTGAAGGCGTAAGGGACAGAGAGCTCTGCAAGCAATGTGGGAAGTAGTCAGAAAGAGGCAGGAGGGATGCAAATTGGTGGGGAGTAGAGGAAATTAAGCTTCATTAGTTCTGCTGCTCACAGTACTCCTTGCTTTTTTTCTTAATGAAAAGAATTAATCCTGCAATCCTGTCTTAAAAATGCTAATTCTGATAGGGCGGGTTGCTAGCGTATGCAGGTTATTGTGGTTCTACCAACTCCAGTACAGCTATGATCACATAAATCAGCTTAAGGGATCCCCCAGCATTTTTATGGATGTGCGGAATCATGTATTATTTCATTTTTGAAAAGCGAGACAGAAAAAATATCAACTATATGTATCAACTGTTTAACTATAAGCTCAGTTCACCTTGCTGCTTGGCCTCTGAGCGTTGGACAATAATTAAAAAAAAATAAATATTTGCTACTAAGATTTTTCATAGTGCAGAAAATCCATTAGTAAGCATAGTTAAATGCATGCTTTTAAAAGTATGACAGTGACTTACAAGGAATTTAGCTTATCCACAGAAGCTTAGAGAGACTTGTGTTCAGAGCTGCTACACAAAGAACATATTTCTGATAGTAAATAGCTTTATAGCAGTAGTACAATGAGATCCAGCACGAGATGGAAGCTGAAGCTTGGCAAAATAAGGCTAGAAAAAAATATGGTTTTAATTCAATAAGGCTATTCAACCAGTAGAGAGAGATATGTTTAACAACATGGCACTTTCTCCATATCTCAAACATTTTATATTATCCTTCTGTTACAGGCTTAAGGATCAGATGCAAACTGACACAGCAGCTACTGAGATGTGTATATGTTGTGCACAAGACCAGACTGAAGGGCATCATAGTCATTTTTAGTCTTAAGCCTTCTAAATCTAAACAATAATGTTGAGAAAGTATTCTAACCCTTATAAAACACCTGAGGGTTAATTGCTCTGGTTTCCTTAACTCCTTTATGGTTGTGTCTACAGGGCACAATATCTTAGATGGTGGGACACACCATGGTCAGCAGAGCATTATGCTGACATGTCCAGCAATTCACTGTGCCAGATAGACAGATTTTTTTGTGTCACATAACTGATGTCAAGAATTATTGTGGCTGGAGACAGTGGAGGATACTGTCTGTGCCTTACTTAGCATATGGCAGCCCTGGAGGAGCAGCAGCTGGGTCTCTTCTGCCTCCAGCAGCATTTGGCTTCTGTACGTAAGCATATATGATTATAACACCAAGTTGGGTGGGAGTGTTGATCTGCTGAAGGGTAGGAAGGCCCTACAGAGGGATCTGGACAGGCTGGATTGATGGTCTGAGGCCAATTGTATGAGGTTCAACAAGGCCAGGTTCCGGGTCCTGCACTTGGGTCATCACAACCCCAGGCAGCGCTACAGGCTTGGGGAAGAGTGGCTGGAAAGATGCCTGGGGGAAAAGGATCTGGGGGTGTTGATTTACAGCCAGCTGAACATGAGCCAGCAGTGTGCCCAGGTGGCCAAAAAGGACAACAGCATCCTGGCTTGCATCAGGAATGGTGCAGCCAGCAGGACTGGGGTAGTGATTGTCCCCCTGTACTCAGTGTTGGTGAGTCCCCAGCTCAAATCCTGCGTTCATGTTTAGGCCTCTCATTCCAGGAAAGACACTGAGGTGCTGGAGCGAGTTCAGAGAAGGGCAACGAAGCTGGTGAGGGATCTGGAGCACAAGTCTGATGAGGAACAGCTGAGGGAACTGGGGCTGTTTAGTCTGGAGAAAAGGAGGCTGAGGGGAGACCTGATCGCTCTCTGCAACCACCTGAAAGGAGGTTGTAGCATGGAGGATGTTGGTCTCTTCTCCCAAGTAACAAGAGAAAGGATGAGAGAAAATGGCCTCATCACCAGGGGAGGTTCAGATTGGATATTATGAAACACTTCTTCAAGGAAACCGTTGTGAAGCACTGGAACAGGCTGCCCAGGGAAGGGGTTGAGTTGCCATCCCTGGAGGAGTTTAAAAGACACACAGATGAGGTTCTTAGGGACATGGTTTAGTGGTGGACTTGACAGTGCTAGGCTAACAGCTGGACTCAAAGATCTTAAAGGTCCTTTCCAACCTAAACAATGTTATGATTCTGTGATATTTTCCACATAGCCAACCTTGTAATGCCTAGAGCCCTGCTTTGCTGAGCCTACTGTGTTAAAAGGTGATTAAAACTGCCCACAGATCTGACTTTTGAAAGGTCATATGTTTTAGGATGAGGTATTGTGACTCAGTTTCAGATCGATATTGTCGCTGTGCATAACTAGGTCTGTGATGAAGAGAGAGTTTGATTCAAACAGTTTAACCCTCCTGAGCGCATTAGTTCTGCGTTGCAGCCTACTGGTTGTAACTTCGACAATATTATTACCCCCTCTCCGTTTTCCAAACTTTTCACTTAAGCTATTCTTCTGTTGATTGAGGAGCCTGAAGTGTGTTCCATAATGCCATATACCTAAGGGAAGTCCATTGAATTGACATGCTTATCAAAAAAGAAACTTGTGTTTCAAAATACTTAAGAGATGCTGAAAACTATGATGTAAGCTAAATAAGGACAAAATTAATGATCTTTTTATTTCTTTTTCAGTATTTGCAGTAAAATAACAGTTTTATATTAATAATACCAGTTTTCCTATAAACTAGAAGTGGTACTAATGTCTTGTTTCTCAGAACAGTTATCTTCTGGTGGTGTCTCCACTATCTGATAAGTTTCATTTTTATCAGTCCGGTACTTGTTAGCCATAAACAGAATTCCTTTCCAACATGAAGATATACAGACACACACACATTGAAGCGCACTTAATATTAAATGTTATTGACTACACAGGGGTGGACAGCATTATATATCTTTCTAATGAACAGTATAGCTACCACCAGTGAACAGGTACTCCAACAAGCTCAGTAAAACCACCTGACATTTTCTAAGTTCCTCTGCTGCCCATAGTATCACAGTCATGTTACATATATGGAAGGCCAGTAAAGAAATCACATCAAATCATCTTCTACCAGAAAGAGATTTGATGAAAATGTTTGCATGAACCTCTCTGTTTTGTCAAAACTCCCCCAAATGCTGTCAAAATATTTTTGAAAGTTGAAGCCACTTTGTGACAACTATTTCATTTTTAAAAGCAGAGCAATAATTTTGGAAGGGTGCCTGGAGAATGAAGCTCTGTAATAAAACTGAGTTAATATTTCCAAATATGTGTTTAATTTTGTATACAACATCAGCTTTTCAGTAGGAGTTTTGACCATATCTGGCTTCAGTATTTTAGAGGAAAGTCTTTTGATCTTTCTCAGCCACAGACAAAGGAATGGGAGGAAATTATCAAAATAAGACACTGAATATAAAAATGGTTGTAGCAGACCAGTCAAAAAAGATGTACTCATGTATTTGTGAGGCAAATATTTCTATAAATGTGATAATATCACTAGGCAAAAATAACTCATTAAATATAGTATAAGTCAATAGCAAAGCTCTACAAAGCATTGCAACACTGTGCAAGCAGGAATGACAAGGTATTTGGAGGGTTTGGACCGATTTTCTTTTCTGTTTGATGGTGGTGTTTTAGCTAATTACATTATAGAGCAATAACCTCAGACATTATAGTTTTATTTATTTTATGAACTTTCATTTGTTTATTCCTTTCCCCAGGTGCATATTTCTCATGCCAACAGCAGCTCTCACATCTGTGTGAGCTGAAAGCTTCAAGGTCAAGGTTTGCGTTTTTCCTTGTATCACAGGGCAGAAGAGACAGTAACAAGTTGGCAAAGGAGGAACCAATTCTTCCCATGCTTTTGTTCTAAATGTCAAAACTATTCATAAACTGAGAAGCAAATGTCATCTTTTGATTGTATTTGAACTAGCTGTATTTAGGCAGCTTTCTGACAGTGTATTCTTTAAGGGGTGAGCCTGAAGATTTCACTCTGTAATGCTTTTTAAAGTGTTTATTGATTTTTCTGCTCTCCTCTTGGTGTTTGGAAACTTGTTCAGATACTAACTTTTTCCTTTCCAATGAACTGGTCAAGAAAATGATGAAGCTAAATGTATCTCTAGCTCTGTTAAATGTATAGCATGAACAATTTTTAAAATAGAGGAAAACATTTTCATTTTCTTTCCTGCAGGTTTATTTTGAGTATAAGCAATTAGTCACTTCATAGAAATATGTACCATACTTCCAGATAAAAATTACTGTCAAGGTAACAGTATCCTCTGCAGAATAAATACATCTTGAGCTTCATCTTCCTACAAATATTGGAAGAAAAATTGCTATTCGCTTATGTGAACCATTCATATTCATGCAACTGATCATCCATCTCCTGAAGTCTACTTCATACCAGCCTGAGCTTTTTTCCATTAAAGTTCTTTAAGATTACTGACTTCGTTCACATTAGGAGGAGCCTATGTATATTACCTTGTATTTCTAAGGAAAACCATAAAAAAACTTAAATCCATAGCTTTCTTAAGAGAGTAAGAACACTTCCTAGTGTTTCTGCCTGCCACATTCTAGCCTGACTATTAATATTCTATGTATCTAAATTAGTGAATACAGGATTTTTCTCTTCTTCCTCCATTAAACTATTAAATCATTTTGCTATGCCTGGTTTAAAAGCTACTAAAATCTATTAAGAAGTGCAATAAAATGGTCTAACAAAGTGACTTTTGAGTCCTGAGTTTACAAAGGGATGTAGGAATACATGTCCCCATGGCTGTTAAAGCATTGGTGGGGTTTAGGCTTGTTGATGTCTTTGTGAATCCAAGGCTACATTACATACTCCCAGATGCTCTGATTAGAATACGCTATACAAAGTACAGTTTATTGTCACCACTGTTGAACAGGTAGCAATAGAGGGGCTATAGACAAAAAAAAGCAGCTACAAAGATTTGCCAGTTCTTAGGTGTGTGATTTAGCAGGGGAACCACATTTGGTTCCTAACTGCAGGAACGTTTCCTTGTTCTGTTGCAGGGTAGTTTTTCTGCAGGTAAGTTCTTTTGTTCAGTTCAAAGATTTCTTAAATATAATAGCTGGTAGATTAGGAACTAATCTCGACACTTCCTCCCTCCTGAAGACCTGAGGCAGTTTAAAACCATATTCCAGGAGAGTCAGGCTCCCAGAGACAGACATAAATCCACAAGAGATACAATCAGATGGTAACTGGAGCCTTTGAGAACGAGGCTTGTTAACTCTATTTCTTCGGTTTCCTCTGTGTAATTAGATCAGCTCTTAACTGAGAGCATACGTAGGCATATCCCGTGTTCCCATTTATAATAATAGTCAGATAACACTTGCCACCTCAAGATGTCCAGCCCTGCACAAACATCTTTAGTGTTCTCTGAGGCAAAAAAAAAAAGGGTTAGAATCCCCATTTTACACAAAATAAAATATGGAAAAGTGGACATACACAGATGAAGTATTTTTGCCCAAGGTTACAAAGGAAATATCTGCCCAGCCCAGGAATATAACCCAGATCTTCTCTTTTTCTTATACTTTAACCACAGAACCATATTTCCTTCCCACTTAGAATGCTTTCATTGTTTTTAAATGCTGCAATTATCCTTTGACTGCTTTCTATTTAAAGACAGGGATATGTACTCAGCACACCTCTAGAAGGCACACCAGCAGCATATGTTTGTTGTGAGCAGATTGTTCAGGGTTCCTAACCCTGAAGAAAGAAGTCATTATTATCTCTCTAAAGTCAGAACCATTTTAAAAGTCAGAAAACCCTTTCCTCCTCAGTTTAAGAAACAATAGTGAACACTATATTTCAAATAATTTCAAGATAATAGTTTTTCTCATGAAGATTGGAATTCACTGGATTATGATTACAGTTATCATTATTGCTTTATGAGGGAGAGAATATAATGACAGTGGCATAATCATTGTGTAAAAGTCTTCTAATAATCTTCTTCAGGAACATCTTTTCTCCAAAATGAGTCACTGGCAATTTGAAGAAATGGGATTTTCCTTCAGTGGTTTCTGATTTCTTACAGAATTGAATAGCAAGGATTTTTGTCCTGTTTTATACAGACACTATGAGATAACTAAATATGTGATCAAATAATCAAACTAAACAGGATCCAGTCCAGGATACTGTGCAGGTTCATTTAATTTCCCAGTCGCTTCGTCTGCTGGGCAGAAACACAACAGAAACCAGACAGAACTGTTTATCGAACAATTAAGATGGGAAACATTACACTGAGTAATTCCAACACAGTCTGCTTTACTGAATGGAGAAAGAATTTCAACAGCAGACCTTATGTGAGCTGAGGCTTGAAAAAAACAGTGATAGCTGAAAATCAGTTTTTTTCCTGAATTGTCTAATCTAACGTGAGGCACCTGCATCCAGTAGCAGGCACCTTAGGGTTCCAGGTGCCTAGTTATGTTTGCCTGAGAGAAAGGTAGTCACGTTTATCGTGGGAAGACTTCGCAGTATCTGAAGTTGTTGGGACAAAAGCAAGCCTGTAGCTGTGTGATTATAGACTACCCCATGTATGTGAGGTCAGAGTGCTGCCACACATTCAACCTTGGCTCAGCATTCTCAATTTCCATTTGATGTTACTGTGTAAGACCCTATATTATAGGATGCTATCGTGGTTCTTTAACAAAGACAGTACAACACCACCATTGCGTTTCTCTAGCCCACACCTATTACCTGTGTTGCAATGGTATTGACTCTTCAAAAGGTTAGGTAACTATGAGAAAGTATGTGTTTCCTCAGGATGTACCACAGTGTTACAGCCTTACCTGTGCTCATCCATTGAAACGTGCTGCAGCACGTCCATAGACCTTACTGCCAGCAGACCAGGTGGTGCCGGTTACTTGGGCGAGCAGCATCGCTCACATCTGGGTCCTGCACGTTGCTGGCTCCTGCATGGAAAGCAGGGCACGAGGAGGAGGCTGCTGGATGCCCAAGGCTTGTTCCAGCATGAAACTGGGAACTTGGAGGCTTATGCTTTTGAGAAGCTACTATGGGTCTTATGTGTCAATATAGCTATAATTACAGATGGCAGACTCAGCATGCCTTCATGCAGACACTTATGGAAAGAAGTGTTCATTGCAGGGGTTTGCACTAAATGACCTTTAGAGGACCCTTCCAACCCAAACTGCTCTATAATTCTATGATTCTGAGTGGCTGTTTGAAAAAAAAATAGTGTAATAAGAGAACTATCTATGTTAATAAGTACTGGCTCAGATAATATATTGTGTGCATCGGCTAATCATGAATTTTGTCTCATTTTAATGACC
Organism: Pampusana beccarii; assembly: GCA_013399365.1. Classification (NCBI taxonomy): domain Eukaryota; kingdom Metazoa; phylum Chordata; class Aves; order Columbiformes; family Columbidae; genus Pampusana; species Pampusana beccarii. The sequence continues at coordinate 14,632 of VWYH01003866.1, read as the reverse complement.
TATCACATTTTAAGGATAAATTCAGCATTGTTTGGAAATGGGCACAGTTTTCTGGAGAAATCTAACATTTTTAAAACCAAAACCCTCAGCTGGAAAGGAAGGAAGGAAAAAGCAAATAATCAGCAAACTCTGGATTTCTGATGTCAAAACCCAACTTGGTCTTCTGTAATGTAATGTAATTTTAAAATGAGGCCATTTGGTTGCATGATAAGAATGAATTATGGACTGCTGTGACAGATCTCTCCTGGTGAGCTCTCCAGATTGTATTTCTATTCCAGCTAGCTTCAGAAGATACAGCTCAACAACTGCAACCTGAGAAAACAAGAGTACCTGAGCAGAGAGAGAAATGGGACAAGTAAAACACAAACACGGAGACATGACATTTAGTAAAACAAGCACCAGGATCTAAATCTAATATCCTCCTGCTATAGAAAATAGAACAGCACTAAACCAGATCAGAGCTCCTGTCTGATAACAGAGACCTTTTCTCTGGCAATTTGTTGGTAAGCTGTGTTACAAACCTGCTGCTGCTTATCAGCACGAAACAGTGAAACCGGTAATGTTTATATTAGTATGGCTATGAGGAGCATGGCATGAGAATGTAAAAGCAGGTTTATTTGGAATAATGAGGTTATCTGGCTGGCAGAAAGGAGGAGAGCTTCAGTTAGCAGGACCGTGTGCTTTCCCCCCAAACACTGGAGATCACTAGTTCTATCTGCAATAACAGAAGGGAATGATGCTTTCATCCATGCAAAGGTCCTTCAGAAGATCTACATCAGGTGTGTCAAACTCATTTTCACCAGGGGCCGCATCAGCCTCGCCGTTTCCTTCGAATATAATTTTAGGACTGTATAAATGTAGGAGTAGTTACATTTACACAGTCCTACAATTATATTCGGCCCTTTGAAGGCCACCGCGAGTCTGACATGGCCCCCGGTGAAAATGAGTTTGACACCCCTGATCTACATAGGAAAGATCAGAGGGCCTTGTAAAAAATCAGTGGTTTAAATTCATTCCCATTCAAGGAGCCGACGCCAGGTGGCACTAGAGAAGGCAAAGAAAATTTAGCAAGTTACAAACCAAACGGTGCTCACCCTCGTAAGCTGGGCCTGCAGCGGGATCGTCTGCCAGCGCAGGGACACTGTCCCAGTGGTGCCGCCCTGCGGTGGCCATCATCAGATGCCTGACCATTTATCTCAGGTGGCTGTTGCAGATCAGCAGAGATGAAAAAAGCAGCGCACACCATCTAGTTGATAAAGAGCCTGTGTGATTTTTTTTTTTCTTGAATGCACTTAGAAGAAGAGGGCTGCTCGGTTTTGCTTTGCTGTTGCAGGACGCATTAGCTGTTCACCACATATTCCTGGTTTGTGCCCACTGTGTGAGACTGCTGCTGTTTCTGTGTAATCCTGACGTGGTTCGAACTTGTCCAGACATCAAACTCACCTCTCTACACACACCCCAGGGCATGGCCTCTTCCCAAAGCTTTTTGACTTCTGCTCAGGCAAACACCCCAGTAGCATCTGAGTCCTGCAGGTTTGCACTTAACCATCTCAGCTGCTAAAAAAAGAAATGAAACCGAAAACAAAACGACAACAACAAAACCCAAACAAACAAACATGGTGCAGGGCAGATGCCTTTCTTTCTACTATCGCTCATCTAAGGGAGGAATACACTTCACCTCCTCATGACTGGCCCAGAAGCTGGGTCCCTTTCTTTTCTCCCAGCAAGTGAAGCTAGGCAGACTGAGCAGACTGAAGACCAGGAAAAGTTCTGCTTACAGTGAGACTGCCTCAGCGTTTGGAGAAGAGTACATTGGAAGGGGGAAAGGTCTGCCATCTCTGCGGCTTGCTCAGGGTTTTGCATTACCCTGTCTCACCAGCCACACCACTGCTTTTAAGACAAAAGACAGATTTTGTGCTGATCACTAAACAATGCAACAGCACCCAAGGATGAGGAATATATGAACATAATACAGCAGGTCACTGTACAGTGTGTTACTCTCAGTATCTCTGTAAATGAGTATATAGACCACACTGAAGTACATCTTCGAAGACTCAATATAGGTACGATCTAGTTTGTGTACTGCAGGTGCCCATCCACTGTATTACCCTCCAGCATGGGAGAAACAGAGAGGTGATTGTACCTCTCTTCACATGCCTTCTCTTCCAAATCTTCCGCAGCCTTCTGAGCCAAATCTCTGATTTTACAACATATTGCATTGAGTGCTTCATAAATTCACAAGAGAATAGTGAGCTTTCTTGCACTGAGAGTGTGGGTCTTTGAACTGTTTTATCTGTGTGAGTCTCAATTCTTGGGGCACCAGCCTCCCACATTTCTGAGGGTTTGACTTGACAGACTGCTGCTGGACCACACATGTGCTCTGCATGCCCTTGCTGCCTTCTTCTCCCCAAAGGCATTAAACATGGAGCAGCCCCATCTGCCATGCCATTCTTTTGCCACGTATAATCCAGAATAACAGAACTGTGTAGCAGTGGGGGAGGAGAACAGGTTATGAAAAGAGAACAAGCACAAAAATAAAATTGGAAGGATTAAGATTTGTTCAGAAACCAACAAATTGTCAGTGCTGTTTCAGCAGGTATCTGAGATTTCAGCTTGCGATGTCGGTGCTGGTCAGGAGAGACAATAACATTCAGAATTCAAATATCAAGAGGATGTTCTGTTTCAGACACTAGCAAAAGGTTTGCAGAAGACAGATCTAACTATAGAAGCTATAAAACTGTACACCTCCTGCATCTGTTTCCTTAGATGCCTGATAAAATGACATGCTGCTTAGAATGGGGTGACCCCTTGAGTCTATCAGTGCATGTATGTCCCAGCCCTTTGGGGACCTGCAGGGGAGCTGCAGATAACTAATCATTTTTTTTTCCTCCTAGATCGACAGATTCCCCAAGTACATGAGAGGACATGACACTGTCAGTCATGCCAAAGGAAATGTGTCAAATCAAAAAGGCACAATGTCACATTAAGGTGGATAAGAAGAGCTGTGCAGGACACCTGCTTTCCCTGCTCCATTGCGGGAAAGCCTGAGGTTGAGATGATGACCTTCAGGACATTCTGCAAGATTCAACTGCTTACCCAACTCTTTTCTGCAGGTGTGAGGGAGGGTCGTAAGATTTATTGCATACGTTTTGTTGAAGTTAGTGATTTTTTTTGTGTGTGTAGCTCACCCACAGGATGAAATGGGGCTATGAAAAGTCAGAAAGTATCATTGCTTTCAGATGATGGGTTCCATCTTGTAATTTCCTTCAATTTTTTTTTCACTAAATGTAAAGATATAAATCAAAAGTGCATTTTATAACTTTTGGGCTATTATTCAAAAATATGTGGTTTTGTACATATTTCTTAGAATCATGAAGAAAATTGTGGAAAAGTCTTGATAATATATTTGAATAGAATTTGTAGGATCATTCTTAAATTTTTAGATTTTCACTAATAACAGACATGAGTTTGAATAAAAGCAGAGAATTCAGTTGGCTGCTGTTACTTACACTTATCTGTAAGTATACAAAAGGGGTTGAGAATACCAGAAAAAATCATGTAGCTTAATACAAATAAGGACATTAATACACAAACCTAATGCGAAAATGCATTATTTAGGATACACTATGTATTTTGTATCTTGAAAGTGTATTCTCCAGCCAAGAGGTAGAGTTTGTACTTTACATGATTAATTGCATATACCAAAGAATGGACATCAAGATATAGAGTATGAGAATATTCATATACTAAAGCCTGTTTGGTAGGGAAAACAAAGCACAAGCACTGAAGAAAGTCTTTGATATTGCAGCAAGATCTTCAGGAGTTTCCAGAGTTCATTGCAGGAAAATACTGAGGAATAGTTAGNCCTGTTGCCCCTCATCCTGTCATTTGTCACCACTGAAAAGAGTCTGGTCCCATCCTCTTGACATCCACCCTTGAGATATTTATAAACATTGATGAGATCCCCTCTCAGCCTTCTCTTCTTCAGGCTGAACAGACTCAGCTCTCTCAGTCTTTCTTCGTAAGAAAGGTGCTCTAGGCCCCAATCATCTTCATAGCCCACCACTGGACTCCCTCTACAATACAGAAAACTAACGTTTATTTTGGATAGATATTTTTCACCTTTCAAACAAATCATGCATTTTTGAAGGCACAAGCATATTTAATTGGGACATTTCACACACAATTAAATGCACATGTCAATTAGACAGTCCTTAAAACATCTTACGTCAGTATATCTGACATCAATTTTAGGTACAGCTGTCAGCTAAATAAAGGAATCAAAATTATTGACAGGGTTTACTTTGTAGTTCATGCAAGTTCATTTTCCATTGACTTTTCTGCCATCTGTGCATCGTTGCGGCTCCTCTTTTCCTGAATAAGTCTGTTCTGTTCCAGCATCTTTAGTTTTGTAAGATGCCATTGTAGAGCCTCAGTATTCTTTCCAGTAAACAGATTCCTCCAGCTCAATAACACTTTTCTCTTGGTTTGTTTGATGAGGCCGAGGTCAGGAAACAAAAGGAGTTTGTTCTCCCGATACTAGATATTGCATTGCTGGAGTTGTTTTCAGCAGTCTATCTTGTTCTCCTGTTTCAAACTTAGATGAAATAAAACCACTCCCACTGTCGTTCGCACTCCAAATCTCCTCACTCGTATCCTACAGCGCTTTTCCATGGCAAATATGTTCTTCCCTGATATCAATTTCCAGAGGTTCAGCAAGAGTTTTAATAATAAATGAAACAGGATCTTATCTGGCCTGTACCAGAGGGGAAACGAGGGCTGTGCAGAACTTCAGACCTCATTTGGTTTTTGGTTGCTTCCTCCCTTTTGTCTAGTGACACACATTTCACAAAGCAACAGAGACACCTCAGCCACCTTCTCCACCTTCAGCCCATGCAATTTTAAAGGTGCTTTAAGGCTCTTCACCTGCCCTTATCATGGAAATAAAAGCTTTCAGGGAAGAAGTAGAACAGATAGGGGTGGAAGCTGTTTAGCTATCTTACCATAATCTGCCCACATTCAATGGTATCTGCACTCAGAGCTCCAGTGTGGGCACATGCTTCCCAGACAGCCCAGACCACACCATAGAGGGGCCCTGGTATATACTGCTTATCTGACTTTCTGTGGTATCTGGTTTGCCAAGTAGTTGTTAAAAATGATGCATCCAGAAGCAGTTATTTCCATACTATGAGTCTTTACCAACAAATTGCCTGTTAGGAGAGACAGAATCAGACTTTCATCACGGTGAGGCACAAAATTAAATCTATAATAGTTTTACACAACGTTTTAACTAAATTTCCCATACCTTTCTTAAAGACATAGCTTAAAGCTAACTGAAAAAAACAGTCAACGCAAAACCACCAAACTCACCGTTTGTACCTTGCTTTAATTTTGTAAAAAATTATGAATAAAGAACAATCACAATACTTAGTTTCACTTTGTAAATACCATCTTCCTCTCCTATTACAGTTTGACAATGGATTACTGTGCTCTCTGCTGCAAGTAATCATCGATTATATCCTTCTGTCAACTAATTGCAAGCAAAGCCTTCCTTAAAATTCTTGCCAGGAATTCTAACCAGGGAAGCCTCTGTAGCAATCATGCCCAGCTTAGCTCCGTGCTAGCAGAATTGTGCAAGGCGGAGTATACATCGCATGCATTGTATGCATTGTGTGCATTGAGAAACAGCTACGTGCATCTCAGTAGAGACCACAGAAATATGTGTAGTTGGTCTGTATCTGACAGCACAGGCAGCGTTACAGTGAGCTTCAGCAGCAACACTCAGGCTTCCCACAGGCCAAGCAGTGGTCACATCCCAAACTCCTGATATGGCCAAGGGCGCTGACAGCAAACTTCCTTTACATTCAACAAGCCTGCTGTGTATCTGGACAGTCTGCCATGTATATGTTTCTGCTGCAACATTCTGTTGTTCATGACGTGACCAGGACAAAACAAATTTAAATGAACTGTCACGATAATCTATTACCATTTTCAGAACTTTTAGTGAAGACGTATTTTCCCATAGGCTTTTCATGACACAACAGATTCTTAATCTTACGTTTTCCTGCAGGCAAACTATGTGGCTGAAAAGCATCCTTGGCTTTCAATTGGAGAAACCAGCAGGAACAAGAGTTCCCTTTTGTAACATGCTGTGTCCCTGTCTTAAGTCTTAAGATCTGCAAAATAGTTGGAGAATATGTCCTTTTAGACCACCAGCAGCCTCACCATCACAGGATTTCTGCTCTTCCCCTTCATGTCTACAGTTGAAGTAGTGTTAACCTTTTACACACATCAGTATATAAAAAGGGTGAATAGATTAAAAGCAATTTAGTTTTTCAGAAATCTAAAGGCACAACAGCAGGCTTCTGTCTTTCCCAAACCTTTCTTTTAACATGCATGCTAACCCATAATGTGAATATCTCAGTACTCAACATCACTACAAATGTATTTTTAATGTGCATTTTAAGACTGTATTGCTGAATAAAGTAGGTGTAATGTTATTTTAAGATCTGAAATGTTCATGTTCTGAAGAACAGTTGTAAGAAAGAGCGAAAAAAGCTGATCTATAACAATACCATTGCAGATAAAAGCTCAGAAAATAATTGTTTTGTCAGATCACCCCTGTAAAAGAAGGAATATGTTCTTCTGGATATGTATTATTTTCTTATCTTAATGAATTATAAATACTTGTTCCCTTTCAATAATAGGAAATGTAGGCAAGAATAAGGGCAATGAGTTAAAAGACCTTTAATTAGAGGTCACTGATAAACAAGTTTTGATGACTCAGGCACAGTATGAGCAGGTTTATGTACTGCTAGGAAGAGGTTCTCATCTGTTTTGCATAGTTGAGAGCTGTCCTTATAAAGTCCTTGGCCATTTTCCTGGGAATGTACAGCTGCTGCCATAAAGAATCTAGGTACTCACCACACCAGTCTATTTTAACTTTTTATGGCACTGGGACTCTACCTCATTTTGTTTCACAGTCTATATTTAGTCCTGATGCAAGTCTATGGACTTCAGCATAGTTTTTCTCACTTATGCAAGGGATATATATGGATCATTCTGTTTGATTGAAAGTCTGCTGTGACCTAGTCCTCCTGTAAGGAACACCTCTGAAGATATACATGTGTCTTGGAGTCTCCACTTCCATTCTGGCCCCTACAGACATTTCTCTTCTGCAGAACACTGTGTCAGTGCTCAGAGTGCACTAATGGGCCTTAATGACCATGACCAGCCTCACCTGGGACCCCCACCCCACCCACACCTCCCTGCCCATGGGGCAATGGGCTCTCAGGGTTGGGCCTTCACTCTCAGCCTGAATTACGCTGTAGTTGTGCCTGTCTCCAGCTGTCACAGACGTGTCTGTGCCTGGTCATAGGCTCTGTCAATCCGGACCTTGACCCACAAACTTCCCAGTCTGGCCTTGGACATTCCTTGTCATCATGAACACTGAGCTGTGTCTCTCTCCAGTTATCCTCGCCAGACCTGACCCTGATCCGCGGATTGATTTCCTGACCGACGGGCCTAAGTTTGTGGGCAGTGGGACAGGGCCGCAGCTGGTGAGATCCTACCTTGCCAGCCATGTCATCACCCTTGAATCACTGTCCCTTAGGAAGCAGCTGGCCGCAACACCATGGTTACTCCAAGGACAGCGACAGTGCTTGCAAAAAGATTCCGAATTATATGTGTACTTGTATTTGCTGGGAATCCTTCAGAAAACAAACAACCTGAGAGTGGTCAGAAAGACACCCCCACCCCCCAGCATTATGAAAGCAGCATCACACAAATATAGGATAGTGTATTTCTGGGATTCCTACAAATTGCTTAGCTGATAAACTCTAGTCATGCTTTGTGTCTTGACAGAGCTGAGACAGGAAGAAAATTAAAAGTGTTTTCGGTAAATCAAGGCATTGTTATGGATAAGCCTTAACTGTCATGATGTGGCTATGGAAGAAACATTGTTGTACAAATGTGTTTTCTCACCATCCTGATGAAGACTGACAGTACTAATGAGGTAGGCTGTAAGGACTTGGAAGTCCTATAGGCTGTCCCAATAAATTTGCCTCTGACAGATGATGAACAGATGATCTCTAACTTAAATAATTAATAAAGTACACTGTAAAAATGCTTGTGTATTTACAACATGCCCTGCTTGCATCTCCAAACTGAGTAAAGTCAAATAGTAATTCAAACTGCCAACAGAAGAACCTTTGCTTAAGCCCCATTTTGAAACACAGCCGAAAAGAGTCAGTACCGGCTAGGATTTCTCAGCTCCCAGGGGTGACAGGTATCTATTATTGATGGACAAGATGAGCTGTGGCAGAACCACCTCTTAATATGGAAACACTGATCCACATTCTATTCATTTAGAATGAGAATTGCTCATATAAAATGAAGATATCCTGCTCCAGCTGCTACAAGTTTGAAATTAATAAGAAAGATTTTGCATTAAATTAATTCTGAATGTCTTCCCATGACTATGATCATAGGATTTTGAAAGAATATATACCCAGTTTATATATTTTGGAAGAAGATATGTTAAGTCCTTTTCTTAAATGTGTATCCCCTCCTGCCCTGGCCACAGCTCCCACACACACTACCGTAGGCCAGTTACATTACACAGAAATACTTAACTCATTCTGAAAATACACAGAACAAAGCCTATCAGTGAGAATAACTGTATTTTATTATTAAAATTTGGAAGAAAAATGTAATGTGTCTTACACATTCCTATATGATGATCTAGCAGACTTCTTCTTGTATGATGATCTAGCAGAGATTTTAGTTTTCCATCCTTAAGTGTAAAAATACAAGGAACAATAATTCTTAAATTTGGAATATTTTAATATTCTAATGCATCAGGTTTAACTTACCACAACAGCAGTACAGTTACATTTTCTGAATGACCATATTTAAGATCACTGTAAATGTGATTAAACTAGTTGTCAACCCAGCACTGATGATTCGTAAGACAAGGTGGAAATTCCCCAAAGGACCATATTGTTCTTTTAGATTAGAGGAAAAACTCTTACACGAGCCAGTACCTACAGGAGTTTCCCCAGATTAAATACTTTGTACCCTTTTCTGAAGAAATAGCAGTACTGCAGATAAGAATGTGAGGTTCTAGCTCTCGGTTTCCACAGGAGTCTGTGGAACCCCATGGAGATCCTCCAGTTTTGTAAGAGCCTACCTGTTGCTCTTCTACCCAGAAACAGTTCCAAACTACCGACTATATCCACTATAGACATCTGCATGACTGCATGCCTTTAAAAAGTTCCCAGTGTGGAAAATGTATCAAAGAAAAAAAAAAAAAAGCAGCATATGGTAATTTTCTGGACCATTCTCCACTGTGTACCAGAAACAAGATGAAACACACACTTTTTTCTCCTCTAAAACCGTACTCCCAAATGCAGATCAGTCCAAGAAGTTAATTTGGACTTTGAAAAACTAGATTTAGTTACTTATGCAATTCCTGTCCAGTTAGTCCTTCACAGTGTCTTGAGACTCAGTTCTTTATATTGGATCTAATTGCCAATAAACCAATAGCAAAGTATGCGTATTTCAAAGAAGAAAATCCACAGATTTAACACACAGGAATATTTTATAGTCCTAATAGTTCAACAGGTCAGTATCAGCAAATTGAATACATGTCATTGAATTTACTGAAGTCAAATGAAAGTGATCATAATTGTTACTATCCTACCTGTTGTGCCTAATGGTTCTAGCAAGGAGAGGAAACCTCTTTTTGGTCCTCTTTCCACGGAAAGTCAACATTTCTTGCAAAGGGCTTCTAAACCTACAAAGTGCTATCTGAGAGCTCAAATTATGTTATTCATATTTATCCATGCACCAAACAGGGAAAATGTGAAGGAGGGGAAAAGAGAACCAGATCATGTTAATATTAAAGTAATATCAGGATTCACCTGTTACATTAGTGGTGGCTGTCACAAGTTGTACATGTTAAATAATTCTAAGCAGACCCGTATCATGAACACTTAATTTACTTCCTCTACTGTATTACATTTATGATTTCCTAATCACCTTCACACAAAAGCATTGCAAGGGTCAGTTGAGATGCTTCTTTGACATGATATGTATAAAACAAGTATGCTACTGAAACTATAACATTCTTTGTATCCCACTTTTAATCAAGATTTCAATAACCTGTATTTAGAAGATGTGTAGACGTGGTGCTTAGGGACATTGGTTTAGTGATGGACTTGGCAGTGCTAGGTTAACAGCTGGACTTGATGATATTATAGGTCTTTTCTGACCTAAATGATTATATGATTCTATTATTCTATGACTTGACTGCCACTAGTACCATTCCAGGGTGGCTCAGCCTTACCTCTAGGAGTTACAAAGATTTAGAGAAATATTCTTGGATTGTGTTAGTGTTTAAGCTAACCAAGATCTGAAGAGATACTTAATGCAACGAAAGAAACGTTGGCCTAGGATATCAGGAAGGAGCACTAACTTGGGCAGAATTGTATCGTAAGTAGAACACCCTAAATCAGGGAAATAACCTGAAGCTGTTTCATCTGTAAAACAACTTTTCTGTATGTGACATACAAATAACTAGATCATGAGTCTGTATGATTGTATGCATCTCAGTGATATAGAACATGTATCTTTATGATACACAGGAAAACAAGATATATATTAGGAAAAAGGTTAAAGTGGCAAATATCAACTAAAACGTTGTGTAATAGCCTCACATTTAACATGAATTAAAACACAAGATTAAAAAAGTATCCTTAAAATACATTTAGAGCAAAGCAAATATTTTAAAGACTGCTTTATATAGTACTCTCCTTTAAACATTTGAATAGATATTCATATGAAATCACAAGTAAAAATGAGTACTCAGTTAAAATGCATGGTCAAATTGTCACTTGTCATTGCTTTATTATATAAAATGAATTATCAGGCTCCATTAGTTTTACCATCTTGGCATAGCTTTCATAATTCCTAGATTTTTTTAACTGCCACATATGTCTGTAGAATATTATTCACGCTAGGCAGCTGTGTATCAGCTGTTGTGGACATGACAAAAAAAAAAATACTGTATTAAAATAAAATTATTAAAATTATTTAATTTTCATGCATTTGCCATTGTGTTGGATTTTAAGTCTTTTTAATGAGTATGACCAGGTTTTAAAAATTCATCCAATAAAAGAAAAATAATACCAGCTTTCTCTCATGGATGAGGAATTCAATTTTTTGGCTTGTTAAAGACATTATTCTAAATAACCATGTTTATTTGTCCTTACAAAAACCACCACTCTCTCAAATGTCAGTTTATATTTGATAGTACAGGATTGACCTGACTTTAATGAAGAATTATATTTGATATTAGATACAAAACTAATTGCACATTACATAACAATAGATGCAATTATTTCCTACTCTATTACATATCATAGCTTTTCAAATATAATACTTTTCAAATATTAGGAAAATAAGTTTAGCCATCTGAAATGTGACTGGTTTCAGCCTTTACATTCCTTTAGCAACAATATAAATGCTCTCTATAAAAAAAGATTCATAATTAATACAGCAGAAAAAATCAAGATGCCTAGGTCCAAGACTGTATAGCAATACCCTCTTGTGCATGTTATAGAGCTTCTATTGTTTGGAAACTGATTGGAAATCCAATCTCCAGTGATCTAAACATCTATTGACTTCTGAAATAAATAGACAAATCAGTGCTGACAGCATGAAGTTACTTTGGAAATGGATTTAACCTGTATTTACCCTGTAGGTTTATACCTCCTTGGGATTTAGCTTCTTCCAAGGCAATGCCAGTGCAAATATAATAGACTTCGTCTTCTAATCCTGCCTAGACAGGCAATCCAGGAAATAATGGGGTTTACATCTCTTTCAACCATAACTGAAGACAGGGAACTCCATGTTCCTAGTACCAAGTGAAGACAATATTTCCTCCTATACAAAAATCAGAAGACAGCTAGACGTGACTGGGAGAGTAGGGATGCATTTATGTAAAGGTGCAGGACAAAAAGCAGATATGATGAAAGGTTTGAAAGCAACACTTTTCCCTTCTCAATAATTAGGGTATTAACATATGATTAAATTTATTTACCAAAGACAAAACCAAAGACTGTTAAGAATGTCGACCTCAAATGCCCTTAAACTGACAAAGATTAAGTTTGTTGCACGGAAGATGCTGAAACAAGTCCTCATGCACAAAGAGTTATTAGCAGAGACAACTCTTTGCAGCTGATGGCACACGATAGCTCTCATGATGAGTGTTACTTTTTGAGAAGGGGAGAGTAGAGGAGAGGGAGAAAAATAGTTCCCAGTGGCCAGCTGAGGAAAGGAAGGATGGCAGATCCTCTGATGAGGATCCTCCCCTGGACAGCTGGTACCGCCCACCATCCCACTTGCCCTGCAGTGATGCTCCAGGTGACCTCAGGACCTGCCCCAGGCCCTGTCGCTTGCTTCTGTCTGTGATGTTGTCACGGTTCAACCCGAGCTATCAATCATAACCACGACAGCCACTTGCTCACGCCCCTCTGGCCCCACAAATAAGGACAAGAATTGAAAGGGCAACACTCACGGATTGAGATAAACACAGTTTAATAAAATAACAGAATAATATTAATATACCACTACTACTACTACTAATATCTATAAAATGGAAATAGAATATAAAATAAAAGTTGCTCAATGCAATTCCTCATGAACTCCACCCACACCGAGCAGCCAGTCCCAGGCAGCAGCACCTGGTCCCAAACAGCTGATCCCAGAGAGAGAAGAGAGAAAAAGGCAGAAAGGCCCAGAGGCCTCTGCAAAACAGCAGGATGGAAAAAGGCCAAAATAAAGAGGACTCCTGAACAGAACTCCACCAAAACAGAGCAGAAATCAGAACAGGTCTCATTCTCCCTCACTGTCTTCCTAGCTGGAAAATCTGACTCTCCTTAAATACGAAGCATGACGCTAATGACATGGAATACTCTTATTGATCAGTCTGGATGTCAGTCTTTTGGTCTCTGAATCAGCCTGTGATGATGATTTCCACAGTTAAATTATACACCTTGTGAGCTTTGAGCATTGCTTTGAACTTGCTATAGGGTAATGTCATCTGCTGTCACCTACTTCTTGTGTCATGAGAAGATAACTACAAAATTATTGTTGCCATGCATGATCTTTTTTCTTTTTTTTTTTAAATTTTACTACCCAACCATCTGTCATGCAAGCTGAAGTGTCCTAATCTATTTTCACAACCTCTTCCACATCTTGGATCAACCCTGTCTCTGTATCTTTTCTAATTCCACTATACACTTTCTGAGATGAAGGAACCAAAAATGCACAATGTATCCAAGCCTGTTTAAAATACACTTCCAGACTTGATCAGATAAGTAGGAAAAGGTACAAATATCACTGAGAAAAAATCAGTAATTCTACCTTTCTTAGTCTCTTCCAAAGTTTCAGGTATATTCCGATACTCTCCTGTTCAGGCACAGTATAAAAGGTGTTTTTTGAGTAGAAATGCAACTGGAGCTGACAATAATTTTGTCTCTGTTCCCTTTCCTTCACCCGGTATTTTCTTTTTAAGACAAACAAAATGGCAGCATTCAAAATAATTCGTAGTTCAGTGAAAACAGAGGTAAAGAGTTAACAGCCAGTTTGAGCTTTGTTTCTTAGTCTTATGTCAGTATATTAAATTAACCTACTTCATAAAAATAAAAAATATTTATGAGACAGTTCATCATGGATGATCTAGGTGTCAAAACATTAGCCCAAGACTTGAAATGATGGAGTTTATTTATACTTTGCCTCAAAGACTTCCTGCATAACCTGTAATAATTCACATGGAGACAAAATCCCAAAGGAGTGGGCTCTCCTGTGGGATCTGGTCTGAATCACACTGTTTATATCTATATTACCCCACAGGGCAGAGAGTGGGGTAATGGCGAATACTTCCTGACAGAGTCTCCTTCTTTTATCTGCCCAGCTCAGTATTTGGCTGGCGATCAACTTGTTCACCTGAGCTCCGGCTACCTACAAACCCCACCTGTCAGTGCCACGTGTGATGTAGGGCCACCAGAACTCCCACAGTAGCTACTGACTCCTTGGCTGATGTGTCTGTTCTTTATCAGCCACATGATGCACTGAAAATGGCTGTTGCTGAGTATTGTGATGGATCCAACCAGGACGCGGTGATGCCAGCGTATCTGACTGCACTTGGGCTTGCATTAAGTCCTAGCTGAGTTGTATTTTTTTTCCCCAATCTGCACTACAGCTTACATGGGGCAGAGTTCAGCTTGATCGAACTTCAGGTGTCTACAGTAGAAATGTCTGCATATAAATAGGTGTCTACAGTTCAGTTAAATCAACGAGCCAGCATGGTCAAATGCATGTAGAGGAGAATTCACCTCATCCTAAAGGAAGTATATCTGGTCAACTAAAAAGCCTCTCCGAGCTCCCTGCCTATACTGGCTAGCTCTCCGCTGACTGTAGTAGGAGTTTAGACACTTTTGTTCAGGTAGAGATTCTTACAGTGCGGACACTTAAAATAGGTTCCATGCCATGGTGTACACTTGCATTTAAATAATTTGGAAAATCTGGGCTAAAATCAAGACATCTAAGACACCAGTCTGGGCAATGA
>VWYH01003863.1:1427-43659 GCA_013399365.1 Pampusana beccarii | reverse complement strand
GAGCTGAGCACACCGATTTCACCCTAGGGGTATGGGAGGCCTCCCGGTCTTCATCAATTCCAGAGTGCTGCCCCAGTGATGCAAGTCCAGCTACAACCCCATCCCCCTTAATCTAGTTTAAAGCTCTCCAAATGAGCCGTGCTAATTCCTGCCCCAGCATCCTTTTGCCCCTGTGAGATAAACCTTTCCCGCGTGTCACTGACTGGACCGGTGTCTTATATAACCAGTCGTTATCAAAGAACCCAAAGCCCTGCCTGTAGCACCAGTCTTGAAGCCAATCATTTATGGACTTAATTTTTCCATTCCATCCCACGTCATCACCTGAAAATGGAAGGAGGATCTGAGAAATCTAGCTGAACTACAAAGGCCTGTAAGCCAAGATGCAGAATAAATATTCAGGGCTTTTTGTCTCTCAGCCTTGCCCTGGTTCTTTAAGAATCAGAAAGAAAGGTGGAGAAAAATTACATGCCAGATCCCTGGCAGCCAGTTTCAATCATAAGCCAGGCCTTGGACGCCTGTGAACTGTATGGCAGTAAAGTGATGCTTTACAGTGGCACCTCCTGGGAAAGACGGAAGAAGCTTTCCATGGGCTTGTGAGTCAAAAGGTCGTGTTAACACTGGCTGCAAGCCACCTCTCTCTGTAGGCAACAGCTTTGTTTAGACTGAGAAGGCAACAGGCCATGCTAACTGGGATACTATGCTTTTTTTTTCCCCAGTCCTTAAGTCTATAGCATTAAAATACTGAACAAATAATATCAAAAAACAATGCAAAAGTGATGCAAGTTAAATTTCCCAGTGGAGGTGATGCATTTGCAGAGGCTGCAGTGCTCAAAGGCCAAAATCTGGGTTGTTAAAAGATTAAAGAGTTATTCTATTTCAGACAATCTTCAAAAAACAAACACCCGCTGGGTCTGGTTTTGCCCCGTTCAACTTTCTGCAGCTTATTTGAAGTCACAATATATGAGTGGAATTGCTTTGGATGCGTGTTCACAGGAGAGATAAGCTGGGCTCATGGGGGTGAATGGATGCATCCTGAGGCATAATTACTGTCAGGGGTGTGTGTTTGTGCATTCACAAACAATACAGCTAGAGGCCCCCTCCTCCAAACACACACCACCCCCTCTCGACAGGTGCACACATAAAATGTTGTATCCTTGATTTTAAAACAGAAAATTGACAAGAAGAAAGTTGCAGGAGCTATTGAGAGTTCTGTGTCATTCTGTGGAAAATTTAAGCTGCCTTTGGAGCAGTCTGCTGTCGAAAGGAGTGGCTCCCCACTCACCCCAGCTGCTGGCTGCAGGTTTCTGCTCACCCTCCCTGGTGCTAGGAGATGCAGCAGCTCACTAAAAGCTCATCGCAAGGCTGCAGTGACCACAGAAGAACCATGAGTGTACAACCAGCCTTAGGAAAGCTGGGAGACAGAGGCAGGACTGTCACTGTTGGCAGCAGGAGGGTCTTTGCTTGGCGCAAGGCTGCCGTAGGGTATCACTCTCATTTTGACCCCTTGTACACCGTTTATTTAAGGAGAAACTCCCCCAGGGTCACTGGAATTCCAGTGACATTCATCCAAGCTTCCCAGCAAAGCCTGGCTGGGTTAAGCACCTGTGCGCAAGTTTCAGATGAGCATTCTTGAATATTAGCCACCATTTTCAATGTTAAATTCAAACTTGGAAACATCGCAGAGTCCCTCCACATCTGCCTCTGAAAATACTCGTAAGACCATAATAAAGAACCTGGTGAGAAGCATACATCCCCCCACTCACTATATGAGTAGTCAAATACCTCTTCAAACACGATGCCATGCCAGAGTGAAGCAAACTAGAGCCAGGAAATTAAAATAAAATCAAATAAGTGGGCAGAGGAACAGTCTTGCCCCAAGGCATCTCCATTCGCACCACGCTGTGATGCCACCCACATTTTCACTGCTTGTGCACTCACTGCGGATGTGGGAGGTTTGGGTCTCAGGCCGTGCACAGACTGCGGAGATTTTCCAACTTTCACAGGCCAGGAAAACATTCAGACCTGAAGGCAATGAGGCACACTGATGTGAAGAAAACATTCAGGCCTGCAGGCACCCAGGCACACTGATGGGCAGTGAGCTGCTCATCTCCTGAGATCAGAGCAAAGGGGGCAAAGGGCATCCAAGCAGGAGCAGAACTGGAGCACTGGGCGCTACAGTATAGGACAATAAATACATTTTTCTTTTGACCAGATAATGACTGAAACCTCTCCATTCTGCTTCACTTTAAGCACAGAGTAGAGTCTTGCAAAAGCACGGAGTAACCATGCTCTTCTGAAATGTAGGTGTCAAATGACTGAAGGAAAGAAGCCAGAGAGTCGTAGTCAATGGGGCGGAGTCAAGTTGGAGGCTGGTAACTAGTGGAGTGCCTCAAGGGTTGGTACTGGGGCCTATATTATTCAATATATTCATTAACGATTTAGATGAGGGAATTGAGTGTACTATCAGCAAGTTTGCTGATGGCACTAAACTGTGAGAAGTGGCTGACACGCCAGAGGGCTGTGCTGCCATCCAGAGAGACCTGGACAGGCTGGAGAGTTGGGCGGGGAAAAATTTAATGAAATATAACAAGGGCAAGTGTAGAGTCTTACATCTGGGCAGGAACAACCCCAGGTTCCAGTATAGGTTGGGGAGTGACGTGTTAGAGAGCAGTGTAGGGGAAAGGGACCCGGGGTCCTGGTGGACAGCAGGATGCCCATGAGCCAGCACTGTGTCCTTGTGGCCAAGAAGGCCAATGGCATCCTGGGGTGTATTAGAAGGAGAGTGGTTAGTAGGTCGAGAGAGGTTCTCCTTCCCCTCTACTCTGCCCTGGTGAGACCACATCTGGAATATTGTGTCCAGTTCTGGGCCCCTCAGTTCAAGAAGGACAGGGAACTGCTGGAGAGAGTCCAGCGCAGGGCAACAAAGATGATGAAGGGAGTGGAGCATCTCCCTTATGAGGAAAGGCTGAGGGAGCTGGGTCTCTTTAGTTTGGAGAAGAGGAGACTGAGGGGTGACCTTATTAGTTTTTATAAATATGTAAAGGGTGAGTGTCACGAGGATGGAGCCAGGCTCTTCTCGGTGGCAAACAACAATAGGACAAGGGGTAATGGCTTCAAGCTGGAACACAAGAGGTTCCACTTAAATTTGAGAAGAAACTTCTTCTCAGTGAGGGTGCCAGAGCACTGGAACAGGCTGCCCAGGGAGGTTGTGGAGTCTCCTTCTCTGGAGACATTCAAAACCCGCCTGGACGCCTTCCTGTGTAACCCCATCTGGGTGTTCCTGCTCCAGCGGGGGGATTGGACCAGACGATCTTTTGAGGTCCCTTCCAATCCCTAGCATACTGTGATACTGTGATACTGTGATACTGTGACTCCTACTACACACAGATGGCTCAACAACCACCATCAGGCAATGGAGAAATGGCAGTGTGACCTAATCTTTATACACCTATGTTCTCACATCCTGAAAAGGTCTTTTGAATACAGATCTTCAAACTAGGCTTTACTTGTTGCTTTGGCCAACAAGAGGATTTACCCCACTGAGCCCTGAGACTGTCCTCGTAGACCGGAGTATCATTTGAGTGCAATACTGGGCAGAGGCCCAAATCCAGCAAAGCCTTTTCGGAGATGCACATACACACACAACCCCACACTCTGACCAAGGGTCCCTACGTTCCCCCCTGATGCTGCCAGAGGGGAGTCCCTGGCAGAAATTAATTCAGTCTTCACATGAGGAGCCAGGATACGAACTTCCCCTCAAGTGTTGTGAGCACAGCCACACTGGCCTTCCTCTCACATACCAGACAAGCCAGGCAGCAGCTCTTGTCAGGGCTGAAGTTTTATATCTTTACCACACCAGAGGCTTCTCACATGCAGCACAGCTGCCGAAAACAGAGGCTGCTTTCTATTATTCAGGTTAGAGTTCGGTCTCTAGTCTGTGAGGAATCAGACTCCAGGATCAAATGCTTGCCTCTGTTCAGCGTTGATCCTACAGACGTGCAAGTGAGTTTTGCTTGTGTAGCAACAGATTTGTCCCAAATTTCTCCCAGGGAGAGCTGCACAGAATGCTCTGGAAACCATGAGCAACGGGTATTCTTGTTGGAGTGAATTACATTTGCCAGATTTAATTTATTCAAATAAGAAACATATTCATCCATTTCCTACTATATATTGTTTATAAAATCAGCCGTGCAGCATCTCCAGAGTGCCACGAGCCAACTGCTGCACGTGACCTGCTCTGGGATTCAGGCTGTAACAGGAAACTCAGCTTGGAACAAGAATTCTCTCTTAAATGAACTTTTGAAACTGGAGCTACATTGTGAAATATTTGGATATTGAGCAATGGAAGAATGTGGAACATAAACACTAGAAACTGCTTTATTTGAGCATTAGCAAGATTCAGCAAGCAGGCTGGGTGCTGCTGTGATATGGGACACATGAGGAGGCCGGTCAAAAAGCACGTCTTGTAGAGGTGCGTTCATAATACACTGATTAAATTGTATTACTTTCCTCCAAATAGCCATTCCTCCCAGTTACTAGTGTGGGTGAACCATTTGTAAGTAAAAATATATAATAGCGATTTTCACCCCTCAAATGTCTATGACAGTCCTTCGTTTACTGCCTACAGTTTGGCTTGGAAGTAGCATTCGACTGTTCAGCGAGCGGGTTTGTGTCATCAGCTACATCCTGAATGTTCTGCTCAGAGAAATCTAATTTAATCAGGGATTACTTGGATGTCCTACTGAGCCACACTAGCATATGACTCGCAGGCCGAGAAAAGAGGGCATGCGCTTTATTTGCTCTAATTCAGTAATGGTCCAAAACAGTAGGGAGTCAGCTCAGACCTCAACAAAATATATTGCTGCTTCAGTTAAGTGAGCAGAAGAACACTCTGCCCTTCTGGAAGCAATTCTGAGCCAGTAGAGCAACAATAAAGAAAACACCTTTTTTTTTGTTTGTTTTAAAGTAGTGTCCCAAAACTTTTATCTGACTAATGATGCAGATTTCTAAATTATACAAATTATACCTGACAGCAGTAGCCTTGATCTGTTCAAGGGTGGCTTGACAAGCAAAGCCTCGAGCAAGAGTAGGACCCTGCACTGCTTGGAAGAAGAGACTGAATTAGAAGTTGTTTCTTCAACCAGGCTCAGTGCCAGAGCTTGAAGCCAGCTGTGAGCTTTAGAGTCATCATAGCGCTGCAGTAAAATCTTTAAATAGCACATTGACCTTCAGGGTGCCTTCCCAAGGACCCCCACAAGCCCCTGTCTGCGTGGCTGCTCCAGCACACAAGCCTGTTTCCTACATTGACATCAGCCCTAAGGAGTAATAAACCAGCAATGATGAAGAGGCAAGAACTAGGAGATGTATTGTGCATGGGTCAAACACTCAGCCCTAATGCCCTTCTCTTGTGGGGGTGCAGTATCATCCATATTTGTTGAATGCCTGAAAGTTTGAGTCAGGCTGCACTTATTCTTTTATTATTGAAGATTCACAAAAAACACATAGGAAATGCCTCGTAGCAGAAGGGTGATGATTTCTCCCAGGCTGTAGGAACAGGTTTTGAACGCTTGCTTTTTTTTTCCTTTTTACTTCCTCACATTAATTCCCCAGTCTAATTAAAAATGTTGGCAACAAAGCAAATACACTGGGGGATGTTCTGGTCCTGGTCAAGACAATGGCAAATCTTCCACAGACTTCAGGGAGACCACAGTTTTGCCTACAGCCTGCTTTGAAACACAGAAGCAGTGGGAAGTGGTGATGAAAAAAGACGTTTTGCAAAATTCTTTCCAGTTGTTTTGAAATCAGATTTCCTTGCTCCATTCTCCTCCCTTTTAGTTGAAAAAGTCCTACTGCTTTCCAACACCTGTGAAAGGCATTTCGGTGAAAGGTGTGTTGGACTAGTCCAGCAAATCAAGGTGTCTCAGGAGTGAATCTGTCACTCTGCGGCTGTAATTCAATGAGCACTGGTGACACTGGCATGTAAACTGGGCAGCGCAGATCAGACTAGAGATAAGCCATCCCCAGAGGTGGCCAAGGTCCCATGAGGGTGATGGCTATGCTTAAGACCCTTTTGCAATAATCTGTTGTTTTTGCCATTAAAAGCCAAGTGAAAGCAGGTGTGTGCAGACCACTGAGATATATTTCCGTGAGAAGTATGCATACATCTAAGACAAGGACAGCAGAAATTCTTCTCCCTCCTTTCCCTAGGAAATCATGAATCTCAGCTATCCTGCTGACTCCTGATTTGTTCTTAAGGAAGCACTTACATATTTGTCTAACTTTAAAGCATCATCTTAAACAGGCCCAGGAACAAACTAACCATGATTCTTCACTGATTCACTTCATACAGTCACCTTGGCTCAAGCTTAACAAGGCACTGAATCCATTGCTTTTCTTGCATTTGAGCCTCAGAGAGGTCTACTAGTCCCTGGGTGTTGCTCTCTAGCAGTCCTCTCCCTGAGAGCTTGGATCTAAGTGTAAAAGCAATGAACCCTAGAGATGAATCCAATGAGCAGTGGCCTCAGCACCTTCACAGTCTGTCTGAGACACTGCAGTGCACAGTCTAAAGGAGGTAATAAGCGGAAGCCTGCAGATACATGGGAAGAAATCCTTATCAGATGGGAGGCAGCATGGAAACACATGGCCTTGCGTTTCATGGAAGCACGCATAGCTGAGAAAACGGAGATGCTGATAGTTAAGCTTGAAGTTGATGTCTAAAGTTAGGCAGTGGCTGAAGAGCTTCGGCAAGGCAATTGCCCACCACTGTACAAACTAGAGTAAAAACTGCTGTTGAGATTTCAGAACATTTTAGCTTTCCGCTTCTAAGCACAGTTATTCTCATCTCTATTTTTATACGAAGTTGAAGAGTCTCACTGACTTGGGTTCTCCCACCTCCATTGACCATGGGTTTGACTCTGCCAGGCCTAAACACTCTGCCCTGACCCAGCAAAGCGTGCTTATTTTTAAGCAGGTGAGCAGTCCCATTACCTTCATAATTCTTGCATGATACGTTCGTTAATGGATCTACTGCAACCACAGTTATCACTGTTATTTTTCACCATGTTTATTTTTGCTTTACTTCCTGGCCTTTTCCGTCTAACCCTCTCAGTTTCCTGATAACATATGTACTTTTAAGTATTACATCTCTTTGCTTGACCAAGTTTGAGTTTGCATAGACCTTTAATTCACAGTGAAAGGGTATCCAATAATTAACCAATATTACAGTATTTGTTTCCTTCTTTCTTATTAAGGGTAGATCTATTTCAAGAACTACACCATCATTATGGTACTCTAGAATGTACTCATTAAGAATAATTATACAGACAATTAAAGATTGTCATTTAACTTCTCCGTTTTATTCATGGTTAAGAATGTGAATGAACTAAACACATAAGTTACTGACATGGTTATGTATGGATGTTTTGTCTGGCATATTTTGCCAGACATCTTTCCTGTTGTAAGAAAATGCTGAAATTAATTATCTTATTTTCCTCATTAGTTATCACAGATGAATAATTTCTAGGAATTTAACATATCTGGTATGGATACAGCAGCTGAATTTCACACCCAGCATGGCAATATTCAGCAGAGATACTGTTTGGTGAGAGGAAGTTTACGTTCATGCATTCACTCTTGCCTTCACTGATCCGAAATTAGATCTCCTCTGGACTTAGTGCCACTGCTGCATAAAACCTGGGCCGAAAACAGGAGCTAGTATCTCTTTGGTGTCTAGTGACTGCCCTTGGGCTGGGCTTTCTGACAACACGTTGGAGCTCCCTTCCTATCACAGACTAAGCTGTCCACGTCCATCCTTCCCTTCCACTTTTATTTCTGACCTGGAGTTGTGCCAGACGTTTCACAGGTCCCTGAATGCATCCTAGTGGCATAAGAACAGCCCTGCTTTGGCAGCCAGTGAGTTCACCTGGCCTAATGTCTGTCCTCCAACAGCCCCTGGCAGCAGTGGCCCAGGAGAAATGAGAACGATCCACTTCACCAGCATACACGAGCAAAACTGTGGCTGAGAAACTTCCTTTGGTGACAAAGTCACCACAACCAATGACTTTGCAGGTAGTTACTCCAGCATTTTCCTCTCCCATGTAGTAGTCCAGTTAGCTTTTCGAACCCTTGCAAACTTTTAGCAACCGCAACACTGATGTTTTAAAATTCTTCTAGTGTACTGTAGCATGCGAATAAATATCTTTCCCCCCCTCATTTATTAGGTGCTCACACTTGTCCATTAAACAGAGCTGAAAGAATGGGCTTGCTTCTAATGGCAAATAATCAGACCTGCTACATATGGGAATGAGATAGTTTGTACCCATACATGGAGGTCATCAGCTTGGCTAATGACAGACCATAAGTAGCCAAAAAAAGTGGTTGTTGGGGTCCAAATTGTTGAAAAACTCTGTAGTTTGGCCAGATATCAAACATGCAGACTTCGTACATCAGGAATAGAGGTGACAGTAATAAATCCTCCAGAAACACTGTGAGTCAAATCTGGTGGCTTTTTTGTTCTTTTACTTTAAATTAAATCTTCATTTCCTTGCCACAGCAATGCCAAATTTTTATTCTAGAAAAGTTTTGTTTCTTTTAGGTAGCACTGTGCGGATGAAGGATGGGAACCCTAGAGCATGGATTTTCTGGCTTTATATTTTACAGCGAAGTACTAATGACCAGGTCATTTTCTAGATCCGTATCATTATTTACTTGATCCATACATCATTTCTGCATTCAGATCTCTTTCTACCCACACAGTTTCATGAATATTCTGTCAGTGTAAGTACAAGCAACCCAGAGCTGAACTTGGGCCTTTGTAAGTGCCTCCACAGCACAGCATGTCAGGAGTGTCATGCAGAGAAGCATCCCTCAGTCTTGACCATAGTCACCACCAGAATAGTAAAATTTAATACAGTCAGTCCTTGAAGGTGATGTAAGGGTAATCAAAAGCTATTCTGAAACTACGGATTATTGTAGCCCTCGAGCCAGCAGGTGACAAAGAGGCGAAATTTCTGTCTGGAAATGACTCCATCAGTGTGGACAGTAACAAGCCAGGGTGAGACACAGAAACAACAGGGGTTAGCAAGAAATTCCTCCCTAGCCATACTGTATGAAGTGGGCACACAGTGGCAAGAAGTGTTAGCTGGGGGGAAAATATGTGCCTTTCTCAGCCCACTCATTAAATCTACCCTTCTAAAATGCTAATGGGCAGTTTCTCAAGGAGCACCCAGTGAGAGGTCTGGAATAGATGGTTTTAAGCACTGTGCTTCCTCGGTCGTTGCTTCCTGCCTGAGACTCACTTGGCTGCATTGAGAGGCAGTATAGGTGGCTCAGAGGTTTGGACATGGCTTGTGGTTTCACTTCACACAACCCACAGACACGTGCCTTTCCCCCCACATTATTAGTGAATTATGCTACAGTGAATGTTAACGAACCACAATGAAATTATTCCCTACACTATGCAAGGCAGACTGCTGTCCACAAATTCCGCATTTTCTTTCTCTTGCCTCTATTAAAACAATTAATCCCACTGGGGAAAAACACACACAGCCTTTCTGTGATGTCATGGCAAAATGATACATCACAAAAGCCATAAAAATGTAATAACAACATTACCAGCAGCATTTAAGCAAACAAACAAAAAAACAAAATCAAAAATACTTGAGAAGATAAACAATAAAAGAAGTGAGTAGTTTGTTGTCCAGCTTTAAAATCAGGAGGACCCCCACTGACACACAGTATTAATATTTGCCAAATGAGGGTCTTCAGCAGAGAACACAAATGCCATGCAGAAGGTTTTTTGATGGCTGGGAGGCAAGCAGCAGGTGATGCTGGAGAGCGGGAAAGGCTGTATCCCAACGCATGCTGAGAGAAGGCATGT
This sequence comes from Pampusana beccarii, assembly GCA_013399365.1. Taxonomy (NCBI): domain Eukaryota; kingdom Metazoa; phylum Chordata; class Aves; order Columbiformes; family Columbidae; genus Pampusana; species Pampusana beccarii. Next base: position 33,782 of record VWYH01003863.1, on the reverse strand, counting down.
TGCAGCCTCAGTGTGGCTGGCATGGGTACTGATGTCCTCCAGCGAATGGTGGGTCACAGTGTGACTGCTGTTCACATCTCACGTGTCAGCCAGGATGGTTCCCAAGGGCATAACCAGGAAAGCCAATGCCCGATGCTCACATTATTTCTGAGCTTAAAAACACCGTGCTCTAGTAAGCAAACATTTCTGCTAGGCTAGCAAAGAGTTATAGCACCCAGGCTTCATTAGCATGAGCACCTGTTGTTGATGCAGTAGGTCAGTGAAGAGCAAGTAGCCAGGTTGGATGCACTGTGCCAGCATGGGTGAAATCTGCTTTGCTCTCTCCTCCCGCTGTTCCCAGGCAAGGCACAGAGGACACTCACAAGTGAGCTTTTGATGGTGCTGCGCTGCTGCCAAATGATCTCTCTCCACAAGCACAGACAAGCAACAAATCCCTTCCCAGGGCTCAGAGGAGGTGGTGGTGTTTGCCTGGAGCAGAGCCTATGGCATCACGGCTCTTTTGGGAGAGCAGGGACTGCAGAGTGAGACTGGAGGGGCTGGCTGGGGTGGTTGTTGGAGGTGCTCACAGACACTGATCCAGGGGGCTCCTAAAAGAAGATGCTGAGCCTGGGGGATTGACTCTGCACTACGCAGTTGGGGAAGGAGCTTTGTCCATTTGTCTGCAGTCATTGCCATGTTCACCTTCCAGTGAGACCTGCTGTCCCTTTCCCTGTCTGCATGCTGAGGTCTGGTGTGGGAACTGCCTGGTGAAACTGGACTGGAGAGTCTCACCACTGCAGTGAGAACACGTTCAAATACCCACACTCAGATAGGAAAACATTTTGTTTGCTGATGGAAATACCTTTTCCATATGCTAGGGCTGTCTCATGTAATACAGAGGTTAAGATGGGAATAATCCAGGGGACTGACATAGTCTAATACCACCAGACCCAGAGACAGGTTTTCATGCATGGAAAAGGAAATTGATTTTATCTAAAAGTATTTCTCCAAATAAACCTGATTCTTCTTTGGTGGGCCTTGAGGAAAGCAGGAATAATACTGCAGCAAATCTATCTGTTGGAAGTGCTAACTCAAGGTGCCAGGTCAGAAATATTTACTAAGATAATCTTTAAAGCATGAAAGTGCACAGCAACCTAAAATCTATAGTAACCAACAGGACACCGTGTTTGCAATAATTTCTTTATAACATCATGTTTCATCATTTGGTCTAATTAAGTTCTGCTGAGAAACAACACTTTTGATCATGTCTGCTTTCTAATTCCCCCCTCTAGTCAGTCAAGAAAAAAGGATGATATGGTATCAAGAATAAAATTAAGATTCTGTGGTTATGCAAATATCTAGAAATTAGCATGAACTAAGTTCCAAATAAATACACGCATATATGACTTACAGGAAGGAGAAAATGTGCTCAGAAAGCAAAATGTGGCATAATTTCTGTTCATAGTATAACCCTGGAGTGTTATCAAAGTAAGTGTTGTACTTTTTAATATGAAATGGCAACAAAGTTCACTCTGTAGTCAGAGTTTTAATTGAAGAAATACAGAAATAGAAGAGAAACTGCTGATGAAATGATGGCGCATCCCCAAAGGAACCTCTACTGGGGATAAACTAAAAGGAGTTAATTGTTTGGATAGAATCCAAATAAACTTTATGTTTCATATTACTTGTTTCTTTTTGCACCAGACAAAAAAAGCACAACCCAACCTACGTTTGCACCTTATTAATGAAAATCAATTAGAAACAGTCCAAAAATCAAATAGAAGCCCAGTGAAATGCAGAGCTGACTAGAGGCTCTGAAGGAAGTGTGTTTTGTATTAACTAGCCTACTAGAGAAAACAAAATATAAAAGCAGTAAGAGCTTCAAAGAAATGCAATGGACCAGGTCCAAATTCCCAGCAACACACTGGGCTGGAAAAGATTCACTGGACCGCCTAATTTATTTAACACTTTCAACTCCTAAAAGTGCATCAGTTATTAAAAGTACCGCATATGTTAAAAACCACATTACGTTTCTTTGGAATTAATGAATGGCTGCTGGATTTGAGCTCCAATTTTCCACTTAAAAACCACTTAGTATAACCAGAAGCTAAATAGTTAGGGATACTCAAAGCAGAGGAACGCAAATAAAAGAAATGTTGGGCACTGAAATACTACGAGTAATAAAGTCTATTGAAAAAAAAATAAATTGACTCATACAATTTCACATTTTAATTCTACTAGAGATTTGTTTCCTGTGAATGTAAGTTTTGCCCTAGTTTTAAAGGCATGATGCTGAAGTTAAAGTACAGCCCCTCTGCATGACAGTGCTGCAGTCGCTGTGTGTCCCACACTGAGTTAGAGGCAGCTTCACTCAATGAGATACCAGTGTCAGTCTTGAGATGGGAGGGTGAAAAGGAAGGAAGAAATACCTCAGCTTTCCTGCAAAGCCCCCACGTGTCCAAAGGCAACAGAGAAATGTTTTCTCCTCTCCCACCCCTCATTGACTTTTCCTGCCTCCCTCCTGTTGCATCCTCTGCACCCACAGGCAGGTGGCTTCTGGCATCTTGAGGTTCAAAGCCACATCAAAGGGCAAATTCTCCATCAGCAAAAACTGGCTTGGGTGCATCGGCTTCACTGGAGTTACACTAACTAAACCCCCAAACCGCAGGTGATTCGAAGTATCTAAAGTCCTATAAAAATATTTTGAGAAGGTACTAAATGGACAGGCCCGTGTGCCACCCAGCAACCTGGAAATGTGTGATGGGCTCTCACAGCCCCAATCTGAGGCCAGCAGGGCAGAGGGAAGGGAGGACTTGTGCTCTCTGCAGACGAACAGGAGACTTTCTTCTCTATTGATGCCAAGCCAGCGCTTTTCATCAGCATCCAATCAGCACCAGAAATGCCTTAAAAGAAAGAAAAAGCTCTTTGGAGCAGAGTGCTTTTGTGTATCACCCCAGAGCACAAAGGGGCCCCCAGCCCTAAGGAGGGCCTCTTAGGTACCGACTCAGTATAACAAGTTGTAATAATAAAAATAATTTATACTATTATTTTTGTGGGTAGGGATTTTCCTCGTCTTTCTTCCCTCTGAAGCTTGGCAAGATAGAGATGAAGACAATGGCTTCTTTGTTACTGCTGGAAAAGCAGGGAAAAATAAAATATATTTTGTTGTTATTGGAGGAGATACTAAAGAAATTTAAAAGAATGTTTATATTCCCATAGGCCTTTGTGTTGCTGTGAGCATCTCAAAGGCAGGACAAGAGCTTGGAGAATACACAAAGATGTAAAATCCAGGCTCAGATTTAGCCTTTCCACGGTGCACACACACAGAGCACCAGTCAAAATATATCTGTCAGCAAGTGTTTGCATGTACAGGTGAAAGCAAGAGAGATAACAAGATGCAGGAAAACAGGAAAAGAGAGAGGGAGAAAATGGATTGCTGCTTATGAACCAGAAAAGGGAAAAAAAATAGATCTATATAGTCACCATAAATATTAACAAATTTTGTTAAAACTGGTGCAAATATTTCACTTAAAGTGCTTTGGTTGAAAAATGATACTAAAATAAATGTTTAGAAAAATGGAATTCCAGTATTTTCCTTCTTTTTAATTAAGAGTAAACCCCAAAATCTATCTGGAAATTTGAATTTTACCCCTTTCATGGGCTAGAGTAGAAAGCAGGAAAAAATCTAATGGAGACAGAATTAGATGAAGGAGAAAAGAAACAACTAAATAAATGAAAGGGGGAAATTGCAAATCTGAACATTCTGATAATTGTTATTTCTGACAAAATGTATCTATTATTGAGGAAAAAAAAAAAGTGTTCCTATTAAAAACTAACATTATTCTCAATTATCCTGCACAGTACCAAGCTCATTTTTCAATGACATCTTGTTATGATTATATATTACATTCATTACAGGAGAGCCCAGAGGTTCTCAAGCTTCTGTCATGCTGAGTAAGTACAATATTTAGGAAAGATTATCCTCATCTTAAAGAATTGACAAGTTAACTGGGGACAAGATACAACAGGTGGACAGAGAACATGAGAAGATGGAGAGGGGGAAAAAGATGAGAGACCATGGTGAGAACAGGAGGAACACAGCTGGAGGGATTCACTATGGATTTCACAAGCATCTTCTCCTTTGACTTGTATCTAAACAAGCCACAGGCTCTGATGCCTCCGCAGAAGTCGCTTTCTTCTTGATCAGTGAGTACAGATGGACCAAAAAGGGAGCTGATGGGCTGGGTGGTGGGCTCTCAGCTGATGCAAGAAGTGTGGTGGAGGCACACCAAAGAGCACAGAAGCCACTGCCAGGAAACGAGTCCACACTGAAGTGATCACACACTGGAGAAAGGCAGCAGCATGGATTAAGCAGAAGTATTGCATAATTTCTTCTTGCACACGAGTACATTTCTAAACCATCTAGTGAATCAGGGAGTGTAACAACCTGTAGGCGCAAGAGCGACACCTCTAAGGAACCTAAGGAGATTCAGGGTTGTTATCCATTAGCCACAGCCTCCTGCTTCCCTCCTCAGGCACGTCTGTTGCTTCCATTATAAATACAGCTGCCATGGACAGAAGGGCTCTAAAGTCTGTCATCATGGATGTGCCAAGCTCTCAGCTGGTCTGTGGTAGGCGGTCCAGTGGCCCCATCACCAGGTGGTAGGAGACTTTTACCCTGATTCCTCTACATGGCTTTGCATGGTAGAAGGAAGAGAGACTCAGTTTCCCCATTTACACCAAGCTTTTTTTTAATCTAAATGATCACAAACTGAGGCCCTCCATTTGTGTCCATTTTCCTTGTATTCATCTGTGAAGTATCGCCTCTTGAGTACAAAACTGCTACTTGTTGCTCCGCAAGGTTGGGGTCATGCTTCACTCCTTTGTAGAAACCCATGCCTGCTCCTCATCCCAAGTGCCATGAAAGGCTGAGGACTCTTCTTTCTGCAGCCTCAGACCGGTGGTGCCCCTGCACCACTAGGCACCACCATGCACTGTGCACATCAGGGACCATCATTTCATGCACTGGAAAGAAGAACAGTGAGAGGTGTCCTCACCGTTTACCAGGATTGACCCTTTGCTATCTCCCTGTGGGTAAAGGACAACCACTGCCAGCTGTTCGGATGCACTATTATGTTTCTTGTCTGCTAACAGTGAAGAACTATGGCTGCATATAGCAACTGCTCCGTTATCCTCTATTTGGAGACAGCTTTTAGAGAAGGGAAATTCTATTACTTACTGCTCTGGAATATTTGCAGGAAAATATCTGCTGAGGAATTTTCCACCACAAGTAAAAGGTCTCAAAAATGTCTTCCCAACCTCGTTTATTTGTATTAAATTATGCTAACATATGCTCTTGTGACTTTCCCAAGAGTTGAGAAAGACAAAATTAGAAAAAAAGTGCATAGGGATTCAACTTTATTGTTAAAATGATGACTCAGAGTACACATGAAACAAAAAGTCCTATGGCATTTGTTTGAGATTTCCCATGGCTGGAGAAACACCCCCACTAACAACTGCTTAGAGTATCACTGGCCAGAAACTTCAGCATTAGCAGATATATGCCTTTTCTATTACCTGTAGCCATAAACTGCCTTGAAAAAGTCCTCTTGTTCCCTAACTACAAATTGAATTTCAATAAATGTATGTAATACAGCCACTAGAAAGAACAAGGCAGAGCTGTGTGCAGTCTTAAAATTTTACACACAGTTTTCATTGCCTCAGAACTTTGGATCAGATATTGTCCAAACTTAATCTATCCGCAGTCCCTGGGCTAGACAAAGCAAAATACACCTGAGTCAAAATCTCCTGCTGCAGTCAAATTAAAGGCATGAAATATAGAGTCCCGTTGTAGACAAGGAGAAGCACTACAATGGGCTTGTGGACTTCCAAATTCCCTGGCTGGCTAGTTATAGGAGAACCTTGGCCTAAACTGAAGCATTTTCAGGGTTGTCATAAATTGACAGAAGGATCTCTGTAAGCCTTCTGCTACACTGGCACAGCTGGCACATTTATAATTTCTTCAGCCTTGTATCATGAGGTTCTACAAGCTTGTCTCATGACAACCCGTATCTCTTGTATCTGGAGAATTTGCTGCTCCGAAGAAAAGATGATTTAGTGGCTTTCTTCTCCCTTTACACCTGCAGTGTGCTATAAAGCAACCAAAGAGAATGAGAGTTTTAATGACCAGTGCTTGAATGCCATTAGATTAACTACATTGTGGCTGTGCCCATTAAACTCGCCACCTTCTTTTGGCAATTGCTCACCTTTGGAAGATTACTATTATTCTCATTATTATCTGTACCCTGGTAGTGCCTGAATAACCACATAGCTTGAGCATTTTTTTTTAAACACAAATCAGTCTTTGGTGCGTAACAGAAAGCTCTGACAAAATTTCTCTGAAGGGTCAGTGAAGGCCCATTTACAGGCGCGGTCCTACTGATGTCCGTGAGTCTATGCTGGTTAAGTGAGAGAAGGATTTGTGTGTCCAGCATCAAGACCTGTCTCTAGCTAAAGCTGTAGCCTAGTGCTCCAGAGGTGTGGGCTCAGTTCTGTCCCACCACCTTCTCATTTTCCTCTTTTTCCCACATCGGGATGTCACTACAGAGCATGTTCTCCAAAAAGCTTAGGCAAGAGGTTCCCAACACGTGGTCTGTGGTGAGGGATTATCAGCTGGGCTGTGAAATGATACTACACAGTAAAATGTTTTAAGCTTATGAATTCCCTCTGGCTTCGTGGGTGGTCTGTGAAAGAGAAGGTTGAGACTATTTGAGACATTTGGGAACCCGTGGTTTGGGCACCGAACTCCCACTGACATCAGAACAACCTGTGGTTAGGAACCAAGCACAGGCACAGCCATGCACAAAGGTGCCTTGAATGCACTCAGCTTTTGTTTTGTCAGGACTCATTATTCTGCTACTAAAATGGAGATTACAGTTTTGCCATGCATCATGCAAAAAATATACAAGCAATATCAGCAGGCAGAACAGTTTTCTGCAGTTCTGCCCATTTCCAGTCACAGCTCTTCTTGGGATTTTGTTGTGCCAGAAGCAGCACTAAAGTCCATAGGACAAGCAAATTAACCACTTCTTATGCTGAATACAATGATAAACCATAGTGGTTGGGATCGCTTTTCTTGCCAAAAGTGAGCATGCAAATAGACATTGCCTGTGCCTGCAGCCGTGTTTGCGGACAAGGGTGGTTCAACCCACTCTCTGCAACATCATGTCCATCTTGGAAACAGTACAGCAGCAGCAACTGGCAGCAGGAGGTGCTTATGGCAGCCCCAGCTCCTTCACCAAACAGCATTTCACTGGCTCCCAGGGAGAAGGAATAGCAGTAACACCATTGTCATCATGGGTTGACATAAAGAGAATCAATACTGAAGGTAACATTTAGCACTTCAGTACTAGATTTTCACTGGTGGCCATGAAGTCATTGATGTCAGCCTGTAGTACTGAAGTGCAGTGTGGTATCTTAGACTCCACAACTGTAGGTAAATACTGACTTTTAATGGCTGCTGTCACATATAGCACTTCCGAAATTATTTGTAGACAATAACCCAAGTTCCCCATTGAATTTTCAAAGGATATTATGACAACTTTTCTCCTTGATTCACACCCGCTTCTGGTATTTCTTTGGCCAAAAAAGATAAATTTGCCTCAGTTGTGACTAACCAACTTGAATTTCTCAACTAATAGAAGTTCATCCATTAAACACCAAAGGTCACAGGTTCAGTCCACACTGGCTGAATCTCACTTGACATATGGTCTTAAATTTCCTATATGTACAAGGCAAGGATATTAAGTAACTTGTCAAGCTAGAGTAGGTGCTCATAACTCAGGAGCTTCTAGGTGGCAGGTTGTCTTCACGAAATAACTGAGAACAAAAGAGACAGATGTAGTAATGTGAAATAAATGAGATGTGCCTAGTCACATTATCACACAAAGCAGCCAATAATGACTAGAAACATACATGGAGATTCACCTTGTGGAAATATATAGTTTAATACAATAAAGGCATTTTGAGTAGAAAATATAATGCTGAAAACAACTCAGGGTGGAGAGGGTATAATAAATCAGGCAAGTCCATAGCATGATAAAGCTAAATATGATAGAAAAATCTCAGTACCACGCATGAAAATAGCTCTAATATCATGCAGTGGCAGACTAGCAAAACCCTGTAGACAAAAGAAAATTCTGGCAGGCCAGGTTTGGCCAGGACACTTGTTGTGAAAGCAGACAAGGTGGCCAAAGCAGAACACACTGTATGACTGTACTCAGTAAAACCCAACAGCACTGCCATAGTGTGAAGTGCTGTAGAGGGCACGTTTCCCCAGCTTGGGTATCATGCGGTGGCAGCTGCACTGCTCTGAAGCCTGAACAAGGCACCTCAAGTAGGTACAAAATGCAGTGTAGACATAAACTCAGTAGACGAGGAGGACTAGAGAAAAGATGCGCATTAACCCAGGGTGTGTTTCCCTCAATGCCCAGCTCACTTGTGCCATACCTGCTCAGGTGCTCATCCACCCCAAAACCTAAACTCAGCCTCAGGGTTTCAGGCTGGCACAGCTCTTGGCTGAGAGCTGGTAACTCAATGGTGATGAGACCTGGTGTAGCTTTTGACAGCCCCCCTCAGCTGTGACTGACAGCCCGGAGAGCGCTTCAGGCCCCTTCCATTGCAGCCACCTGTCGGCCCCCACCACCTCCAGTGACGCCACAGGCTCACGCAGTTGATGTTGCCTTGTGACAGGCTGGAAGCACCTGCCGGTCACTTACAGAGGCACTTATGCTCCCTGGGCACCACATCTCTGTATTCTTTGGCATGAGGGGTGAGTGCAGGTGCAAGGGGAGATCTGGGCTTGCTCTTCTCCCACCCCTGGCAAGGTGGGGAGCAGGGAGGACCCTCAGCCACCGCAGCAGCTCTTGGCTCAAGTGCTCAGATCCATCCTTCAGGTGCAGCAGCAGCCCACTCTGATGTAGGCAAAGTTGCCAACATGGCCATGGGTTTCTGCTGCCTCCGAGAGCCTATTGCCCTGAGGAACTTCTGTCTGCAGTTGTCCTTAGTGCCATCATGGCAAACAGAAAAGCAAATGAAACTATCTACATTCTTTCCAGCTAGGGCTAAACTTTTGTATATTGCAATTTAATGCTGAATAATTTGGGTCTGTAAGTGACAGTTTGGTGTGATTTTTAAGAGGGGCAAGTTAAGATTTGCAAACCCTTGGTTGTTTTCAGATAGTCTTCACAAGCAGTTATACGTCCGGAAAGGCAAATAACATCCCAACCAAGTCAGGGCAAGCTTTGTAGTAAAATAAACTACAGTTTGATTATTGCTGCTGATGAAAACACAACTTGGTTCAGTTTTAGTGAGATGGAATCTTTAATACATTCTTACAACCTTTTGCAATTATTGCTGCTTCTGCCAGGGACAGGCAATTAAATCTGCAGCCCAGCCTTCGCCTTACTAAGCACGGTCACATTTTCTAGAGGCTCTAGGGAAAGAAGCTTGCAAAGAGGAATTCCAGACTTCTGCCAGTCAGTCCTGCGTGGAATTACTCTACCCAGGGTCCTCCTGATTCTATAAAATTAAAAACATTTATCCTATCCTTGATTTGTTGCCTGCAGGCGGATGAGACCCCTGGTTCCAGCATGTTTCTGAGCTGCAGCCACACACTACATGAAATTATGATATCATTAAAGAAGAGCCGATAGATACAAGCCCCGTCAGCTGCATTGTTTACTCGGTTCTCCTAAAGTCACTGCAGATTCGTAGTTGAGATTTACACTTAGCTTCCCTTTATCATCTATGGCAGCCTTAACGATCTGTCAACAGAAATTTCATGACCATGGTGGGGAAAAAAAAAAAGCATAGCCTAGGACAGTAATACATCAGATACCTAGTAGCTGCAATCAACAGTACTGTTGTGCAATAACTAATGACTAATCAACTTGGCTATGTTGTGCATTCCTTAATACGTTGCTGCAGCCCCCACTTTCTGAGATGGACTATAAAACACCTCTTTAGGATCATACTCAAGGAGGTTGTGTTTGCACCTTTTCTTGTTCTCATTATTGCTAGAGTCATTAGATGAGATTCATTTGATGCCATTACTTGTGCTCATTACAATCTTTGTGACTAGAATATGGTATAGTATCAGAATTTTAATGTCTCATTCTCTGAGAGATGATGGCAATAAATGCTACTGTTTTGACCTACTCTGTGTTTTACCATTTGATTCACTGGTGATTTCCATTCGTTCATCTCTGTTTGTGCCCAAATATAGACTGAAGAGCCAGAGAAGAAAAACTATAGTTACCAACACGTAAGAATATTTACAGAATTGAACGTCTCCAGTTTGTAAACACACTAAGAGTTTACAGTTTTCATAATTTGCATTAAGCATTAGTATTCTGCCTTTTCCTTGAGAGAGAGATTTCTGTGAGCAGGCAGAATGACAATGCACGGATCCTTCAGTGTTACACTACAAGTGAGCCCACTATGTACTCTTGTGACAATGTTTGGGGTAGGGAACAGAGAAAAGGACTTCTTGTTTGGTACTATTTCCAAGAGTGATCTTAAAAGAATTTCTAGGGACCTATATTTTGGGTAATGTGAATAATAGGTGTAGCAGTAACCAATTAACCCCTTCGCTGCCAAGCTCTCCTCAAGCTTTCTTTATGGCTGGCACCCTATCGCTGTACTTAGTCAATAGGATATAAACAGGTCCTCAGAGTAGGAATATCCAGGTGAAGAAGAGGAGTTATACATACAGGATCCTATCTCAGAAGCCTAGATTGGATTCATCTCCCCACAGTTCCCTGGACAGTCAAGAAGATAAACAGAAAATTCCAGGACTCATCTGGCCTATTTTACACATCACCCTATGTTTTTCCTATAGGAAGTGGGCAGAAATAACTGTTTCAGAGGATGATCTATAGTACCTTAATTAGACATCTACTTTGGATAGCTGGAAGAACCTCTCTCCTTTGGCTGTTGAGGGAGAGCAACCCTTCAATTTAAGCTCCTAAATTGGATGCTTAAAAATAGTCAGCATGATTGCCTCCTCTCCTCAAAACACTTGACCTGGATGCTCCTGGGTGGTTAAAATGGAGTGTTCTTTGGTGCACACTCCTTGCAACAGCAGCTCATGATTTGAGAGGGTGTTTCTTTCACAGGCTCACTGACTTGAGGGAGCTCACCTGATTTAAAGCACAGACTGGGGTGTGGTGCCTTGAAACTGAATTACTTGATCTTGTCCATAAAGAACAAGAACATTTTAGTGGAAAGTGTGACAGAACCATTAATTTTTTACCTATTTCCTTTCACAAACACCTACTTTTCCACAGGTGGATTATGAAATAAGGCCACATTTGCGCCTGCACTGTGCTGTGCCTTGGTACAGCGGAAGGACTATACAAGGGTGTTCATTTCTCCATGAAGCTCCAATGACTTCCAGCACTATATATAAAGTTGCCATGAAAAACCAACCTTTTTTTCACTTGCCACAAGAATTTACTCATCTAGCTTTGGGCAGGAATTTTTACAGGCCTCCAGTACATCAAAAATATACCAACAGTAAAACATGGTCCAATTTAGCTTCATCGGCCCAAAGCTCTTCTGGGAACAGGCAAAGCAGATACCTGTCCTGAAGAGCAGCCTGCTGGAGAGACAAAATACCTGTGATTGTTGGTGGCTTCGACAGCGCATGGCAGAGCCAGACTGGCTGCTGCTCTTCCCCAGGGTCACTGTGAAGGACTGTGGCTGGTCGCTACTGCTGTCAGGCAATGCAAAGGGTTGGTGGTCACCACCCCACCCTCCCAGCTCCATGGTTGCAGGAGCAGAGGTCCCGGCTCCTCTGCGCACCCCCCTTGCCCCACTCCCCTTCCTCCTGCCTTCCTCTGCAGTGCTCCAACCAGTCTCCAGCCCCTGAGGTGTGGGGTGGCGATGATCACTTCTGAGAAGCCTCTGTGAGCTCCAGCCGCAGCATTTAGAGATGGTCTATTAATGGCATTTAGCAGCCCTCATATTACACTCAGCAGGGGACCTGGTACAGAGGCAGTCAGAGCATCCCAGACGCATACATCACCGCGGCGCATTAAGCAACAAAAGCGGACCACAGGTTTTGCTTGTCTGGTTTTCAACTCTGCAGCCAGGCAATGCAGGCTGTGGAGGTGGTTAACTGATGGCACGTGGAAGCAACGTGCACCACAGAATCATTTCTATGATCTCCAACACCCACAAATCTCCCCAGAGCACAAGCGATCTCACCTGAAACAGTCTGGCAAGGATGTGGGCTGGCCAGCACCAAAAGGGTTAAACTGCTGGGTCTGAAACAAAGAAAATTGGGGAGAGGGTGTAAGAACACACATTATCAAAAATGGTTGCTAATAAGGGATAATGAGAGAAACTGCTTCTCTCTAGAAAAGCAGCCATGAAACCAATGATTCTGTGGCATTTTCCTTGCATCCACTGCAGATGTTTGATCCATGTGAGACAGATTCACAGGCAGCTTGGGAAGGACCAGGCAGTGGGATACGCTGTGTGAGGAACTGCCAGTTGTGGCCGAAGCAAATAAGTCCCTTAACAATTTCAGGGTGATATGACGGGTCAAAGCACCAATGTGGAGATAAACACTATTTCACACTTAAAAGGTATTTACTAGCTGTTGTCCAGAAAAATATCTAATTTGACATCCTTGTCAAGTAGCAAGAGCACAGCCGTCATTTACTTTCCATGAGGACATGGCTACATCCTAAGCAGGCCAAACCTAGGCTAAGCATGGTTGAGAGAAATTTAAAAAGTTGTGGTGACAGGAAAAAAGTGAGGGGTACTCTGCCCATTCAGAGATGCAAAATATACTGTATCCAAGCCAGATTAGGCATTTTTTCACTTTTAAAATCTATTTTCTTTTAATTTAATTCCGTATGTTCACAAGCAAATATAAGAACAGGTGTTGCCTTGTTTTACTGCAATATCCCAAAGTTACAATCTTTACAAGTTCACTTTATCCAAGTATTTCCTTGTGTAGAAGAAAAGAGCTGAGATTCTCTTTCTCCCTCCTGTTGGAAGGGAAATACTAAATGAGAGGGCATTTCAGTAACTTGGTTACTCTGATTGTGTTTCATAAGCACACATTTATTCGTATGTTAATAGCGATACTCGATTTCCTATATATCTTAGACTATATATATAGTGTATTTCAGACATTATTCTGCTTTTGAGCAGTAAATGGGGAGCTCTGAAGTCAGATGCTTTTTTGACTAGGGGAAAATAATAATATGAGAGGCCTCCAAGCAAGCCCTCCTGCTTCAGCTTGAGGTATGAGGCTGCAGGACCTGACAAAAAAAGTGAAAACATCTCAGCTTTAATTCTGGGCAATGTATGGAGTTAAATAAGAGGAGAGAATTTTGGCCTTTCTTGCCTGGGAGGTGTTGAGTTGTGTTGACTTGGCTGGCGAGCGATCACTCAGCGTGGAAGAAGTAACCTTGAGTAGCCTGCAGAAAGATTATTTGAGAATGACGATCTGTGAAAGCCTGAAAACCAAGGTCAAACTCTCTTCAGACATACACTGGTGTGAATCCAGAGCAGCTCTACTTGAAGCAAACAGAGTTATGTACTGATGTAAATGAGATCAGACATAACTTACTGTCAACACAGTCAAATTTTAAGGTGATCAAAGAACAAAATCTTCCCCTGTGTATATCCAGAATTCATCTGATGACTGTAGACAGATTTAGATGGAAATATTTTCTCCAAAGAACTCAGTAAGTCCCAGTAATTCTCAGTGTGAGAAGAAACAAGTCAGGTTTTTATAAAAGGAAGACTAAACCAGAAAATACGTGGGTTTTTTAAAAATCATAGGGCAGCACCTTTGCAGCCTGTTGAGTTGCATATCATCTCCAGTGACTACCTTTTCACTCACCAGTGACATATAGAATGCACCATGGCTACGGCATAGCTTGTTTTAAAAGATGTGGAACACTGGACAGGACAGAGGAGAATTTTGTGCCAACACTGGCTGGAATGGAAGCTGTCAAAAACTGTCTTTGCATTCTCTCTTGATCTCATTCAAATGTATCAACTTAATTTATTTCGGATTAAAGGCTGTCGTATTCTCATTAAACTTTGGCATTAATACTGGAAATCCAATCTGCTGCCATGGTTGGCAGTGCCAACACAAGCTGATCATCCAATGCCTCTGTGGTCCTTCACTTCCAGCTTATAATTCTGAACTGGGCTTTTAGATTCTGGCATTCCAGAAGTCTTGCTCAAACTCAGGTGAAAACAACGCACAGTCACCTCCTGCCTGTCACAAGAGAACTGAAATGCTGTACGGCATTCCCTGTTCTTCCCCACGCTGTTTTGCCGTTGTTCCCCAGTTCTGATGAGGGGAATTCATCTGTGGAGGTGAGAAGGTTGTCTGATTTTCAAATCCAGAATATGGGTGATTACCATAGTTACCAGCTGTCTTGACAACTAATGCTGCTGGTGATCTTTGTCTCAGCTTTGCCCAGTTTTCCTATTGAATCACAGAATAGTTTGGGTTGGAAGGGACTTTCAAGACCATCTAGCCCAACCGCCCTGCAATGAGCATCTTCAACTAGATCAGGTTGCTCAGACCCCCCTCCAGCCCAGCCTTGAATGTTTCCAGGGATGGGGCATCTACCACCTCTCTGCGCAACCTGGGCCAGTGTTTCACCACCCTCATTGTAAAACGTTTCTTCCTCATGATTGAAAGACACCATTCTATATTGGGGAACTCAACTGTTGCCTAGGTAAGATCCCAATGAAGAATTGCTACTGGAGACCCTATACATGGTGGCTGGTATTCAAATAACATAGCTAAAGGCCAGTTCCAGAACATCTCACCCTCCCTATCCCAAATCAACTCATAAATGGTGCCTCAACACTGTCAAGACTGTTCAAACTCATGCTTTTTATCAGAATTTCACCTCACTATTTTGATTTTCTTGTTTAGCTCTTCTGTTCTCAAAACAGCAGTAGATATGTGTACAGTGTTCAAGCACAACACTATCCTTGAGCATGCCCTGCATATTTAGTTTGATTTCACCTATTTGGTGAGTGAGAGGTCTAGGAATATCTGAAGTCATCCTGCCCCTTCTTTCTGCAGCATTCTACCTACTGTAACATGCCACAGCATAGCCTTGGGTCATGCTGCTCCTTGCACCTTTTTAGCCTGGTTTCTTTAGCATGGAAAACAGGTCATGTAAGGTTTGGGGAAGATAGCACGTCCCCAGTTCTTGCTCCAGAATTGAACTGGGATGCGAGCAGGATAAATAAAATCTGGGAGGTAGAAAGATCTCTCACTGTTCTAGAAACGAAGCCTTTGACTATCATGTCTGTTTGTATGTATAGGTTGTTTAGCAAAGGAGGCTGGTCTGAGTAGCTCATCAGAACTAACTGAAGACACATCATATACAGGTAGGTCACTGCAGCTGTTAGTCTGCCTATAGCTCCCAGGTCCTATGCTGAGGGGCAATATACAACCCTTGCATAAAATACAGATTTCTACAGGAGATACTGTATTTGCATTTTTCCATTCATTAGCCTCTGCCTCCTTCACTGCCTGAAATGCTGCGATACCAGAACCACACATTCATGACTGATTTGGATTATCATGAAATGTGTTGGCAAGGAGACCGAGTGTCCATCATGGCAGGTCTAAT
Source organism: Pampusana beccarii (assembly GCA_013399365.1). Lineage (NCBI taxonomy): Eukaryota > Metazoa > Chordata > Aves > Columbiformes > Columbidae > Pampusana > Pampusana beccarii. The sequence continues at coordinate 18,114 of VWYH01003863.1, read as the reverse complement.
AGATTTGATAGCAATTTGGATGGTTTTTGCAACAGAGGCTGAAAGCGTCTTGCAGCTGCTGTGGGCTGTGCCTTCAAGGTATGATTAGGTGTGTTAGGGTGTGTGAGTGTGACTGTAATTGTTCACAGATGCATGCATAACAAAGACCAGCTTTGGGCAGCCTTCATTTCTTGCTCATCCCTTTCTGCCAGTTTTTTTTTCACTTCTGGCAACTTTTCCTGCTTTTGACAACAAGGAAAGAGGCTCTAGGTGCTTCTCAGCTGCTCTCAGGAGGAGAAGGCTCTGCACTCCAGAGAAAAGCACTGAGCTCTACTGAATAGCTCCTTGACTGCAGGAAAGCCCTATCAGGAGATGGGACAGGATCTGAGTGAGGTCTGTTTCTCCTGTCCTGGGTCAGCAGAGAAACAGAAAACCATGGCTATGGCTACTCTGGAACCCAGGAAGACTAAGCCCTTCCGGCTTAATAGCCAGTGTCCTGAAATTATTTAATGGATGTGTACGATCCCTCATCCGGAAAGATGACATGAAGCATAAAGGCTAGAGCTGAACTTTCCCCAGCTGCTCAGGCTTCAGCCTCTGTGAGAAGACCATGTAGCATATTGCCAGCTTACGCTAACCCTTATCAGCATTAGTACATGATATGGAAACCTTTCCTTTTAGAACTGACCTGGCAGGCACACCCACAGAGCACCAAATGGTCCTCATTTCATAAAAATTAGCAGCTTTCTCTACTAATTTTTCAAGAAATGAACAATTCCCTATCCCATTACAAAGCCAACCAACAATCTGTTCCCTTCAGTCCGCGCAGTTCCCATGTCACATCCCTACCCATCTTCACCTGCTTCTCTGTGAGCTGCCTGTCTGGGTGAGGAGGAGGATCTCTGCACGAAGGCCAACAGAAGATGTCCTTGAAAACTTATGCAATGTATTGGTATTTTTCAACACAGAAAAATCTGAGAATGGTAGCATGTCCTCACCTGACACTTGAAGAATTCAAAGACTCTCAGAAATGTTGGTGAAAAGGGATATCTGGAGGCCATCCATCCCTAAGCCCTGTTTGCAGCAGGACTGTTGTTAAGGCTGAATCAAGTCAGCTCTGTTTATCTGCTTCTTTACTTCCCTATAGTCTGCAGCAAGCTCAAGTTAAAGCTTTTTTTTTTTTCTCTCCTCCATACCTTCAATTTTTCTGATACCACCATTGCCACTCTATATTCTACAGGCTTCTGTGCTCCTTCTGCACTTTCCTTTTATGGTGTCCTGCTGCTATCAGATTTTTCTCCATTACAGCCTGGATGGTGTTTGAACCGATGCACATCTCTGTTCCTTGAAAAACAAAGCGTGGTGTTTCCTGCCCTCTTTGAGACCACAGGACACCGTAAGCGTGTACCCTGAGAGTATTCACTGAATGTTTGGTGAAGTTTTTTTGGAGAGACACATATGACTTAATGGAACAGTTTGTCCTCTTGTTCTGCCTTATTTAATGAACAGGGTTAAGCAAAGAAAAAAACAGTTGGTTGTAACTTACCCAGAACCTTAGAGACTATTTACAAAGATTCCTCCACAGCACCTCTTAAATAGTTTATAGAGGACATAAAGACATGCATAACATATTAACTACTAACCAGGCTGATTCCGCTTCAGGGAAACCACTGGGAACACAAGCAGCAGAAGACACACCCATATTATCTCTGAAACTGAATTTAGACAGAGCTGCATCTCTGCCTAATTGTCCAACCCATTTCCCCTTCTTGCAGCGGAACAAGGTTTACTCCTGGATCAGATGGATGCTGCTCAGTGTTCTCTGTTTAACTTCTCTCCTATGATACCCAGCTTTTATAACCACAAGCCTTCTGGCCGAGTGCACCTATAGATAGGACTGTTAGAACCAGCTCCCTTTACAGCAGAGAGTTTTGCTGTGTTGCACTGCAGTCCATGACACCCAGTTGCTCAGTTTTACATTGGAGGGATCCCAAGAACGACCAGTTCCTCTGTACCATCTCAAACCAAGCCTGGCTTTTTAACATGCCTTCAAATGGGACACGAGAGATTCCTTCTTAGATGAAACAGGATGCAAAACATCAGAAGATTTCAAGGGCAACATCCTAACTGGACAGCCTGTTAGTTCTTTCGGGATGATTTTTCTCATAAAATGTTGCAGTATCCAGCATTCTTGACCAAGATCCTTGTTCCTACCATCAGCATACTGATAGGATTCCCTTCCTTAAATTGGCCATAGTGCTTCTCTGGCTGTGTGCTGAGCCAGTTCAGCTCACTGAACTAGTTGAAGACTAATTCAAGGGGGAAAACAAACAACAAAAACAAACCCCCCACAAACAAACAAAAAACCCCACAAGCAGAGTTTTCTGACCCTTCTGAAGTTGAATGGACTCACCCACATCAACAGAAAAGAAGTATAACAAAGATGTAAGAATATATGTAGGGAGAGATGTCGGTGGAAGGGAAAATGGGAGCAAACCAATCCCTCTAGCCTGCAATGAGGTGTCAGATTGGTTCAGCTGCTTTGCCTAATTATATCACCAATGTGCAGCTCAGTTACAGTTTTTAACCCCGGTAGGCTTTGTGCAACGTTACTAAATACAGTTATCAAATTGCTTAATCCTCATTATAACTTCAAATAAATTTGTTAGGCTGAGTTAGTGAACCTATCCTGAATACACATGTTCTTTCACCTTCCCTGCTGTTACTGCCGTGTGGCTCTATCCTCAAAACTTCTCCATAGCTCTGTTAGGAAGAAGACATAACTAACTCTGGAGACACCTGTGAAGATCCAACAGAGGTATTCAAGACGACTCTGGATCCCAGCTCACAGATCTGACAAGGAAGGCAGAACTGAGGATCCAGACAAAGTGGAAGGTTGTTTTAAGTTTTTACTTTTAATCTGCACACTAAATCTAGAAACATTTTTCACCATCTTTCTCAAGAAATACTAACAGGCTTGAGGTCTTCTTTTGGTGATTACTCTTCCTGGTACTATAAGAGACAGCATTAGGCCGTTGACTGCATACACAGGGCATAAGCTGTGAGTTAGTTGTGTGACCACACTGATATTAGCTATCCAAGATAATTTTGAACTAGTACAGCTACTTAGTTTAACATAATCCAGCAGCAACAAAGCTATACTGCTTCCAGTACTCTGGTGTATTTATTTAAATATACACAGCATTGCTGATGTCTTATTCTGAATAATGAGTACTGCTATCTAATTTTGATAAATAAGTGCCCATTCCGATAAATACGAATGACAAGAAACACTTTTCTCTCTTGAGACTGGAGGCATTTTCATTGCAATTTCCCAACATTCAGGCTGTAGAAAGCCAGTATGAACTGCTGGCAAAGATTTCTGAGAGAAAAAACAAAACAAAACAACAACAAAACCCAATAACTATGTACAAAATTCTCATCTAATACTCTCACAGCGCACGTACAAAAGAATGACAGAAAAACAAGGTGGAAGATGATCACTTAGTCTTTTATGGCACCACACACATTTCCAGAAATTCTTCAGTGCTTCCTGTGCCTATTGAACTAGTAAGGGGACTTGAAACATCATTAAATGACACTTCCGTAAAAGTATGAAAATTATTTCTTCTTGTCTTCTTGTCTGATCCCAAAATATGCATCTGCATAAATCCTTTAAGGTAAAAGGAAATGGCAAAAACAACGATAATGTTTTTTTCTTTTGATTCGAAGTTTTTATTTATTTTGTCTGCTGTATGATAGCCTGAATCTGGATATAAACAACTATGTGCCACTTACCATACACAGCTGTGTTTATACTAGCAGACAACACAATCTCTGTTTTCTTACTGAGTTTCTTGCATACAACATATATATGAATTTGGCTCCCAGGGAAACTGAGCCACGAATCTCAAAAACTGAAAGCTGCAAGTGAGATGAAAAGCCAGGAGCAGAATGGCCACCTCACAGGACAGAGGACTAATCCTCTTTGATTGATTTTGGATTCGCTTTCAGGCAGTGTACTAGTAAATGGCTTTAGAAGCCAGAATATTCACTGAGGTGACTGTCCATGTAAGAAAATACTGCAAGAAAGTGAATTTTCCAGTACTGAAATTATGCCTTGAACACTTGATACTTGCTGAGAGGCTCTTTTAAGCCAGGGAACAGAAACAATACTGCTGGATCTGCGTAAGCAACTGTGGTGAACATGCCTCACGTTTCAAAGATTAAGTCCTTTCAGCAAACCCATCTTAAAGAATCCCAAGACCAATAATCAGGAAGATTTGCACCAGATAATTTTAACTTTAAACTGCTAAAATTAAGCCAGAGAAAACTCTTTTTATAAATATCTCCCAAAGTAGAAAATGTAGGTACCTGTCACTGTGTTTACTTAAATTATAGCTGTGTGTATATAGATGAGGTAAAAATGTAGGTTGGATACCCATGAAAGAAAACCTGAATGAGCAGACATAGCTGATCACATGTTCAGAAATTATTTTTACAGAATGTGTCCCTGGGGAGAGCTGTGGTTATCAGACAACGGAGAAGTGCATCATTTTCTATGAGCAAAACATCAGCATTGAAGCATTTTTGGCAAAGGAAATCCAGAAGTGTTTCCTACACAAACAGTGAGCAAAAATGTTCACTGTTTCCCAATTTCCTCCATAGCGCATGGCCTGGGATGGTTCTTTAAACAGGGTATTTGGCCCAGATATGTAGAAGAGATATCTCAGAAGGTAGGATGAATCTCCTTAAGGAACCTTTCTGTCTCAGTTAACTGCAAGGGAAGCTTGCACAACCAGTTTCGTCTAAGTGTCTTAAGTGTCAGCTAGTAAATCAAGGCCAGGCAAAATCTCTGTGATTTTTAATAATAATTAAATCCTTGCATTTTTAATCAAGAAATATGATTGATTGGATTTGGTCTACAAATATTTCCTGATTTCATGACTCTGAAGACACATCCTGAAGCCTTTGTTTAGTATTTACCATATCCCTGTTTCAGCAAGTTTCTTCTAAAATATATTCAACGATATACACACAACCAAAAAACATTGAAGGAGACGTGGATTATGTTGATGGGTGTCATTCGCATTTTCCAAGGCTAGCTGAAAAAATTCTGTCAAAACCCCAAATTAAAATCCTTTTTTTTTTTTCTGAAAGGGTAGGCTTTCCCACATGTAATATATATTTTTCTTTGGAAAGTGTGAGCCTAGGAATGAAAGCTTGGAAAAAAAGAGTTGGCCAAGAACCCAGTGTTTCGGGGTACATGTAACTAGTGTGCTGCAGTGGTGCTGTAGAACAGATGCCCCATGTCCTTATAATTTTCCATTTCCAGATTATCCAGGTACACTTGACATTTCCTGAAATGTGCTTATGGCCATATAATCCTTCACAAGTCTCTTGAGTCATTTTCCTCTCTAAAATGAGACACTGTGGGAATTACGACCCAACACAAAGAAAAAAAATTGAGTGCATATGGCCACTGAACCACAGCTCACATAAATCATTAGTGTAACATTTTAACTGTGGTGTTTTACTTTTTTCTCTCAGTTGAAGTATTTGAGACATTCTTTTGTCTGAAAATTCAAGATTTTTCAAGTGACACAGAAAGCCATTTTCCCACAACTAGTAACTTTTATCCCGTTCCACATACTTCACTTTTATTCCAACTTAATCATTTCTAAGTGCAACCTTTGCTATTTTACTCACGCTATAAATGACTTCTCAGGCACCTGCCTCTTGGAACCGTGGAAATATCCCAGCATCTTAGCTTTTATGTATGAAAAAGGAAGTTTCTGAATCACATACTAGTGGAGGAAAATATGAAATCAAGATCTGATTGCATCCTAACAGCCTGAAAGGTGGAAGATAAAGAGGAAGTTTCATAAAAGCCAGAAAGTGATGGGAGAATGCTGGCTCATTCTGTATTTCTGCAGTTCCTTCAGTGGGACTTCTGACCAAGGACAAAATTTCAGCATTAGTCTGAGGTAACTAAGAATTAATTTTATCAGTGGATTACCTACATGAGTAATGACCCACTGCTGGAGCTACTGGACAAGGGAAGTCAAATCCTGTGGTGGGTACTTTACTAATGGGTATAACATTCTCTTTTAAAGAGAGACAGTTCTTAGATTGTTGAGTGATTAATGACATCTGTGAAACATGTTTTTCTAATTAGTAACTAAATTTAGACCACGGTGCCTCAGACGCTTTGCAGCATGCTTGCTGCATAAAAATATCCCCTTAAAATGTGATTTTGTCCCATGCCTATTTGTGCTGTGATTATCAAGTAAGAATAAAATTCTTCTGGCAGGTGTTTTTGTTTCATGACAAAGAGTTGATAGCCTTGTGAATTGAAGTATTTTTTTTTTAGTCCCATAACTCATTCAAACCTACACTGCAGGATGCTTTTGTGGTTGCGCACATATGGAAGAACACAGATGAATTCTTTCGATGCCCTTGCTTCACCAACTCTGCAATTAAACCACATGCTGTTGAGAGGCAGGAACACCTACTGAAACTAATAGACCCACCTGCAAGGCTCTCAGCACTGTGCTATGCAGTCAGCACCTCAGACAGTATCAGGGATCTGAAAGAACTCACATTAAATATGACATTTGAAAGTAATACAATCCATTACAGCAGACAGTGCTGGCTTTGGAGGGGACTTGACAGACAATGAAGTGATCAAAGGTGCTTTGATATGTCTAATTTTGCCTTACACAGCTGAACTCTTCTGTAGCCAACAAAGGTGATGAGAATAGTGGTCTCTTTTGTGTCTTCCTAAGGGAGAGATCAACAAACAGCAATAGCTTCTGCAAGTGACACAGTGATGCAGCATTTCTTTATTTCTCTATTCCTAACTCAAATTAAATGAAAGAACAAATAGCTGTAGATTGGGAAAAAAATTGAGCTGGATTTTTCTAAGAATTGTGAGAGAATTAGTGTACGTTGCAAATGTTAACCCTTCAGCAGACTAATCGGCAGCACATCCTTCAGTAGACTATGCAGTTTTTCTTTTTGCTACCAGGGAAATGTGTGTCATTCTGTATTCTCATAGCAAAGGTGTGCTTAACTAGGAAGGGATTTTTACATCAATAAGAAATAATTTACGAATGTATTATATTTGCAGTGTTTCTGTGAAGCATCGTAACAGAGTTGTATTGCCTCTGCCAACTAGACAGGGCAGTAATAAATCAAATCTATTATATGAGTGTTTCTTACAAAATATGTAATAGAATTATGACTTAAATTGGGCCGAGACACGGATGTTTAAAAGCAACAATTGAAATTTAAAATCTCAATGAAAAAACAAGCCATTTTCTATTATACAGGGACTTAATGCCTAATGTTCTATCAATGTTTAATAACTTAAATGTCTATAGCAACTTCCATCACTCAGCACTAGACATTTGCAAATTAAACAGCACATTTGAAACCCTATTACCCACCCACGGGAATGATCAGTGTAAGGCAATGGAGTATGGCAGGCACATCAGCACTTTCCTAAGAGTGTTTTGGAAAATCTTTGAAATCATTTGAGATATCCCAAATGCTAACCAGATTTTTCTTTTCCCCATAACTTTTAGTGTGCTCTTCACAGTGATACAGGAGATAACAAATGATGCTATTAATAACTGTTACTGTTAAGATGAATAGCAGTATGAGTGTGCAGGCTAGTAGGTTGTCCCTGGATCTACCAACAGGACCCTGAAGCCATCCAGGGGCAGGGGCAGGAGAGATAAACAAGGCAGTACTTAAGGAGGAACATGGAGGAGCTCTTGGCTGCAGTCCACACAGTTCACATCCCAGGCTCTGTGAGCATCCCCTCTGCCAAAACACTTCCCTGAGGAAACTGGGCTTGTGAGACAGACCAGGAAGGGCAGAAAGCCAGAAATAAAAATTTTACAGCTGTTTCTTGGCTCTGTTCCTGTGTCCTAGCTCCTTCCCTGAGCTAACTTAAGACATGCCTGCTTTTAGCAGATGAATAGCTGGTTTACTGGGCCTGGGCTGGTGGAAAGCTAGACCTCTGACTGTTAGTGGCACAACTTATTTTGTGAAAGTATATTCACCCAGCCAACTATTTTCCACAATGTTTTTCTTTTTTATTTCTTCCTGAAGAGCCAATGAGAAAAAATTTTTTGGTTCATGTAATTTTCGTCTCTTCCTTCTCTCTGTATCTTTTCTCTATGGAAAGACTAGGCATGGGAGTTGATCAGATATTGCCTTTCAGATACTCAGTACTTAATTTCCTTAAGACAGAAATGGCTGAATGGCTGAATCAAGGTGTCATTTTTTCCAACTGAATACCTTCTGGAAAGGGTTTCAGAGTCAGAAACAGTCTTCTGAACAACTGTACAACCATCTTACACAATGCTATTCCCCACCTTACTTCAGAACCTTAATGTGCTCTTACTGTTCGACTCTCAGAGTTTCTCACTCAACCCTCTCTCATGCCTGCAAGTTTGCTAGCACAATTTGAGTGAAAGATTGCTTCCATTCAGCCCGTACACTGCTCTGCCCTTGTTCTACCTCTGCAGAAAATCCTTACCTCCTCTTTTGTCCTTGTGTCCCCGCTCAGTATCATCAGCATTGTAGTTTCTCCCAGGGATGTTGCTAGTCTTCAGCTCTTCAGATCCTAGAAACTGCTGCTGTTCACAGTACGCACCTCAGCCCTCCCCACCCTTGAGCACCCTGGAGCTTTCTGAGGCTGTGGCTGTTCTGTCAGGAGTGTAACATGTACAGTTTTCTGTGATTGAAAGCAATGTGACAGGTTTCTGTGGGTCTCCGGTTAGAGGGCCAGGGATTGTGGACTGCTGAGGTTCAACTTCAGTTTCTAATGGTGTAACTCGTTTGACTTCAGCAATGAACATGAAAGACCATGCATGGAAAACTGCAAGTCATCACACCCATTAACTTGGGAAATACCTGGTTTGTATTCAGAACGAAAGATTGATTGCAAAAACGTATGGAGATATGGCTGAATACACTCAGACCTCATGCACACAGATCTTTTCTTGTTAGATACACCCTTCCCTGTCTCCACATATCCAAAAGAAAGTTCATATAGGTTTCTTCCCTGCTGTGGTTGGAAACATAGGGGGCAAATTTAGTCTCTGCTTAGGACCCCTTCATGACAGGAGGATGTTGTTATTGAATTAATGTTCAGACAGCAGAGGACTCTGATGTACAAAGTGCGAACTGCAGCATCCAAGGAGGGGGCTGCTTCTCAGTGGAAAAGGACAAATGGCAGCCTGAAATCCAGGACAGATGTGGCAGGTTGACCTTGCCTGGCCATCAGGTGCCCACCGAGCCATTCTATCACTCCACCTTCTGAACTGGACAGCAGGGAGAAAAAAAAAATTAAAAGCTCACAGGCTGAGATAGAGAGATCACTTACTAATTACTATCATGGGCAAAACAGGCTCAATTTGGGGAAGTTAATTTAATTTATTGCAAATCAAACAGAGTAAGATAATAAGAAATAAGAACAAAACTAAAAACACTTCCCCCCGCACCCGTCCCTTCTTCCCAAGTTCACCTTCACTCCCAACTCTTCTACCTCCTCCTCCTCACGAACAGTGCAAGGGTATGGGGTAATTGGATATGCGCTCTGTCTCTGGTGCTCCTTCCTCCTCAGAGGATCCTCATACTCTTCCCCTGCTCCAATGTGAGGTCCCACCCACAGGAGACAGTTCTTCATGAACTTCTCCAACATGAGTCTTCCCCACAGGCTGCAGTTCTTCATGAACTGCTCCAGCATGAGTCCCTTCCATTTGGTGCAGTCCTTCAGGAACAGACTGCTCCAGCATGGGTCCTCCATAGGGTCACAGGTCCTGCCAGAAAACCTGCTCCAGTGTAACGTCTCCATGGGCTGCAAGTTCCTTCAGGGCACATCGACTCAACTTCGGCCAACAACAGGTCCATCCTGGAGCCAACTGGAACTGGCTCTGTCCAACATGCAGCTCCTGCCACCTTCTCACAGAAGCCACCCCTACAGCCACCTGCTACCTTGCCATGTAAACCCAATACAAGTGGACAGCCATGCTGGGATACCCTCTCACAATGCTAATGTGAAGGAATTCCTTCATGTTTGTCCTTATACATTACAAGAAGCGGCTGTTCAAAAATGAACACAAAAGCAGCTTAGGAAAAATTGTGAGTATGGTGCTTACCAGCTTTTTAGCCCCTACCAAGAGAGGAGATATAGTTGTTCCCATCTTTAGTTAAAAAAAAAATAGCTGGTACCCAAAATAATTAAGAGGCCATAAGTAGGAGACAATAGATTCCAGCCTCTTAACTGCAAACTGCAGGGATGACTGTTATACTGCTGAATCATCTCTCGAACAAGTGGAATTATGTGAAACTATTTTGTACCAGGAGCTGGTGATCTGTTTTGATTCCAGTAACAAAGGCACAAAGACTGCAAAATACCATTTAAACGCTGTTTATTAGAGCTTATAGTTTAAAGATGTGACTGCCAGTACCAAGCGGGAGCTGCCTGCAGGCTCCTCCATTATCGTCACCCAGATGAGTCTGTGCTGCACCAAGGGAGATGTGGGGCATGGCACAGACCTGGGCCTACACAGGTTCACTGTGTTGTGGATCACTGACTCCTCGATGTACAATGGTCTTCCGGTCAGCACCCCTGAATCCTCCCCCTCGATCCACATACAGTTGAACTTTCTCAAAGATATTAAGAGTTACCAATTATAACTCTCTCTGGGGCTGTTTTGCCTGGAGAAAAGGAGGGTCTGGGGAGATCTTACTGCTCTCTACAACTACCTGAAAGGAGGTCGTAGCATGTAGGGTGTTGGTCTCTTCTCCCAAGTAGCAAGAGATAGGGGAAATGGCCTCAAGTTGTGCCAGGGAAGGTTCAGATTGGATATTAGGAAAAAATTATTTATGGAAAGGATTGTGAAACACTGGAACAGGCTGTCAAGGGAAGTGGTTGAGTCACCATCCCTGGAGGTGTTTAAAAGATGTGTAGATGAGGTTCTTAGGGACACGATTTAGTGATAGAGTTAGGTTATGGTTGGACTCGATAATCTTGAGGGTCTCTTCCAATCATAATGATTCTATGATTCCATATTAGTAAGCTGTTCGGCTGCTAGAGAAGTTCTTGTGTGCAAAGCAATTCTGTGAAGAATAATAATACAAGCATAATGACAAGTAAAATGGTAGTCAAGAGCATAAGGGCAGAACAGCAACAATACTAGGGCTAGCACCACCAAATATGTCCCACCATCGGATTCCACTCCTCATTCCACCTGCCGTAAGACATCGGTGGTGCAAATTCCACTACATAGTCCAATTGCTTGTGTGATGCAGTCAGCAAGGAACTTCAGTGCAGCTGGAGGGCAGGGGCATCCAGCACTTCATGTCTGTTGATATACGACAAGTGAAAGCAGTAGTGTGGGGCTTCACATAGAGGTTCTGCATGAGATAAAACAAAGGCATTATTTTTAGTTACAATTCAGGAGTTTGGGTCTCCTCTAGTAGTAGTACAGCCATTAGTTCTACATACTGACCACTGTCCTCCCTCCACCTTGCTTAGCTGGATTATGGGAGGCATCCCTCTACAATCTATCCCCCTTAACGTATTTGACTGACCCATCTGTGAACAAGACATGCTTTCTCTGCTCAGAGGTGAGATGCTCATCTGCTGGGGCTTCCTGAGCCCAAGAAGTGGTTAATGGCTCCAGGTGAAGCTGAGTTGCATTTGAAAGTCCGATTTGGGCTATCTTTTCCTGTGAGATACTGATTTTGTGGGGACCTGGCTTTGCTTTCATGGAAATACAACATTCCCATTTTACAGTGTGGGATTGTTGTGCTCTCCATGGATTAGTTTTGCAGCCATGCTCTCTCATAGCGTTGATGACACTCCCTCATGCCTCTCCAACATCTCACTCAGTAGGTGCAGTCACCAGGGTATTTCCAGCATAATGGGACATCCCACAATCTGGGGACTAGGCTGCCCTCCTCTAAGGGCTGTGCCATGATCCCCTAACAAGATGTGGGGCTGTGCCTGCCTCCCTGAGGCACACTGGTGGCCTTCCAAGAAGGTAGACTGGACCTGGGACTCCCCAGCACTAGCGATGGTGGCGGAGGCATTCGCCAAGCTAGTGACAGCAAGCCAGGTGCTCACCCCAGCCTCTGACCGCTCTGGCAGGGTGACACTACTGGGAGCGACTGCAGCCTCAGGGGTAGCCGTGCTACAAAGCCAGTAACCCACATTTCCACACCAGGACTCAAACCCTTTTTACAGGCCAAATAGGACTGTTAAAGGCAAATGACTCCACATAGGACCCCCATTTCAGAAAGCTTCTGACAGCTGTTTAATACTCCGAGAAGAGCAGGGATAACAGGCAGCCAACAGGTGCAGCAGTTCATGTAGTACTGTGTGGACTCTGCTTCTTTGAGGCCTTTTCGAATGGTCATAGCATGTCCTCAGTTGGAAGGGACCCACAAGGATCATGGAGTCCAACTCCTGTCCCTGCACAGGACAACCCCACAGTTCACACCATGTGTCTGAGGGTGTTGTCCAGTCTCTTCTTGAACACTGTCAGGCTTGGGGCCGTGACACCTCCCTGGGGAGCCTGGTCCAGTGTCCACCACCCTCTGGGNTCCCCTTGTGAGGAAGCTGTAGCCACCATGATGTCCCCTCTTTGTCTCTTCTCCTCCAGGCTGAACAAACCAAGTGACTTTAGCCGCTTCTCATCCAGCTTCCTCTCCAAACCCTTCACCAACTTCATAGCCCTCCTCTGGACACTCTCCAGCAGCTTTATATCCTTTTTATCCTGTGTCACCCAGAACTGCACACAGAGCTCCAGGTGAGGCCGCACCAGTGCAGAGCAGAGCGGGACAATCCCCTCCCTGCCCGGCTGGCCATGCTGTGCTGGATGCACCCAGGACACGGTTGCCCCTCTTGGCTGCCAGGGACACTGCTGGCTCATGTTCAACTTGTCATCGACCAGAACCCCCAGATCCCTTTCTGCAGAGCCGCTTTCCAGCATCTTGTCCCCCAGTCTGTATGTACAGCCACGGCTGCTGTGTCCCAGGTGCAAAATCCAGAATTTGCGCTTCTTGAACTTTGTGTGGTTTGAGATCATGTTGATCATGTTGAACTTCACGTATTTTGAGATCTTCTAGAGCTTTTGGGCCCTTGGCCTGGGGCCTGGGAACTGCTGGGACTCCACAGAGGAACCTGAGGATGCCTGCTGCTGCCGGGTGAGGGTAAGGACAAGGTAAGGGTGGCTCGGGCAGTTTCTAACAAGCTCTGCCAGGGGTCCAAAGGGTGCCTCCAGCCTATGTTCTAGCTGACCCCTGACTAGGGATGGTCACACATGCTTTTAGCTAGTGTTAGGCAGAGGCCTATGTAAAAGCCAGGCCTAGAGTGCAGTTAACAGAGTGTGAGAATATAATGGAAGATTGGCAAGAAGCATTGTAAACATGCTTAAGTGACTTGCAGCTGGGGTGTAGAAAAGCACATATACCAATTGTTTCTTCTTGTGTGCTTGACAATTAGAACCTTTGTGTTTCAATAACACGAGCCTGTCAGAGGCACCTTATCGAACATGCTTGAGAGTCCTGCCCTGCTGTCAGAAAGATCAAAGCACAATGGTAAACTACACCTGCGTGAATCCCTGAAATACAGGAGAAAACAGCAGGTTTGAAAATCTCTCTAGCGAGGACTGAGCTCCTCAGTGCCTGCGTCTCCACTTGTGTGCCTCTGGCCTGCTGCTGTTTCAGACATCCCTTGGTCTGTGAGATAACGGAAATAAATTTACTCTTCACATTTCATCTGTGGTTTTGTGGTTGTTCCTATGTCCTGCCCATGTTGTCTGTCACTCAAAGACTGCAGTTTGTGCAAAAGGGTGCAAAGAAGGGGGCCTCATCTGAGTTCAAATCACTGTAAATAGTCTCAGGTATGGTGGTAGCACACCGCATGGCCCTTTCCCCAGCAAGTGTTGAAGCAGCTGCCCTTACCAGGATAGAGGCTTCAGCTCAGGTAGAGCTTCAGGTGGTGGATGCAACCCTCCAAGTCTCAGGCTGTAGGGACTGCCTGGGGCCTCTCCTCAAGAGAGCAACAAATTTGGTGGCCTTCTATGACAGGTTACAGTGCTGATGGATAAGGGAAGAGCAACTGATGCCATCTACCTGGACTTGTGTCACATCCCGCCCTCAGGTATGAGACGGGGGGAGAAGCGACTCAGGTTTGTGGGTCCCCCCGGGTTGGAAAACAGTACACACAGTACTTTAGGTGCGCAAACAAAAGGCACCTTGGCCCAAATGGTGTATGATTAGGTGGCAGAAGGATTTACATTATTGTAGGTTCGACTGGAAAACATAAAAAGTTTGCGTCATATGCAGGGTGGTAAATCTTATGTTACTGTGTTACTTATAAAAGGGAAAGCAAAAAAGGTAGAAGCATGGGAATGAAAGAAAAGAGGGAGAAAGATTTCACCATCCTTATGGCTCCGCTTTATGTGTGATGGAGTTCACAGCCTCCAGTCCAGACATGTGTGGTGTCCTAGGGTGTCTTGTTCAGTTCGTGTGGTGAGGCTGATGGGCAGAGTGGTCCTCAGGATGGTGGGTGGGCGCCGCCAGTGATTCCACAAGGTGAGCCTTTATACCCCTCTGGGTTGCCTGCTTGAGTAACTTTTGGTCTTTCGTGGAGATGTTATTGTGAAAGAGATAAAAGTCTGCAGGGGAAGGGCTGATTGTGACAGACTGACAAGTCTCTGGCCATGTTGAAGGGTCTCAGCTTTTCCTCTTTGTGCTATGCTGGGCATATCAGAAGGTGGAGCTATGTGCCCTCCAGCACATCCCCCACCTCCTGTATCGGCCAGCCAGCCTGGTCTGTGGCTTGTTAGCTTGCCGTTGATATGTAAATCGCAATTCACCCTATACTGAATGTATCATCTCCTGTGGCTGGATGAACTGGTTTTGCCATAATGTTCCATCTATTATCCTTATCAGTACATGACACCACCCCGTGGCTGAAACATTGTGCACCCCTCCCCTCCCCCCTGCCCAGGGAGGAGATTTTGATGTGACAGATAAAGGATAGAAAATATAAGAAGAAAAGGAAAGAGGAAGACAGATTTCAAACATTGTCTATGTAGTCTTCATCTAGAGTAGTAGAGATAGCAGCTGCACAATCACACATTTCAAAATAGCAATGCCAAGCATCAAAAGCAAGAAACCACAAATTAACATCATGGAAACATCTAAAAGCCATTTTCAGCAACCTGTGAGTCCCAACGATTCTAGGAGAGACATGAACCAAGGTCCAGGCCTCAAGCTGCTAAACCAGTGCTACGGCTGCATTGCCTGGAAAAGCTCTCCAGTTTCTTACTATTGATACAGTCACAGCCCAAAAGATGCCGTTTCTGCTGGAGCACCAGCCATACATTAACACTGAAAATCTGTTTGTTCCTTGAAAGATAGAGATGGGTTTTCTCAGGTAGAAGTAGCCTTCTTACCTGTGGCCAGATAAAACATAGATAAAGAATCATCATATTAGTAAAAGAATTTACTAACCTCTTAGAAAAGGAGGGATTGATACAGGGAATTAACTAATTAACACTTAACTAATTAACACTTAGAGAACTAACACTTAAGGAGCTAACCCTTAGAGAGCTAACCCTTAACCCACAACACTTAGAACCCTTAACCCACAGCCTTTCTTAGCTTTGCGTAACTTCTTGTAAGAGAAACAAAAGTTTACTGACAACTTTACAGGCCTTGCAAAGGTACAAAACCTTGGGTGCATCCTTGGTGCATCCTTGGGTGAACGAGATAACCGAAACTTGGGCACGGGACAGGAGATACGCCAGTTCTAACCAGCTCAGCAGTCTGAATCCCAACCAACTCAGCACATCAGGCCAGAGGTGAGCGTATATAAAGAAGAAGACCCCGGGCAGCTCAGCCAGAGCCGTTAGAGCGATCTCGAGGGAAAGAGAAGCGTTTTGAAGGTTGGGTTTTGATTTCGTGACCTGGAAGCCCCCGGCAGCCCTTGTGAGAGTGGCTGATGTGGCATTGGCATTACCACGGTGATGGCGATCACACACCCGTCTCTCGCCTTGAAAAAGCCTCCCAGCGGCTGCAGGGAGTGCCAGAGCCTGCTCCTGCCCGGGGAGGGAGGCCGGCATTCCACCTGCGTGAGGTGTGAGCAGGCGCAAGATCTGCTCAGCATGGTCACGAAACATAAGGAGGAGGTTGAGACACTGAGGTCCATCAGGGAGTGTGAAAAGGAGACTGACTGGTGGAGCAACTCCCTGGCGTGCCAGTCAGAAAGGCCCCAGGGGGATACCCCCCAAAAGGTGATGGACCCCCTGCCCTGTTGGGCAGAGTGGGGAGACCGAAGACAGCCCCTGTCCTGCCGCTGTCGGGCAGAGGTAGGGGACCAAAAAGACGACGAGGGTTGGAAGCGAGTTCCAGTTCGGCGTCGTGGGCAACCCTCCTCCTTACCTGCCTTGCTTCCCCAGGTGTCCCTCCGTAATAAGTTTGAGGCCCTGGATCCTGAAGAAGAGGTAGGTGAGCATGTGGTGCAAGCCCTGCCTGCAAGGTCACATAGGAAGAGGCAGCTGACTTCACACCTCAAGACTGCTTCTGATATGAAAGAAAGAAGGGTAATTGTAGTAGGCAATTCCCTTCTGAGAGGGACAGAGGGCCCAATATACAGAGTTGACCCTCATCATAG
>VWYH01003862.1:0-14995 GCA_013399365.1 Pampusana beccarii | reverse complement strand
CCTTTTCTTGTTTGCATGTTCACCACCACGATACTGTCATACCAGAATGCCCCTGCTTCTAGGTTTCCTTACAATGACAACAACACATTATTCTCTCTAGCAACTGGCACCGTCAAAGAAAGATTTTCAAGTATGCAGATAAACTTATCTACAGCAGCAATTCATGTCATGTCCTTGTCTTGCTTGTCCTGGCTTTACTTCTGTGTGCAGGGGTCAGAGACTGTGGTTTCTGTAGCTGTATGCCACGCTGTCAGCAAAGGAAGAAGTTACTAAGAACTTTGAAATGCATTAATCATTCTTAGNCTGTTCCAGTGTTCTGTCACCCTCACTGAGAAGAAGTTTCTTCTCAAATTTAAGTGGAACCTCTTGTGTTCCAGCAGTGGATGTTCCTTGGATGGGAAAAATTGTAAGATACTCTGACTGAATTACATATATATTTTTAGGTTATTTTTACTTTGAAAAGATAAAGAATACTATACCTTATAGTCCCTACTGCTGAAGAACTGCAGTGTATTTCTAAAGTTGTTTTCAGTTCATGAACCAGCTAAGGGAAAATACATGTCTCTGGCTAAAGAATGTTCTCAGACAGTGTTTTTCAGACTTGAGTCAAGGAAAATTGTTCAGCAGTTTACAATCATTATAATGGTGGAACGGGTTGGTGAATGTCCTCTGTGTGCATGTGCATTTGATAAGTGCTTGTAAAGAAGCAAATGGTGCTTTGTGTCTTCCTCTTTGGTCACACTCAGCAGTAAACTAAATTCAAATAATAAACTGCTGAGTCTAAAATTCTTGAAAGCAACCATTAATTTTATATCTATAGGGTTTATTTCTGCCCTAGCAGCTGGTTGCAATCACCAGTGCCAATGTTTAAACAATTATCTACATGATTTATTGCATTAAAGATATGTATCTAAGTGCATTATTGGTTCCTGCAGTAAATTACACCTCTAAATTGTGCAAGGATTGCATAATCCTTTGCAGTGGATTATATGATTTGATTTATAATTAGATGCCAGGCTAAGAACACTTTTTGTCGTATAAAAGGCTTTCTGAAAAAGAAAAAAAAAAAAAAAGAAAATAATCTAGTCACTGTTGGAGTCTTTTCTGTATATCTTTAATGAAAGGCCTCTCACTTTATTTTTTGGAGTAGTGTCATCAGATTAGTGCTGCTTTCTTAACTGTGTATAATCTCATTTCATTAAAGCAGCATAGAATAATTTAAAAAATCAATGTAGCCTAGGTTTGTTTTGAAATAAAGGGGGGGGGGTAGCAAATCAGTAAACATCGGTTCATCTTGTTTAATTAGCTAATAGGGATTTTCTGAAGCTATTAAGCAGGATCTGAACTAGCAAATTGGATATAGGCATATTAATTCATACGGAAATTCTGTTGTGGAAACTGGAAACTTTAAATCTGACTCTTTTCCCTTTATAGAGACATTATCTTTTTTAAATTAGCAGAAATTAGAAAAAAGTTTGTCTATATATTTTCAGTAGCTCCTTCAATAATGTGAAGTGTTTCTTTTAGTCCCCTTCCACCAAGCTATGAAATAAAAAAGATTAATATTTGTCTCCATCTTTAGATCATTTGCTGGAAATAAAAGATCACAAACAACTCAGAAATTTCTTTACATATCAATATATCAAATGCAAATCAAGTGAACTTTGCAGTGTTAGAGCAGGCACCTTCAACCAGACTCTGTGTCAAGAATTTCTGTTTCCAAGGCTTCTCATTCATGCTGAGTATTTTACTGGCATAATGTATGGATCTTTTGTGGTGTGCTGTTTGCTGGAGAATGAATGAGGGCCCTCTGGCTCATTTATCCTGCTCTGGCTTGGAATTTGAACTATATTAACAGAAAAGAAAGTTCAATGCTCTCACTTTCAATTCTAATCCCCTCATCCTTTGGCTTGCTATAGCAGCTCCCTGTCGCGTGATTATTTTTTCAACTATAGAACCTAGTGGTAGTTTTGGAAAACCAGTAAAAGTGGAGTGGTTTTGAACAATAGCTAACATTTAGTGGATATTGTATGATTGTGCTTTTGAAGCTCTATATCATCATAAAGACTTTGTATATTAGAATGAGAAAAAAAAAAGATCTGTACTTCTAATAATTTAATTTCACTTCCTCCATATGCTGTCTTTCTTTTTTTCTGTTTGGTTGGTCTCTTTTTGTATTGTCCCTGTCCCAAACAGTTGAAATCAGGGCTATCTGATATCATAACACTGATATAAAAGGTATAGTAGACTGAAAAACATTGTGGGTTGTTTGGGGTTTTTTTGGGGGACATGGGGTGTTTGCTGGTTGGTGTTCTGTTTTGTTTTTTAAAAAGGACTCACTTTGTATGCAGGCAGATGTCATTTAAGAAGAAAAATGATGTTATCAAATATAACTGTCTTGATTTCCAAATCAAGGAAATAGGAATTTCCTTAGAATAGATCATAGCTTTTTTGTTCACTACATTTAAGACACATTGAGAAGAGTTTATATATAATGGTTAAAAGTCTTTCCTTTAAAAATTATTAATTTGAATTTATAATTAGACCCAAGATGGGGTAATTCAGTATGGCCCTTGAAATTACAAAATTTTCTGATTTAAATTGTATATTTACATGTAAGTACAGTGATTTGTATGTGAAGTGCATTTTGCAGATCCAGAAATACAGATGAATGTCTAATCTGGTACACGTTTTGTTAATGGAGTAAGGAACAAACTCCGTTTCAAACATTCTTTAGTGGGAATACAATATCTTTTTTGTAGTAAAGAATGAGATTTTGTGCCATTATCTTTAACTAGATTATGTCACAGAACTGTCTTGTATTTATTAACATCCTACTAGGTCTGGATAGCTTGCTAAGAAAATAAGATAAGCCTGTTTTGACAGAATGCACTTTTTAGACACTATTGGGGAGAATGGAATAAATTATTTTACAAAATTTTTTCTCTTTAATTAGTTATCTAAGAAATGGCAAGACTATAATCTGTATAGTTTGTAGCCTTATTAATTTATGTTATTAGATTAAATGGTTATTAGTAACTTTAAAGAAAACTTATTATTACTTGCCATAAAGTTGGGATTTTTTTTCATCAAAGTTCCCCAAAATATCACTATGATTCTACTGAATGTTTGAGCTGTCTGGGGCATCTCTGCACCTTACGTTACTGGCCAATAGCTGAGGTAATTGGGTCAGTCTGACAAGAAGAGTTAAGGATCATCTACAAAGCTGGTGTAGAAGAATGTGCGGAAAGCCTGATACTCACCTGTAGGGAGGCCTGCTGTTAATGGACTGTAACACTGGTAATGGAATAGGTGCATCCGTTCTCTAAAATGGTAACTGAATGTTCCATTCTATCAGAGATCTTGTTGATGTCTGTAAGAGTACCTGTTTTATCCAAAATAAGAGGTATCTAGGATTTTGAACTTTTTAATAATAAGTATTTAGATACTAAATACCAAAATTATTTTTAGAAATATTGATCATTACTCCAGAATCCCAAATTTCTACTTGCATCTCTGGAGAACTGGTATCTTTGTGATTTCTTCTTTAGCAATAAAGTCTGATTGTTTTACTCATCTCTAAACAACTAACGAAATTTAAAATCCGGTTATGGCTTCAGATTTCTCTGAACTTGCTGCTGCTTTATTGCATTAGCAAATGACCTTAAACCAGTTACTTAAAGCGATTGTAAAATGGCATAGCTTGTCCCTCTGGAAAATGCTAAGTGGTGAAAAGTCTGTTGGAAGCTTTGTGACATAGTGGACATAATATAACCTGAAAAAAGTGGCAGAAACTTCGATGTTTCATTACACAATTAAAAGATTAAAAGTGGGGAGATTTTTAGTCCTAAATTTCACTGTCAAGTAGTGGATTGATATATTTTACACTGATCCATTATTTTTAAACCTATGATCCATTTGTTGGTCTGAACCTCAGTTGTATTTCAGCAGTATACTTTCTTGTCTTTTTGTTACCCAACATCACAACTGTTCAGAATATTAAGAATTTTTTAAAAATCTCAGACCTCTTCTGTTAATTCTCCCTTTAGACCTGACAAAAAAAAGCTAATTAAAAACGTCCTTGAAGAAGGCACCACTTTACAGGGATTCAGTAAAAAGATGGCACACCAACTAATATAATTCAAGTATGGAGGGTTTTTTAACAATGGGGAGAAAAAATGTTTTGTTTTTTTTTTTTTTTAATGAAACCTATTATCTGGCCAAGTGTTGATCTACTTCCAGTGCAATTAACATGTTTACAGACTCTTCCACTAGTAAAACTTCACTATTGGTCATGTCATAGCGGGCCAGGGGGAGGAACTACATGTGGAAAACTCTGGTCATTCTTGTGTGCCAGATTATTCTCTAATCATTCTTTAGTGCGGGCTTTTAGATCTTTGGTTTGGTCTGTGCTAGATTCCTGTTCTCTATTATCTTTACTCTCTTTACTAACTTCAGCTTAAAATCTTCTTGATATCTTTTAATCTGGCTGGTTTTAGCATCTGTTTTTCTTCCTCTTTACTGCATCTCACATTTCTCTGCCTGAGCCTTTCTTATTAACAAAGAGTTTATTTCCTGGTTTTTGAAAATACTTTTAGACTTCTCTAGAAGTGGAGGATTCTATGAACCCGTAAGAGGGAAAGTAAAAAGTAAAAGGACAAGATGGTTTGAGGAGGGGGATAAAATAGCATTGTTTAGTTACACCTGGAGAGAGAATGACTTCAGAAAAACTGGAAAAAAAAAATCAGAATTAGCAAAAACAGTTTAGGAAACTTCTCACATTACTCCATCCATGAAGTTTAGGAATCATCAATAATCTCTAACATTTCAGTGAAGGAAAGATGAGCTCTCAGAGTGATTTTTCATACAGGTAGCAGGCAAAAGTCCTCAAGTGCAGTGTTCTTGACTGGTATTCCACTGTCTTTCTGTATATAAGCTCTGTTTGTACATCCATGCCCAGCCATGTCATTAGAACTGAAAGCAGAAAATTTTCTTACGATGTTAAATACCTAATGGAAATATTTATTTGTATTGTAGCTTAACGTACTTGGGATACTTTAATATAGTCCTCTCACAACTACACAGTACCATGACTACTATGTTACAGGCTGGTGTACTTTTTTCATTAGATTTCTGAATGTTTCAGTGAATGTTAGTATGACTTTTAAGATTAATACAGATACTTGTGCTAATAAACTTCAGGTTTTACAAGGCAATGCTGCCAGCCTTGACACTTGCTTACCCCCTTGTTCCAACAGAGGTCAGACCCTCCCCCACAGTGAGCCTGAACTAGGCTCACTTTGAAAGCCTGTCTNGAGGTCGTGGAATCTCCTTCTCTGGAGACATTCAAAACCCGCCTGGATGCCTTCCTGTGTAACCTCACCTAGGTGTCCTGCTTCGGCAGGGGGATTGGACTAGATGATGTTTTGAGGTCCCTTCCAATCCCTAACATTCTGTGATTCTGTGATTCTGTGATTTACTATTGTAATGTAAACAGAATGTCTTTGAAATAGGTGGAGTACAAATGAAGGAAAATATATCGAAGGAGAGACTCTGTTACTACTGCACAGAGTTGTACATGAGCCGTTTGTCTTCTTTTGCTCTTCTAGTGAGAATATGTAAAGCTTCAGACAGATGCCAAAGGAAAGGTTTAATGAGTTAAACTTCCATGCTTACAAGCACTGAAGCACTCCTTTCAGATTGTACAGCATAAAATTTGTGATGATGAGTTTATCTGGTAAATGCAAGATTACCAACATAACACAGTCAAAGGCAAAGTAGTACTGCAGGTGGAAGCCCAGTATTTCACCTGTAATGCATTGGGATTTTAACGCAATCTAAGATACACTTGTGCTGCTGAACAGGTGTTCAGTTATTGGTGCAGATTGAGGGCTTGGCTGAAGCAATCAGCTTTGCTCAGAATCACAGCTGAGTTCTAAATTGTACTTGAGAACCAAGCATATACCTCAGCAGCATGAATCATCCTGTCTCTGTACTGGTGCTATGTTATTGCAGAAGATTGCTACATAATATGGTGGGGCAAGGCTGGAGAGCCTTCTGATGAAGAGGCTCAACACACAGCACAGTGTCAATGGAAGCTTGTTGTGAGGAATGCTGCAGTACAGAAGTCAGCAGGTAAGGAAAGCTCAGTGGTGATGACTGAGGAATGAATGCAACCCAGCCTCAAACCTTCATTTAAAGGTGGTTCATGGCTTGAATGCAGGAACACTGCATCAAGGAGTAGGAGGGCAACAGGAAGGGACTGGAAAGAAATCCTTTGGGCTATCTGCAGAAAGACCAATAGAGCTGTTGTATAGACAGACTTGGTCAAGTATGAGGTTTACTACAACAAAATTAATCAAAAATACTTTGAACAAATTTGAATTGGCATTGCAAGTTTAGACTGGCTCAGTATTTTGTTACCTACCTGTGGGGTTTTTTTTATCTGGCTCTATGAATCCTGGCACTGCCTCTGTCTTTAAAGGGAAAGAAAAAAGTTCTTTGTTTATCAGACTTGCCAAGTATTCGTAAAAAAATATGACTGGTAGCATTTATTTCAAGCAAGCTCAGTTGATTCAAAGACATTCCTGACTCACCACTAATATTTTTTCCAACTAGAACCCAAGTATCTTAACATTTCAGCTAGCTAGCTCTTTGGGTTCAAAGGTATAGTAGAAAAATAAGCTATTGCTTTTTGCACATATGCTCAGATGCTAGAATTTAATAAGTAGAGGCTCTGTCTGACCCTTACAGGCAGACTGACTTACTATGGTTGATGAGATTATGACTCATAATGCTCTTTATGGCTCAGGTCCCCATAAATCAGCTTCTGAACTGTTGCAATTTTTAGCCCAAGTTTTAATGATACTCCAAAATTTTTTTATTGCTTGTTGTCTCAATGCAAGTTACCTGGTCTTGTGAGTTATAGCCCTAAATATCATGTATGCAAGGGCATTAAGTTTAGAAGAGGGAGAGAACATCAATCTATAAATGAAAATAGTATTTAGATTAAAACTACATTTGTTCCAGCTTTGTGCCCAGTGCTCTATAGATTGTTCTCACTTAATACAATAGTTTATTTTAATAAGCCTGCTTACTTGGACTTGATCCTAAGGGTATTTTCCAACCTAAATGATTCTATGATTTTTGATAATCATCAGAAAATGCACTCTTTTTTTTTTTCCTGTGTAATTATGGGTTGATTAAAAAGGAACAAATTGACAGGTGATTTTACTTTCTGAGGGGGCTGAATTTACAACTAAATTATTTTTCAATTCAGACAAGTTGGTTGTTTCTGTTATTGCATATTATGTAGCTTTATTAAATGTATCTGGAGGTAGCAGCTATTATATTATGTTCTGCTCTAAATCCTTAAACAGTTCTTGTCACTTCATTATCTTTGCTATGTAACCAGACATCATAAGCAGTAGATGTTTTTGCTATTTACTTGCTTTGGAAATAATACTTGCTTTGGAAATAATTTGCTATGATATAGTTTGCTGTGTTTTATAAGGAATAAATATTTTTATTTCAAAGTAATGTACTGTAAAAAGTTGCAAAATAAGCCTTTTATGTTAAATGAATCACCATGGCTTAGCAGAATGTATTTTTCCTGTTCTCTTAGATGTTATCATTAGGTATATTTTGTCACTAGGATTCTGTTTGTTGGGTTTGTGAGATTCAGTACATAATTAAAACAGTTATAATCTAAGTAATCAACATGAAATGTTTCGTCTAGTGTTTTTTCATCTTAATCCATTATTTAATTAAATAGCAGTAGTTGACATTAGGGCCTGTACTTGAAATTGTAAAATAAAAGTCAACAAAAATGGGCGCATAGGTGGCTAGGAAAACATACCAGGCATGGCCTTGCAGCTTGGGGCACCAGACTAATGGGGAGGAGTGGAAGGGAGAGAAAAAGGTAGGAAGAGATTATTCCCGTTGTTAACTACACAGTTCAGAAATTCAGAGCAGCCAAGCAGTAAGAATACATGTACATGAGAGCAAAGGCAGGCTGCAAGGTAGAAAGGCCCGAGACTACGAAGCTGTTGCAGAAAAGAAGAAACCAACTCAGATGAACTGAGACTTCTAATCCATTTCAACACAAAATCAGCCGGGTTTGCTCAGAGCACCTTTGTCAGTGTCTTAAGCTAAAAAGACTGATTTAGCACTGGCATATGTGAGGAGTGCCAGCACAGTCCTTTCTTTTGTTACACTGCAATAAACTGCAAAATAGGGGCATAATGAAGCACAACTTGAAAAGAGAGCATGTGTTTGTCCATTGGCCATAATTTAGCAAACACACACCTGTGCTCTATTTTGTTATTATTACTGCTGCCAGTTGGATTCTTATCATGTCTCATTTGGTGGGTTAAGTAGCACTCAATTCTTAGCATTATATGGTTGGATGAATATTTCAGCCTTTAAAAAAAAATTACATTATTTGTAGAGTAACTTGAAACAAAGAAAAGTTCAAGCACCAGAAGGCAAATGAAAAGCATATTGTTTTTAAACAAAAAACTGTGGGGCCTGATTCAGGAGTTGTGTGTGTGTAAAATCAAATGTTGTGTATAAGTAGCCTTATTTAAAAAATATGAAACTCCTACAATTTCCTTCCCATTCTGAAAGGCAGAAGAGGTGAAGATGTGTCTATTCTATGATAAAACATTTAAGAAACCCATTGCAGTAGTGACTTGTAGTTAAAGAATTTGAGATAGGCTCTTTATTTGAATAGTCCTGGATCGGCACGTTTTTAGAAAATGCACGATCTGCACGGGAGCAGTTATTTTGTTCTGTTTGCTTTGCTTTGTAAAAGAGGATAATTGCATATATCCAGTTTAGTATTTCACCATGCAAACGGTAGACTTGGTGCAATGGAAGTTACTAACTTTGGGATGAAATGGCTGAGGAGTTGAAAGTAGCAGGACTAGAATGTTTTAAATTGGATTAGTCTAAAGTGAAATTTAAGCTTGGAATCACAGCTGTAATTTCATTTTCTCTTTATCCCCTCTGCCCCCAGAGAGCTTAGCAATGCCAGCTTTAACCGGATTTCTGATTATATGGCATATGCATTTGCAGCCTGTTACTGTTGGGTGCATTACAGGCTCTGGCTGTTCAAGCTGGGAAGCAGCTGTGGAGCCTTTTCAACAGTGCATGCTTGCTCAAGTTCAGCATTGCAGTAACACTTAAACTGCTTGGATCGTCTTCAGGTCCGGGTAGAACCAATTCCCATCTAGCTACAACTTCCTGTTGAAGTGCTTGATGATCTTAGTTCTATTTATTTATTAAACTAGAGTCTGCATCATATAAATACTGTTACAATTAGCCCTAGTCTTCAAAATATCTGCTAAATTGCATGTACTGAATAAATCTGGAGATTTGTACTAGTCTTTTCTGGTGAAACGCTAGGTTCATTAATGCTTGATCATTTGATTGGTGTCAGATCACCTGCCAGGGCAAATCTGAGCTGCATCAAGAATGAACATTTACCATTTCTGTCAATCAATAAGCATACACAGTACACTCTTCATGTTAACTTTAGGCTAGTAGTGGGAGGATGGACAATAACTAGTCTGGGGTAGAGCTGGGGAATTGCCAATATGCTGGATCAAATATTGTTGAAGTCCGCAAGAGCAAAGTGACACTTCCAGAATTTCTGGAACTAATTTGCACTAGTGGAGCAGGTTTGTGCCAGATGAAATGCAACATCTGCATGGAATCAGACCAGAAGTATATCAGTCTCTTCATAAGTCTCACTTATAAAAGTGTTGTAAGAACATAAGTACACAGGGATACTTATTACGCTAGGATATCACCACAGCTGTTGGCAGTTCGTTGTGTAAAGATTTTCAGAGATTTTGCTTGTCTCTGTGTCTTTGTTTTAAATAGTTGTTTATTTTGTTGTTTAGTTTTCTCTGCGTGTACTGTCTTTTAAGCTCATTTATACTTTTGCTACCCAAAATATCTGTGACAGTATGTTACGTATTGAATAAGATTGTATGAAAAACTGCTTATTCTGTTTAGAGCTTCTGCTTAGTAATTAAAAATATGTTGATGTTATGAATTGGAGAAAGTTAAACTGCTGTTACATAAAGAAGGTAAATGAAGGGTGGTTAGTCTATGCCTTCCATAGGCAGTACATAAAGAATGATGAACCACTGTCTTAGTTGTTTCTTGTAAGCTACTGGTGATAGGTATTGGCTGCCTACCAACTGAAAATACCTCGTTTGAAGTCTGTTGGAAGAATAAAGTAACTCAGTGTTTGTGGTATTATTTGTGAAATGTCTGGAAAACAGAACTGTATCACAAGGAGAAAACCAAATAGGTATATTCCGTGTAACTGAATTATTCTGACACAATAGTCTGAGTAGATATTAAGGCACACACTTTAATTAGCTGTGAATGACAATCTGCAGTGTGGTTGCTGAGTCAGTATGTATTTAAGTCCTGATTGGTATTTTGTAGACTCTATGTAAACATTGGCCGGAACAGCATATACAAGTTGAGTAATGTTCTGTGTTTGTTTCACTGTAATAGATTTGCTAAATGTTGGACTGAATTAAAAATCCAGGTTAGAAGTGACACTTCGGTATTGATAGTCTGCTCGGTACATTGTATGATACTTCATATTCCTACTAGTTCTGTTTGCTAGGACCTATTATTGTAAACAGCACTCCTCTAGGTTCAGGCTGAACAGCATATGTAATGTCAGTGACAGTTTGAGCCCTTGGAGATGGAATTGATTGAACAGAGTAGTCTATTCAGATAAATGCAGGGGGTTCATTCACATGGAAATCATTCCTGGCACAGTCGATAGGAGTTGGTATGAGTGAAAGAGGAAACAAAAAGGAGCCACAGAAGGCTGAGCTGCCAGCACCAGTGAATCAGCAGAGCTTCATTGTTCAGGATAAATGTAAGTTACTTTACATCACATCAGTCTTACCCAAAGTTTTAAGTAGTAGTGGCGAGACATAGTCCTACAATAGAAGATTAATTTGAAACCTCATTTTCGTTCAGGTGTATAAACCGTTATACCATTATAGCTGCAAACTTTAAACTGAAGTTATTTTCATCTTCCTTAAAAGCTTATTGGTGTTTTTGTATGGTACTGAAAAATGGGTTCAGTCTTTTATAGTTTAAATCTGTAAAGAGGGCAGGAAAAACGCAGAGCTAGCCAGTACCAGCATGGTATTATACCTAGGAAATCTGTATTTTTCTGAATTTTACTGTGTCAGACATGCTTCCACTAGGAGGAGTTGTCATCATATACTTATGCTGTAAGAGTATCAGACTTGTGCTTTAATTGTTTAACTCATTTGATGGAAAATGCAGTTAGTTGTAGTTGCAATGTGAAATATCTACAAAGTTCACCTATATCTGGCTGGCTTGTTGTACACACTGCAAACTGGTATCAATATAAAAAGAAGCTTGCAGCTTATGTTTGACAAAGCTGCAAACTTATGTTTGTCAATTGTATTTAGGGCAAAAATTGAGTGCATTACCTAGAGACTACGATTTATTTTGAATTTCCTGTTTTCCGTAGAATATTTTGAAAACCTGAGAATTTCAGAGTGTTAAATTATGTTTTAATAGTCACAGTTAAGGGAAAAGCTGAAAATGAAATGTCATGATGTTTGGAAAGCCCAAGAAAGAGGCAAGAGGGGGAAAAGTTAAATCTCATATGTGCATGGTTTTAGGATTTTTTTTTTGTTGTTTTTTTTGTTTAATACTTCAATTGCAAATACTGATTATGACTTTAAAATGTGGTGGTTTAGAAGTTCCAATGTCTCATGCTTTCATTTTTATTTTAAATTCAATGTAATACAGTTACTTCTTGGATTTAAGTACTTCCTTTGATCTCTTTTCCACTCAAGTGTTGTGAGACAGTGGTATACTTGGTGGTACACAGTTTTGCTTTGTTTCTCATACTGTTTTCCAGTATTCATATCTTTTCAACAAATTGTGAAATATAATTCCAGTAAAATGTGTGTTTTGGTAGTTTTTCAGCAATACAGCTTCTGCATAGACTCTTGTGGGATAAAGAGACAGAGACCTTAATCAAGCCTGTCCTTTCTTTAAGAGGAGAGGACTGCTTAAGACGTATCAACTTGTTATGTTTGAAAGACTTTCAGACAGTTCTTGAGCAAAAGGAAGCAGATGTTTAAACCTCTTGGATATCACAAACAAGAACTGAAGTTTTCCATGCAGCTTTACTATTCCTCTCATGTAAGGGCCTTGATTTTTGCACTGAATCAAACAGCTACAGTGACTTACAGTGCTGCCACTCTCTAGCTGTCTTCCCCATCCGTTTGCTGTAGTTGTTTCCACAACACAATTGGCAGAAATAAGGAAGTCTGTGCCTCACTTGCTTTATTTCACAGTCCGACATTGATTAAAAGGATGTATGTTTACATTCAGACTGTGATCTGGGTGGCAGAGGAGTCCATAACCTGCCGCAGAATTTGAAAGGAGATTTAATGTCACAGATTCCCACTTTTGCTGTTTGACCACTTCCTAATCATTGCTTGCTTTGTGCCAGCACAAGCTTTGCTGTGGCTGTACAGTGAAGGAAAGAAGAGACCTGATTTTACTTGAAATGACAACCCTTTCCTCTGGGTAATTTTCTCTGCCAGATCAAGTCTCTGATCCCCTTCACTGCATGGTCAAGCAAATGCTAGTGCTGGCACAGCAAAGAAATCGGTGCAAGGGAGAAACGAGCACCTTGAGTTGGAGGCTAGGAGTAGATGGTAACTATGTAAGCTGCTTCAGCAGTGCTGCCACCAGACATGTAACTATAGCTGAAAGCAACTGAAGACTAATGGCTGTAGACAAATGAATTTGACAAAGCAAAGCAGAGTAGTGTTTAGACAATGTATTGGAATAAGAATACTTTTCTTCTCTATTAATTTTTACAGCTTTTATTCACATCTCTTGTAAGCACAATAGCTAAATGCTTGATAGAACTGTAAGAAAATTGGTTTTTTTACAATATAGTAAGTGCACATTTGGTATAGACAAGATATTTCTGAGTTTGTAGACAACAGATCTCCACATTTTATGTTAACAGCATCATTAAATATCAGTTTATGTTAGTTTATTAGTTTTTGCTATATTTCAGAGTCTCAGCTGAATGAGTTTTAATGACGTCTGGATAGAAGAAAAACACAAAAAATAAGATTAAACACAAATAAAAAATGCATATCAATTGTCCAAAGACCTTGGTCTTTTTTTGTTTCAGTTTGATCCCAAACAAATGTTCTTATTTAAGTTTTTTGATTTATCTGCCAAAGCAAAAAAAATTCTGTTATTTGCCTCTTCAGCACAGAAGGCAGCAAAATTGAAAATGCAAATATATTTCAAAATTTTTTGAGAATGTGATATACAATCTAACAGTAGTTTAACAGTTTCTGTCAGCCATTACTGTATACTGCCAGCAGCATGGTATGCACTGTGCAAATGCATAGTGCCTTTGGAGTGATATGATTTATTTGCCTAGGCAATATTTAGGATGCTTGTTGCTTTGACTCTACTGGCTTACCCCAAATTACTTAAAACCCCAATAAGTATTTGTTTGCATTCCCCATATGTACAAATGCATTTGTTTTGAGTAGCCAATGTCACTCATTACACAGGAATGTCAGTCCTTGAACCTATTTTAAATTGGATAACTAAAAGATAAATTCTCAATACTTCTATGTTTCAGCAAAATTAGCCACCAATTGAAATAACACACTGGAAAAAGTATAAAAGTAGTGATGATGAAATCCAGATGTGTGATACTATTTATGAAAAATTTAGATTTTTGTATTAAAGCCAACTGTAGCTAAAACCTTGCTACCTCTAGCAGATAACATTTGAACTAAAAGTCCATGTTCAGTAATTTGTTGTTTTGGTTTTCTTTCTTATGTTTGGTTAATCCCTTTCAGCTCACTATGAGATTATAAAAATGAAGAACATATATTAGATACATGGTTTGACAGATATTTTAGAAATTGCTAATTACTGTTGCCTATGTTCTTTTGACAACTGCCTTCATTTTATAGATCTTTTAGTCGTTAGACTGCATGGGTTTTTTTCCTTTCTGTAGTATGAACAACACTAGAAAGGAGTCAACAAAGTAGATTCCTTATATTCTTTTTGTGGTCAAGCTTAGTGAGTACCTGCTCATGCTTCGTGTCCTGTCCTCCCTCCCCACTATGTATACTTCCAGATTTTTCCTGAGATCTATTCAGTTGTCTGTTTTACTTCCTTCGCATGTTGCCTGATGGAAATAGATTGACATCACATTTCCTCCTTTTCCAGTACTGTAATAGCACCTTGTCTCTTTTACTACTGTTTTAACTCTGCATGCTTATATGATACTGAGAATAGTTGTATGTCAACAGCTGATTTATAAAGTGCAGAAGGCATGAATAGTTTAGGTCCAGACTGTATGGATATAATTGGTTTCCAAGAGAATTAAGTACATATTTCACTTTACTAGGTCACAGACTTTCTGAATTTAAATTGCATGTCTTTATGTTGTCTTAAGTAAAATAATTGGATCATCCACATTTTTATCTATTATTTTCTTCTTTTTGTGTGTTTTCTACGTGTTGTAACGGGGATTTATCAGAAGTACTACTTTTATCGCTTTTATTTCTTTGTTTTATTTTGTTAAACCATCATCATTGCAAGAACATTAGGGTTTTTTACATTTTATTATTTTGCTTTCTTTTTCCTTCTCCACCCTTGATGCCCTCTGCATGTGCTTTGTACATAGGTCACATACCCATCTATGACATTTTCTTATGTAGGTAATTCTTTTCTGACAAGATATTTTTTGGTGGAAGTCTAGAAGTGGAACCTGGTTGCAGTAATAATTACATAATGAGTAGTTGTCACCTATTATTCATTTTCATGCAGAATTAACCACAACATCAAGATTTTGCACATTGTTCCTACCTGAAGAAAAAATGGTAGCTTATTTTTGGTGTCATCCAGTTTATATGCAACA
>VWYH01003851.1:0-33513 GCA_013399365.1 Pampusana beccarii | reverse complement strand
ATTCCCATGTGATCTGCTCTAGGCAAGCCTGCTTTGTCAGGTGGGTTGGACTAGATGATATCCAGAAGTCCCTTCCAACCCCAACTGTTCTGCGATCAAATTCTGTGAATTATCATATGATGAACACATGCTGAGTTTTCTAAAGCTCACCAAACCTCACTTTTTTTGTGATATTTCAGGAATGCCTCCTCCAGAGAAACATTTTGCAACTTGTTTCCATGGGAAAGAAGGCTTTCCCATCACAAGACTTGAAGGATTCACTGAAGGTTTTTGAGAATTGCCAGAGGCCAACAGGCCCTCCTGCTGCAGAGCACGGGGTTTCTTCCCTCCTGCAGATCATCAGGCTCAGAAGCAGTGAGGATATTCCCTTGACTTCTTTATTCTCCCCTGTGCTGCTCTCCCCATCTGCTCCTGCCTACAGACAGACTGGTAACTGCAGAAATAAAAGCTACAGTTCACAAAAAGCTTTCCATCCCAGGCAAGCTTCTTCACAAGTGTTTTAGATATACTAATTTCTAGGAAAACATAAAAATAGATCTTCATAAATTCATTTTGGAAAAGATTTTCCATGTAAATGTCAGATGCTAAAAAAGCTGCCACCTCCAAGGCTATAAACCATTTTTAAGTCATGCTCAGCTGTCATCACTACTCATACAGTGCGTTAGGCTTCACAAGCTACTGAAACATTTTAGAAGTAATAAGTAATACATAAACAAGAGATGGCAAAAGTATGCTATAAACATGCCTTTTTAACCAATACCTTTCCATGATTTTAAAAAAAGAGAAAAACACTTCTGTGCAAATATTTTGGGATGATACTATGAGAAACTTTTCTATCATGCACTTACTGGGCAGTAAAAAAGGGGTTTTTTTCTATGTCAGTTGAAAAGAAACTAGAAATTCTATTAACTTTTATGCATTAAAAATACATACATAAAAATCCCATCAGTTTTTTAAGGTATTAGATCTCAGAGAGGAAACACTAGCCAATGATTAGGACTGATATTTTCAGCATAAATTTCCCTTTGAACACAGTTAGGCAACATTTTTTTTGTGAACATTTTCTTCTATAGTGTATTTGCTTTGAAGAAAAGCTTTTTTTTTTTTTTCAGGAAAAGTTAATAACTACCGCCATTTCAAAAATTGCTTTATAGTGGGGAAGCTGCTTAAGAAGCTGCTTTAGAAATACTGGAGTTACAAGAAAAGTTTTCATTCATATATTCATAGTACTATCGCACTCTGAAAAAAAGCTGACTTCATCTCCATGTCATCAGGTAGTGATCCATCTGGTCCTCCTTAGGTGACCCACAGATGGTAAAAATCCCCATTACAGAAATCGGGATAACCGTGGAAGTAGCACATACACAAATCTGTGTTAAAGTCAGTCTTTGAAAAAGAGTGGAGATAAGGAATAACAGCAGCTTGAGGACTCACTCAGGAGATGATATGAAACATTATGTTATTCTTATTAACTCACTGAAATAACAAAGTGAGCCCTCCAATCAGACACTGCAAATACTTCAAGACCGCTGCTCTAAATTACACAGACTTCTGCTTTCGTATTTTAACCCAGTGGTTGAGTCCAGGAAAGTAGGATCATCTGCCCATTTTGGCCAGAACTTACCGGCACTGACGTTCTAGATCAATTAAAATTCTGTAATTGAGTATGGTGATGAGAATCACATAGGAAAGAAACATTAAAAATGAGTGAACGTGAAGCCTGCTAAGAAACCAAGACACAACTGGCTCTAGTTAGAGCTCCTCCAAATACTGTAACTAAAGTAGAGGACACCAGGGCAACAGAGCTCCTGGTACGAAGCTCCTTTATCTGGACTCCCATGGGAGCTGCAAAGAAATACTCTACTCGCCACTGTACTGCCTGGGGAACTCTATTTCACTTTGCTGGTATAGCTCACTTAGGCTTAGTCCCTGGATAACAAAGAACTCTGGGAGGAGAAGATAAGGAAAGTCTCCATCCAGAATCTGGCAGTTTTGAAGAGCTGGCTCTTACCTTGCAAGGCATAGGCTTTTTGAAGGAGATTTCAGCTTGAGTCCAAACTCCCTTTGGAGAGTCCAGGACAGACCAGATTTTCTCTTGAACAACATGATTCTCCTCAAAGATATAAACAGCAAGAGTGCCACTCATTTTGAAAAACCCATATAAGGCATAATAAAAACGCAGACAAAACTGCATGTTTCCTGGAAGGGTTGGGCCATACAGACGCCCAATGTACCCAGGCTGTGATGTAAACTTCGTGTTCGCCAACAAGTAATAACCTGCAAGACAGGACAATTATTGGGTATTTCTAATATACAATTAGCACAGCTGATTTGCTATTACAGCAGCTTCCCTTACTGCATCAGACTTCAGTTACAAAAACAGATTCTACTGGCAGGAAACAGAGGATCATACTGTTTGAAGGGAAATACGAATTTTTGTGCAAACATCCCAGATACTTCAAGCTAAGCTGGCACATGGCTTAAGTTACTAGAAATAAGCATTTTTCCAATTTACATTGAAAGATTCTCTGGCCTGCTGGCCTCACTGGAATCCTGGCTCTTTCAGGGGTACTGCTCCAACACTGAAGAATGAAGGATGTGGCACAAGACCTATTATTCCCTACCCCAAGTATAAAGAGCTGGGACTTTAGCACGTATGATTAAGAACCCATGAATACGCTACACCAAGAGATGTGTGAGTTTCAGAACTTATTAGCATGTCTTTCACTATGTTGCTTCACCATGCAACGTTTCACAGTTTTCCCTTAAAAATGCCAACTATCCTAAACCTGGAAGACTAAGACCCCACCATTCTTCTATACTAAAAGCAATGCATTAAGCTATTATTATATTTGCTTGCATATTTTTGTGGAATCATCCCTTCAGTGACTACAGATCAGTATAGTGAAGATACTCTGACTTATAGCCCTGCATGACTACTCAATAGGGAACCTTCCTCCTTCACATGTGGGAGGCACAGCCAGAATCCCACTAGGACTGATTTTTAATAGCAGGGAGTTGCAAGTGAGGAAATCTAACCAGTGTGCTGATTACATTACTTAACAGAATGAACAATTATACAACAGGTTAACCTTCATATCCAGTTTGACTCTCCTAGTGAAAAGCAGTTTTGATTTACCAAACCCAGTAGTGTGATCTCCTGCTCTATACACGTTGCGCTTCACTTTCACTCTGCTCCATCCTGGGCCATCTTTGTGATCCTGGTAAAAGTTACACAGATCTTCCTCAAAATTGCAGCCTGCCTCAGCGGGATTGAAAAGAGTTCCTGAAAGATAAATGCATGTGTCCTGTTAGGAAGAGGAGGCTATAATAAGCATAGGTATTTGAAGCACGAGGATGCCAAAGTGTATTTTTCGCATTAAAGAAGATGAAGATGAACATGCACAAAGAAGATGGTACACATGTAGAGTGCAAATTCACAGTGAAATCAAATTATCAATTTTCTACCGCAGGTGGGTGTTATTTTCTCACATTTTTGATGGAGCCAGGGAGAAACCTCCATCACAGCCCCTATAAACAAGCTACAGATATGAAGCGAAGATTCCTCATTCAGGACATAATGCACAGAGACATTCAGACCATTTGTTTTCATCCTGCTCTTTCATTCAAAAGATTTTTGGACAAAATGAGTGTGCATGTGCACACATGTGTGCACAGGTGTCATGTTTTCATCTCAGTTTCCATGGGGATAGCTTTCTAACATCAACATCTAATATTCTTTTAAAGAGCACTTTTTAAAAAACCCTTTTCTAGTCATAAAATATGTATGCATATGCATACTGTAAGTACATAGGCGTTTGACTCATATACCACCTCAAGGCTCCTGACCTCTGTACCTATGCTTTTATTTTTATTTCTTTACAAACCTCACCAGTCACCTGTACCAAATGCTGGTGTAAGGAGGGGCACAACCCAAAGCCACCTTGCAATTTTTGGCTACATCAGGAGTCAGGACCCTGTGAGCATCACTCTGTGGCAGCACACACGACTGTTCTGCACAGAGGCCTAGAGAGACTTCACGGCAAGGGCAGGGACACAGGCAATCAGCTTCAGGAGAAGCAAGATTTTGGCTTTGCAGAGATGCCTGCAGCCTTTTCAGCCTCAGGTAAGCCTGATGTAAGCACTGCCCATGTGTCTTTGCCTACAGAGAAAAAGAAGGCAGCCCTGCGCCTCCCCTGCTGCTTTCCTAGTTAATTACAGTTGGAGCACCACCAGGCCCATGCAGCATTAAACCCATCTTCTGTTTTATCCTTTGGTGAAGTTTAATACTCTGGTACCTTTTCCCTCCATTTGGTTAACAATGAGGCCTTTGTTGATAAAATTTTTATTTTTTTCAGAAAAATAAGGAAAAAACTTGATACTGCCATACACACTGCTATGGCTGAATACAAGGAGAATGAAGGTCTTTTGCTTTTTAACATCTCCACTCAAAACAACTGCAGATGGAAATAGGACATAAGTCTGAAGGATTACCCAGCTTTGCTGTGTTTCAACAGAACACAGAGCAAATGGTTGGCATTCATTTCTCAAACAGGAAAAAAAGTCCCAAAAACTTCAAAATCAGAGTTTGTAGGCAAAGCTCTACCTGACTCTATCAAATTTACCAGTCAGAGTAGATCTGAACTGAGCTGTGACAGCATGACTAAATCAGGGTTGGGGCAGAAAATACTATAAAAATTATCCCATACCTCAACTCATCTAAGCATCTGAAAATCAAAATGAGCACACAGATGAGCACACAGCCCCAATCCGTGGCATATTGCAAACATTACTCAGGATTTTTGTTGCAAAATAAAGCAAAAACAGAACAGGCACTGAAGAGTTAATGAAACAACTAGATTTACTCAGACGAGAGTGGTGGATTAATAACACATCTGGAATCTACCTCCTATTGATACTTGAGCAGTGCAGGTAAAGCTAGCAGAGTCTCCAAGCAGATAAAAAGGCGGGGAAAAAAAGGGGAAAAAAAAAAAAAAATCCTTGATCGCTTCAGAACATTAGCCAAAAATTCGAACTTGTGACTGAAAGAATGGATGGGCTCAGTGGGAAGTGACCAATCTGCCTTTGGCTATCGCTTAGCACTACAAGTAAAACCCAAGCAACCAGCACACAGCTACTTAAGAGGCTGCATTCACAAATGACAAAGTCCTTGGTCCCAAGTGCTTCTACCACTATCTCATGGATTCAGCTGACTTCTTCTGCTGTGAAAACCTAATAAAATCCTGACCAACATGCCACTCTGAGATAAATAATAACCCCCAGAAGAGTGAAGACAGAACAGCAAGGCTCCTGTTTTGGCTCTGACAAACACCTCAGGGCATGTAGCATAGAAGACGACATTCCCTATATCAGCAATAATGAAAAGCCCAGGACATTTTCTTCCTCCTACCGTCATACCTGGGGAAATTGCCCTTTCTTTCTGCGACAGGCCTGCAAGTTGTAATTTGTTCAAAAGCTGGCATGATGCAAAATACAGCGTTCTGTCCAGCACTACAGCTGGGGATCCCTGAGGCCATGTCTTTGGAGAGGAAGCATTAAGGACTGGTTTCTGGATAAAATGAATGGCATCAATGCTCATCTGCTGTTTTGTCGCTAGGAGGAAGAGGAGTCCAATGGTGCTGGTCAGCTGACAAGGCAGCATCTGCACATCACTACCAAATATTGCAAGTATTGACAGACTGTTCGGAGGAGAAGAGCCGAGAGGGAAAACAAGGAAGGGAAACAGCAGTAAGAACTCGTACCTGTCTGATTGCTGCAGTAAACCGGAGAGAAAGATATGTCATCAAGGGCAACGTAACCTCCCTTGGCACTATTGAAAGCAACTTCAAATATTACCTGGAAATGGTAATAAGTTTGTTATTCATCTACCATATACACAACAATAATTCTGATACATGTCTTCATATTACGGAATGCTGACCGGATGCTCCCAGGGCAGCTCAGACAGCACTGCAGATGTTGGGACAAATTAAGTTACATCACTCATTAGGAATACAAATCAGAGCCTGATCCGGGCACCTGATCTTTGCCCACTCACAAGGTCAAGGAAAAATCAAGGGGAACATAGTTCTGCTGCTGCTGCTTCATGAAGCACAAATCTTAAACCTGCAGTAAGGCTACTGTCACGGCAGCACACAAAGCCAGTGTTCAGGGTCATCAGTCTGTATGGACTATAACCCCAAATATGTCTAGTTATTACTGTATCTAGAATCTACCTGGATTCAAGACTTAAAAACAAACTGTGTGGATTACTCTGCTGCGACAAGAGTAAGTTTTACTGTTTTCTGTAAACATCCTCAGACACTGAAAACCATGCCTTGGCATCAGCTGGCAGGAAAGACTTCCTTTAAAAAAGTAAGATGAGAATGAGAAAAGCTATTGTTGTGTTTTGTTTACCACGAAAACCAAACAATGTTTCTACTTAGCGATTCCCAAGGGACATCATTTCCTCAAGTAAGTGGAGTGCAGTCCATAACTCTTGAGGAAGTATCTTAAAATTTATCTTAAATATCAAAGCTCTGAGTTACAGGAAAGCTTTGAAAAAAAGGGATGAATCACAAGGCAACATCAGGGATAAAACAAGGATATAAGAACAAACGATTCCAGAATGAGATCCTGTTCAGTGAAAGCAATGCCTGTGATGTCTCGCCTAGGGATGGGAGCCAAACTAGGAGAGCTGTAAAGGAACACTGAACAATCTCCTTCAGCCGGATGAAACAAAGAAGAGCCTCTTGAAGTGACTGGAGAAATAATATGAAAGATTTTAATCGTAATTCTACGAAGCGATCTCTAAAATAATGACTGTGCTGGACTACATAAAAATTCTTGGTGTAAAATAAA
The DNA here is from genome assembly GCA_013399365.1 of Pampusana beccarii. Lineage (NCBI taxonomy): Eukaryota > Metazoa > Chordata > Aves > Columbiformes > Columbidae > Pampusana > Pampusana beccarii. The sequence goes on along the minus strand of VWYH01003851.1, from coordinate 26,652 downwards.
GGCCCATCTAAGCCAGTGTCTTGTTTCCAGCAGAGATCATCTACAGAATGAACTGAAGACAAAGACAATTTTTCAGTTCTTCCCTCATGTTGCATTCGTTGTGTATTCTTTCCCATTAATTTGTCTAATAAGTTTTTTAACTGATCAGAATAATGGTATCCATAGCACACCGTGGAAGTGAGTTCTACAGCTATGTGATGTAGGAAAAAATCCTCTCTTCGGTTTACTTTTAAATGGTTACCTGGTAATTAAGAATTTGGAACAGTAACATAAAATTATCAGAAAAATGAAACAGTTAATATTTTCTGTGCCATTCATTATTTTTATGAACCTCTACCATATTCTACTTCAGTCATATTTTTACAGTCTGAAAGCTGTTATTTCATTAACTTCTCCATACTTTTGACTATCCCCATCTCCCTCTTGTAGTTCTAGGATATTCTTTTATAACGGAGAGGGTAAGAGTTGCATAATCTGCTGAACACAGGGATATTCTGTGCATTCATCCAGTAGGACAACTGGATACTTCCAGCATAGATAGATTCCAACATTCCAGATGGTTTTATGCATGCCACTGAGATCTGAGAGGATATTTTCACTAACCACAGTAATGCCAAGCTCTAAACGATCATTAATTAATTTCCATCTATAGCGCTGGCACTGTTTTTCCCCTTGCATATTTCCTGAATAAGTCATTCACTTACTTAATTCAGTATTATGAGATCTCATCTGATCTAATCTTCTTTGCCATACCATTTGAAGTCTTACAATACAAATGGATGACTTGGTCACCTACTTTACACAGTATAAAAGGTCTTTGTAACATCTGATGAAAATTAGCTTTACCCCTAACACTTTCTGAAAATCTGCAGGTTTACAGTGAATTAACTTACGTGGAGTTAAAGCAAGTAGAATGAAAGATGATTTATTTGTAATTCTACTATTAGAAGCATATATACATTTAGGGAGAGTATGTATATATACACATATAAAGTACATATGTATGTAAATATATATATACATACATTTACACAAGTATATATGTGTATATATCATACATATACACGGTTCATTCCAATCTTCTAAGGTATTTATATGTGTATTAGATACAATAATGTAAATTTTACATATATAAAGACATAATGTAGATACCATTGTGTGTATATATATATGACATACACATACACACATTTTTATACGTGTGTATATGTATTTATATTTTTTATATATGTTTGTATATATAATGTTTGTTGCAATCATCTAAGGTTTGGGGTTTTTTTTCAGTAAACACCAGGGAAGAAAAAAACTCAATTTCTTTCTAATACTCTTGAAATTAATTATAGTAACCACAGAGAGCTGGCTTTCACATCTAAGGACTGCTGTACTATTAGGACCCAAATTTGGACTCTACGTCTTGAAAACACAGAAATAATGAATTGCAGGATTGTGTAAAGTAGAGAATAGATCTCAATTTTTATTTTTTTTTTTTCTCCTGCAGTGGGAGGCGTGCATTATTTTGTGATACTCAGCATCCTCAAAAATGGATCTACAAGTCACAGAAATATGTGACTGGGAGAACAGTTACATTATTTAGTAGGAACTGAAAGACCTCGCATTAGTAGGACGCTACAACCTCCCAGGGTGTTCTGAACTGTTCTATCAAGCATCGGTACGCAAAATGATTCCTCCTTTGCTCTTACGCAGCGGACAAAGGAACCAACAGATCGCCAGCATCTTTACAACCACCTTTCGGATACTGTACAGCCACTGCCATGTTCCTGACTTGCCCTGAGTCGGCACTGATGTCTGATGCAACCTGGAAGCCATAGCTGGGCTGCAGAGGAATGACTGCGTTACCTCCATGGGGTACGGTGCGCTGAAGTCCACTTCCGCTAGCGCCCAGTCCGCGCTCGGTGCACTCTCTGTTTTCCAGATCTCTTCGTAAAAGCCACTTGTGTCTCTCAAGTAAACGGTAAAAACAATGCTACTCTCCTGCTTAAGTTGATAATAAAAAGACAAGCAGCCAGACATTGGGGCTGTGGTTTTCGGTGAAATTAGCTGGGCCACTTCCTGAAAATGTTTGACGTAAACAGAGTCCACATACATGTAGTGACCTACAAGTATAAAAGAAACTTGATATAAGGACACTTTTTAAAGGACACCACTTACAAGAAGTATCAGGAGATGGGCAGGCACTAGACGTGTATCTCTACAACCCTGACAATGACAGCTGATTCCCAGGAAATTTTAGTAATTCTAAGAGATTTTTTTCTTCTCCTTTCCTATGTACAACCCAAAGTTGTTTGGCTAAGATACCACTGGCAAAACACTCAGTCTCAGTTCTTTCTTAAGCCTTTATTTGAGACCTTTATATTAAAGAAGGCAATAAACTCTCTGAAATTTTGGAGCCATTCATAAATGGAAAAATGTGTTACCACTGAGTAAATTCTCTGCCTTCCAACAGCTCAGGATAGTATTTAGTCTTTTTCTAAGTGCAACTTTTACTGAAGCACTCAAGTAAATGAATAAGACTATAAGCCATGTGTTTCTTCACATGTTTTACTCAGCAGTTCATTTCATATAGCTAGTGAATTGGCAAATAACCTTTATTCTGCACATTTCACAGCTTGTGTTATTCTGCTGGGTCTGTCTGGGATTTGGTTTCTGAAGGTTTTACCTTTACTGAACAGACCTTTTTTTTTTTTTTTTCCCTGTAAAGTCCTTTAAAAAGACTTTTGGGAGATGCTAATAAGCAAAAAAACGCATTACATATAAGTAGACTGCCTCCCCCTCAACAGCCAATATGACCTGCAGGATTTTCAAAGGGTACAGCTTCTCAGGCACTGATTTTGGGAGAGCTATGTAATTTAAACAGGACACATCCACTTGCACAGATACGTTGTGCATCTGTACTTTTTCTTCTTCTACACTCCCAGAAACACAGCAACAAACAGTATCAGTTGATGAACGGAAAAATGGTTCTTCGCAAGTAGAAAACTTGGAGGAGAATGAAGTGTCAAACTGACAAGGTACTTCAGCACGGACACTGCAAACTGTGCCATTAGGTTTCTATTTACACCGCTATGCTAATTAGCTAATAGTGTTCTCAACCTGGAGGTGTTACTTCTCGCTTTGCTCCAGTGGAAGGAGGAGAAAGGGCTTGCTTGGCTGTGGGTCTCCTCCAGCCTCCCACCCCCAGGGGACTGATGACACTTCAAAAGTACTTGCCTGAGAAGTTCTAGACTTAATTTTTGCTCTGCAGTTTTACCACATTTCATAGCTTAATTACTATGTCCTTGATGATGTACCTTCACAGCATAATTCTTGCAAAAAGAAGGTTCTTAGGTGACTTTTGGCTTCCTGGTGTCTTCTCAGCCAATGGTAAGCAGTGAGGGTTTGGTGTGAAAAAGGAACACTGACTATGAGCAAACAGATCCCTCCAGGTTGGCAGCATTTCCTATCACAGACAGTACTTTGTTTAATAGGTAGAACTGCTGTCTGCTGTTGAGTTAAACTTCCATCGAAATTTTACTAGCATTTAGGTGCCATGGGGTGATGCAGGGCTGGACTGACACTCTGTACTCAACTCACACAATTGTGAAATAAATAAAAAGGCACAGCGGCATGAGTTAAGGAAAGAGAGTCAACCCCACCTTTCATGAAGCTATTCCTTGCACAATCACGAGCGTCACGTTATCCGAGATACACAGTGTGCCGCAGCAGCCAGATCTGACCGTCACCTGCTGTGGTACTCCATGCAACGCAACATCAAAGATGCCCCCCAACCCTCTCCATGACTCTGCAAAACCTTCTTCTCTCAAAAAGGTGGATGGGACAATAATTTCATACAGGGCAAGGACTGAAAATCCTCTAAGTCTTCACAGCATTCTGCCTCTGGCGGACTGTATTAAGAGTTTGACTGAAAGAAACAAAGCTCTTGAACTCTGTGCAGTTTAACCTGAGATTCTCCAAACATATTTCAGGTTCTTAGCTTTCCTACTCAACTTGCCCAATAGCCACTGGAAAGAAAACGCCTGCCAGAGAGAGGTACAGTGTAGCAGTACAAAGTTTTAAAACTTACTGCGGTCCATACTTTCAGAAGTCACAGAAAGATGAATTTTCCCCCTCTATGTCAAAAATTTACCCTTATTCTGAGTACTTTTTTAAGCCTAGCAAAGGACATAGCAACCTTTGTGTGAACTTCTGGAAACAACCCCTCTTTTTTTCTAATCCCTTTTTTTATGTAAGTCATTCTTCCCCCACCCAATGCCAGGAGAAAGGAAAGAATTCACGTAATATTTTGCAGTGTAAGAGTCATAATGTGGATCATAGAGACAGATTTTCCACTATAGTTCTGTTTTACATTTTTTGCTTACCCAGTTCACTGTTAAGTGTGTGGTCTTTGGGCAGGATAGACTGAGAATTCCGAATGTTCCCTCCACCAACAAACCAGTTGACATTGGGGTTCCAGCGGTTCACAAAGCCACAAAGATGATTTTCTTCGAAGTCACATTCTGCAATTGCAGACATCACCAGCTCAGTGCACATATTTTCATTACAGAAACTGGAAGAGAGGCTATTGCCAAGTACGGGCCTCTTTTTACAATGCAGGTAACACCTGTATTTATAGAACTGGACACAGCACTTAACAGCTTGTAACAAATGGAAGCAAACTTAGCCAGAAATTTGAACAATTTTTGATAAAATTATCTTTTCCATCTTCTTCAATCTTTTCATTAGTTTGCAATATAAGACTGCTGTAATTTAGAACCAAATAAAATAGATTTAAAATATACCACTTCAGAGTATTAAACAGACAGAGCAGAACTTCTACTTGTAAACCAGGAATGGCTAGAAACAAAGCAGGACTAGTATTTCATAGCAATAATGAGACTGCTTTGTTTCCTTCACAGAGTCAAACAACTGTGACAATTCGGTTGGCCTTGACCAGAGCTCCCCAAAAATGCAAAGGTCTCCCACACACCTAGATGCTGAAATTTTTGAACTTCATTAGCAGTTTTTGGCAAATTTCATGAAGAAACAGCAGTAAGTGTAAATATCAACAGAGTTCTGACTCTGCAGCCTAGAGGATGCCACTGTCGGGAAGCATGAGCAGGCAGACAGCAGAAATAATATAGCAGCTGTTATGCTTAATATTTGCAGCAGTCTGGTTTTGTGAAAATGTAACACTTTTTCCTGCTTGAACAATAAACAGCTTTAGAATGAATTATTGTATGTGACATGTCTATATATATCACAAAGATGGGTGAATAAAAGCACATATTGCTGTGTGGAAGCTTAGCTTAAAAATATCTGTATCAAATATGACAGCCTACTTTTCAATAAGGAAAAAGCCATGTCTCTTTTCTAAACCCATACCTTTATTTTTAAATTGACAACAAGGTATTCTTTTCTATGCAGAGAATACGGGAGCTGAGCCGAGAGTACTTACCAATACAATATCCAGGAGTTATTTTAATTTCAAAAACTGCTATACTGGCAGATTTATCTTGTCCCATTTCACCTTCCAGTACAATCTGCATAATATAAACAAAACTGTAAATTTTAGGGCTTCAGTATTTCCATAACCACCCTGGACACTTAAACAGGATAAACAGGAGAACAAATTAAATATCTGTGGGACGATTATCATCTCTACAGACAGGAAAGGTGCTTTTACTGGAAGAGCTTGGCGTTGAGGATCGAGATAACGCCTTTCCTTGAGGTCAGAAAGCACACTGAAGGAGAATGAGAGAAGGCCAAAAAATCCCACACTTCATATAAAAGTATGGGGCTCCGGATTCCGCAGCTGTGGCTACACAGGCCGTTATTGTGAGAGATACGATGTGATGGGTTTTGGGTAGAAATACTCTCCTCCCAGCAGGGCACAGAGAACAGGAGCAAGTGAGCACAGCTGCAGACCCCAGACCCGGAGGTCCCATATCTGCCAGGGAAAGCCAGAAGCTCCACAGGACTCTGCTGCCCTGATTTTAGGGACAGCGGGGTCAACCGGCTCATACACTGGAGATTAAAGACAAGAACAGGGGCCAGGGCAGAAACGTTCAGAAAGCAGTCTGCGCACCCCAGTAAGTGCACCAGAACACCTGTGGCCTCTCCTGAAACTGGGCTTACCTTGTACTTCTTTGTGCTGTTGGTTAAATCCAAGCTCGCTATGAGCCAGCTGTCTGAAGGCTCCTTGGCTGACCACAGCAAACGATCAAAGCTCTCTCCCTCCTGCCGCAGGTACAGGTTGAGCCTGGCGGGATCGGGTGAAGGCTCCGAAGTTGTTGCTATCTGATAAATCAGCCTGACACAGCTCCACTCCTCCGAGTACAGCTCAGGGCTGGACAGCACTGCCTTCTCACCCTCATAAGATGTATCCACAGAAATGTAATGTCCTAGGAACAGAGACACATCAGAAAAATAAATGTCAGAGGCTTTGCTTCCGCATCTCTGGATAGAAGTACTTATTTATAAGGGAATGGTTGTTCTGGGGTTAGGTCAGGAGATTGAGACTGCCACTCGTTCGTTAAGCAATTCATTTAACCTCTTAATGCCCCACTGTACCCACACATATGTCACTTCATGTGTCTCACTGCATTTTTAATCACAATTTTAAAATTATTTGAAATCTTCAGAGAGAGATGATATTATCAACGTTAAGTCAATTATTAAGAAAAGACATGGACCTGTTGGAGAGTGGCCAGAGGAGGCCACAGAAATGATCAGAGGGCTGGAACAGCTCTGCTGTGAGGACAGGCTGAGAGAGTTGGGGTTGTTCAGCCTGGAGAAGAGAAGGCTCTGGGGAGACCTTATTGTGGTCTTTCAGTACCTAAAAGGGGCCAGGAAGAAGGATGGGTACAGACTTTTTAGCAGGGCCTGTTGTGATAGGACAAGGGGTAATGGTTTTAAACTAAAAGAGGGGAGATTCAGGCTGGACATGAGGAAGAATTTTTCTACAATGAGGATATAAAACACTGGCCCAGGTTGCCCAGAGAGGTGGTAGATGCCCCATCCCTGGAGACATTCAAGGCCAGGCTGAATGGGGCTCTGAGCAACCTGATCTGGTTGCAGATGTCCCTGCTCATTGCAGGGGGGTTGGAGTAGATGGCCTTTGAAGGTCCCTTCCAACCCAAACTATTCCATGATTCTATTATTCTATGATTAAGTATTGCCCTCCAGACCTGAGAGCTGTAGACAGATTATTTGATTGACAGGATAATTTACACAGGCAGGAACATGCTGTGGGAATAATTGGTTGTTTCATAGATGAAAACTTTCTAACTTCATTTTTATAACTTAGATTTTAAAACAATACATAAAAAACACATTGCAGCCAAAAACTTCTAAAGCATTTCTGGTTTTAAAGAAGAAAACTAGAAAGACACTCTTAAGTAGTAAAACTAGCATGTACAAATATGCTGATTCAAAGAAGTGCTAAATTTAAAGCTATATTTAAACATATCAGCAATCTCAATGACATTATTTCAAAATTACTCTCTGGATGGATATTTTAGGAGCTGGGTCTAAAATATAACCTTCTTTATAAAAACAAAAGAAAGGATGCAATGACAAGCTAAAAATGGAGGAGGTGGCCAAAAAAATGCCAAAGAAACAACATGGAGAAAAAGGAGGCGACCATAAATAAATCACAGTGAAACAGAATCCTGGTCCAAGAGACTTTACTAAACACATCAAAACCAAGATCAGGAGAGTAAAATGGGTTATAGGAGTCACAGAAACATGGAATGCAATGACAGAAACAAACTAGGACATCTATGTCTGAAACATCACGCCACAGAAGATCTGGAAAATGATCCTGCTAACCTAGTGGCAATGTATATCAGACAAATCCCTTTCTGGATACTAATTCGCAACAGCCAGGCTGCAAGACTGATAAGAGTGGTCAGGGACTGTGCCAAGCCAGTCCTTCACCCAGGAGCACATCACACTCACCCTCTTTAGCCTACCCAGAGCATATATTTCCTCTTCTTTTACCTCATTTCACTCGACCACAGAGCCCGCCCTCCGTTTCCACACATATGTAAGCACTTGCTTCACTTGGACACACCAGCAACTGGACTGATGGCAAATATATTTCTTGCCTTCGAGGCACACCCTCCCCTCCCAAATCCTGCCTGAACTCTCCAACTCTACCAAGCCACCTTGGAGTTGCCTTTTGCAAGTATCCTCTCCAACGTGAAAAAAAAAAAAATAATAATCCGCGTGGACAGTCGCTGCCCGCCCTCCAAGGGAAAAAGCAGGTACAGATCTGGTCTATGAGGTTCCCAAAGTCATTTCCCGTGCACCCTCGGGAAGATGCCAGGAGTGGGCAGCAGCTCTGACAACACCTGATTCCTTGGGCAATGCACATTGAACCAGCCCCCTGCAGCGGCTCCCTCTCTCACCTGCACATGCTGTGCACAGCAACCCATTTGTACTGCACATTTTTGTTCAACAGATGTAAGATTAGATGATTACTACTTACTTAGGGGGTAGATGCATCCCTAAGGAGTATAAGAGGCTCTGTAAATACAGAAAAGCTGCATTTTCTTTCCCTTTTTAGGGAATGGAATTCTTTTGCCTGTTACCATAATTTCTTTTCATATCTACTGTGTCTGGTTTTAGTCTCCTGAAGGAATATACAAAATCACTTGTTAAATATGAGTAACTTGTTACTACAGCAGCACATGAAAGAAAAAATAAACACAGGAATAAATATTTAAAAATACGCACTTAATGTGCCTGCCAAACACTTAATCTGCCACTACATAAAATGTGAGTGCATAACACATCCACTTGCATACAGATATCAAATTATTTCACAAGAATTAGCACGCACAGCATTTATCTGCTGGCATGTGCTAGTCCAAGGTATGCATGTTTTTCACAGGCACAGAGGATAGAGGGAAATCATCGAGGCTCTATCAGTCAAATGCTTCTCACATATTTGTTTTTAATTGATATAAGTGGCAATATCCAGTTCAGAAAAAAGAATCTGTGGTTTTAGGCTAGTCTGAATTTGGATGATTTTGCTTACAAAGAAACCTACAATTCAGAATCCATGCCTGGCAATTTCTGTTTAGATTTCAGCCCTATTTTTGTCTGCACTTCATGAGAAGCCCCATAGGAAACAGAGCCATCCTACGATATCCATCATATTTTTTTTCAGAAATAAATTAGTGTCAACATAGGAAAATACATTCACATGAAGACCTCAAATTGCCAGCCATGAGGCTTAAATAGCTGCCTGTCTTTATGACAATTATAAGTAGACTAAGGTTCTTCTACAAAAATAGTGATTTAAAAGAGAAAGAAAACCTATTAGATTTTCCAGATGGGATGATTATGTTACTATAAACTTGAATCTGTGTTCTCTGTTTGCTGTACACTTGCTCTCATTTCGTCTGATTCCCCAATGATATGAGAGCAAAGATCATGAGCTTTCTTTTTAATATTTTAAAAATTATTATTGCCTTTTTTCAAAAAAAGCTTAATTTGACCTATTTATTAAGTCTCAGAAACAGAGTGCTCTCACTCTCAACCTGCTAATTAATTTTAGCATGTTGTGGACATTTAAATGTGTGATTCGCTCCGCTGAAATCAATGGGAGCACTGATAGAGAGCTTTATGTGTAAGTTTAAATGCTTTGCTAATCAGGATCAGGAAGCCTGGCACTTTGCAGTGTCAAGCACAGAAAATTCTAAACTTCTTCCAAATGAATACTGGCATTGACTAAATGGCCTTTATACTAAACTGTATTTCAGTAAGGGCAACAACATGTGCCATTGCTGCAGAAAGGAAGGTCTCACAATGCAGACCTCAAGGACGGACACAGAGCAATTGTGAGAGCAAATCAATGCAAAGAGGGGGCTCCTTGGGGTAAAGAAGCAGACAACTTTCCGCCCTCGTTTGTGGGAGGAACAGAAGGATATTTAGCAGTCTATGGATAATTTGATGAATGCACGCTGCTGTAGCCTGAAGTCTCTTTAAAAATGAAAAATACAGCTTCATTTTACTGAATGCCACATTTTTTTTCTTCCTCAAAATCCTCCTCCTAGAAATGCCCGTTGCACTCAATTTATGATAGTCGTTCAGGAGTTATCAAGAGAGAGCTACTCTTCAAAATCACAGGAAAGCAAAAGAGAGGTAGTCACAAAATACTAGGAAAAGATCGATAACACAGAAACACAAGCATGAAACTTCTGACAATGAACTGCTTGGGGGGCAGATGCAGCCCTAAGAAGTATAAGGAACTGTGCACATACAGGAAAGATGCACTTTCCATTTTTTAGGAGATGGCAGGGGGTTTTGCCACTATGGTGTTGAAACCATAGAAGCTTCTTCACAGACAAGAAAAGCCAGGGAGCACTACCTACCTTTGACTGCTACCAGCCAGCAGTTCCCCAGAGGAAGCAAACACCTCCAGACAGCAGAAAAGCTGTGACAAAGGTGTATTTCCCTCACCACTCACTCACTACTCGGGCAAGCAAGTAATGCACTTTTTACCCACATTCCTATAATGACTTTCTACCTACTGTGTAACTTCACTGCCTTCTCCTTGACAGTTGAATCAAACTGTACAGGACCAAGCATGTGTGTATTTTACATTCCTCCATGTCCGAGTAAAATATTGAGCCTAGAGGGGATTAGGACTCAGCGTTTCAAAACTATACCTTCTCAATGCAACTATGCATTGTGGCTGTAAGACTCACAAAATGAGACCTTTAAAGTCCTTCTATGTGCACGTCTCTCACCTTGCTCCTCTAACAAGCAGTTCCATACAGTCCCTCTCAAGTACAGTTGGTGATACATTAACTCTTTGAGTCATTCACCAAAATTTTCCGAATCTATAGGTAATATTTTTTGGTTTAGTTTACTTACAAAATCAATGGCTTAGGGGAGAAGGAGTTAAAACCAGCAGTACTGTTTTTTCCCCAAAACAGTGCAGAAACGACACTGATTGCTCACTCTGTAAATAACACAAGACAAAATGTCGGACACTGGCTAACAAACTAAACAAAATTCCAATAACAAAATGAAAAAATAAATTGGGATGACTAAAATTACCAGTTAGCTTTTCAATGATATGTTTCATCTGTAAAAGCCTGGTAGGGTAACCACAGATGGTTAGACTCTTCGTGGGGATATATCTGACACAGCTGTTCCCTTAGTTTAGCAACACTGCAGTTTTACAAGAAAAACAGCATGTAAGCAGTGAGCTCCAAGAGCAACAGTATTAAGGAAACATGAAGCAGAAAATGTTTGGGAATTTACATTTGATTAGGCACTCATTTACAAACAAAATTTGCAACAAATACCTTAAAGTTGCCAGCCACGTTTGGATTTTTTCTGTACTTCCCATGCAGAAAAGGAAAGAATGTTGCTTGGGTTTCTTAGGACAAATTTGATCTCTTGGTTCTTTCTCTGNACCCCTCCAGAAAAAGTTAGTTTTTAAAATATTGGTACAGACAGAGAGACATCATTTTGCAAATGAAGCTTGCACATGGAGGCTTCCCCTGGGTACAGATGAGGTTTAGATGAAAGTTCAGAGTTTGAGTTAAGAACACAGAAATTCAACAAGCTACTCCAAATGAGAAAGCTTCAGACTCAACACTCCACTTTTCATTCAACTTCTTTTCAGCAGACAGCAAACTTTTCAACTGAAGTGGATATTTTTTCCTGACAAATTGTCTTGAATAACAGAACTGTATGGATCAATGTTAAACTTGTCCTACAAATGAAAAGTTGAGATTTTCTGAGGAAAATTCTTCAGAACAGTGTCCATGCATTTTAATGAGGCTTTTTGGAGAGAAAATGAAGAGTTGGAAGGTGAGGTGGGGTGGGTTTTTTTTCAATTTTTTTTAGGCAGTGTCTTGGAAAAGCAAAAAATTGCATTAGCAAGTGACTTTTCAATTGGAGGGACAGGCTTTGTGCTACAGTTCCACGAAGAAAGCAAAATAAATCCCCAAACCAATCAAACACACAAAAAGCCTGCACAAATATTTCGTCTGGGCTCACAGTATTGTGCTGGGATTAGAGAATCAGCTTAAACTGCAACTATGGTGGCGATTCTTAACGAGAAGTCGAGCAAATGCAGTTTGGAACACTTTCGGTATCTGTCAACCTGCAAGCAGAGGGCTGTTATCGGAGCTGGAGGTCTTTGCAGCAAGTTTTGCTCCACACAGCCTCAAAAACTAGGCAGCACCAGGCTGGGGGCACCGAGCCCTGGCCCCGGGCCCCCGTGCCGATGCCATGGTGTGGCTCCAGCAGAGCGCTGGTGCTGGTGCCGAAGCCACCGCAGGCTTCTCCTTGCTGCCCTTGCCTGCCTGCCGCGGGGCAGGTCCCCTCTGGGCAGCCTTAGCCACCATCTCACCAAACCTGAGGAGCATCAAGAGCCACCAAAAGCCACCAAGGCCTCTTATGTGAGCAAGGCCTCTCAGTGGCAGCAGCGCAACCCGAGCCGGTGGAGAAAGCACTGCCTCTCGCCACAGCTGCTGGACCTGAGGAAGAGGTCTGTCCACCACCCAGAAACCTGGGAGGTCTGCCTCACATCCCGCTCCCTAGCCTGGTGTATGCTGCGACCAGTTAGCACTGTCATCACAGGAAAAAACTTCTCGGTCTTTAAACCTCCTTGTCGCCTCCCTGGTTTCTTAAAAGCAGCTCTGTGGAAACTGCTGAGTGATGGAGAAGCAGGAGGTGGTCTGTGTTTGTCGTGTGCAGACTGACATGCACTGCTACTGTCCAGGCGTCTCCTCTTTTGTCTACAAGGGCACTTCAAGCCTAAAGCTGTCACCTTTGTACAGCAAAAGCCCATGGTCCTGCCCGCTGCTGCCCCAGCCCCCTTCACTGCCCAGGCAGGGAGGGCACCTGAAGACCTTGCTAAATAAATCTGTCCCTGTGCTACTCAGCTTCCGAAGGGGAACAACGGGGTTTCCAGGCAACTTTCACAAAGCTGAGCAGTATTTACCGAAAACAAAAGCATTTTGTGGAAAAGCACGGCCTCTGGCAATGAGCACCCAGGCAGTTCACTCAGGCGGCCAGGCACCTTCCCCCCAGGGCCGACAGCCCTGACAACAGCAGCTGGCCCAGCAGCTTTCTCTCTGGCTCACCTTACTTCACTGAGTCCCCCTCCAGGAACTGAGACTAACCATTTGACCCTTTGTTTGCCACAGCCACCAGAGCAGGCCAGAGAGGTCATGTTTCCCAACCCCAGGGTAGGGGATGAATCTTCAAAGGTTCCTTTCCCAGCAGTGGGCTGGGATTGCCCCACCTCCTGCCCTGTCCTTCTCTCCTCCCCAAAAGTTCGGAAATACAGCTGTCAGCCAGCCTGTCAAAAACCATAAAAGCAATACAATTAGCCCTAAAACACTTCATGACTGCGGCATCTGGTTGCAGCTACTACCACACTGGCAAAGCCTCCCAGCCTGGATCCATCAGCGTGCCTGTGAGAGTCTGGCAATGGTCCAGCCTGCGCTGCCGCTCTCTGTTTCTGATTTTAGAAGAGTTGCTCCACTGCACTGGGGACATTTGAACTTGTAAGAGCTTTTTGGCAACAGCCAGGTCCTCTCCTTGCTCTCCCTCTTGAAGTCCCAAGATCCTTACGTCATGCACCAATTACACCAGACCTTCTGTTTGTTCCAACACAAACATGTGGGTTTGTTTTCTTTCACAATGACCTCACAGATTTTTATACACTTGTCAAGTTTTCTTTCTGCTTGTTCCAGCCAACCCATCCGTCCCAGTGAGCTGTTGTTCAGACCACTTCATTCTCCTTTTCACACTGTTCGTTACATAACTTTGACAGCTTTTTATCTGCTGACACAAAGGCTCCCAGGTTCCTCTCTGGTTATCTCTGGTTTTCTTTGCAACAGCTCTTTCAAAAAGCCATCTCTGATTTCCATTCGCTCGTATACTTGAGCAGAATGTAGGTAAGATTTGGAGACACAAGATTCTCTGCTATGAACTTCTGAATTAGAAGTAATTCAGAAAAGCCTCTCCTTTATTCCTTGGCATCCTAAATCAGTTTCCATTGTCCCCAGTACACGGGGAACATTAAACATGAAAACCAGACGAAGTAGAAATCATCAAGCATCTATTTGTTCACAGTGCTCATCTTTTTCATTACTAGCTTTATCCCTTTGCTAAATCATGTTTCCACCAGGATCAAGCATACAAGTGAAAGCACAGGTGCTTGTCCAAGCAGTGCGCATCACAAAGCTGCCTTTCTTCAGCAGAAGACTATGAAATTTCACTCCTATAGTATTCCCTTGCATGATGTTGTCTGTTTGCTTCATTCATTGTTCATTTATTTATGCACATGCGCATGATGCGATGTGGTGGAGCATACCTGTAATGTACTACGGGCTCTGCTTTGCATTATGTGCCAAGCATGTCTCAGCCTACCGAAGGCAAACCTATTCATCCACAGTCCACACAGCTTTAGCACTTTTTTGAAGAAAAATCCATCAGATTTACAACCCAGAACAAAAGGTTGGCTTGCGCCCCACAGGGGAACCAATGTGAGGAAGTGGATGAGCCAGACCATGAGACAGGTGACTTCTCATCGTGTTTTGAGAGAGGAGGTTTCTGGGGCCACGCTTCTCCTCAAGTCAGAGTAACAAGCACAGCCATAGGGACTATGAGTTTGAGAGAGAGAAGAAAGAGATACACCAACCCTGATTTGGCTGCCACGTCAGGATTTTCATTAATCTGAAAGGTCATGCTTTTGTGCTTCAAAAGCAAAGATTTCTTTGTCAAGAAACTTCCTTCGTATGCTCCAAAGGGGTAGAATTAAAAGCTGGTGGCACTCACCATCTAAGCAAAACTCTGAAGCAAGCCTGCACTCAGCCAGGGAAATGGGAAAACCCTGGTGACAGCAAGTAGTGGCCCCAGGGGGAGAGGACAAGGAGCCTTGGAGCCAGAGCCCAGGGGCAAGCAGGAGCAAAAGTCCACCCAGCATGACTTGGCTTAGGTGTGCAAGGGAATGGGGCCACAGCGTGCAGGGGGGTCCTGGGCCAAACCCCAACGCTGCCCTTGGGGAAGGAAAAAGCCTGCAACCGGCAGCCTTCTGGAGTGCATCTGCAAACCACAGGGATGCACTCAGTGAACGATTATAAAAGCAAAACTTCTCTACTGCGTGGATCTGCTGTCTCTGCATCTGCCAAATCACTTGGCCTACTATATTACCCTGAAAACCAGCTCATCTGCCTAAATGTTTGTGTCTCCCAGCTACATCAGATCAACTAATAAACTGTACCCTTTGCCCACAAGCCTTGTCCCTCCATGGAAAGTTCTCAATGTGCCTGGCCTATATAAATTACATTTACTCTGATGCTCACCTGGGCTTTCAGTCCTACGTGGACTGAAATATATATTTGAAATACGTATTGGTTTCACTGGTTTCAGAAGTTGGAACTCCTGTGAGTTCAGTTTCCTGCTTTCCGTAAGCTTGGTGACTTTAGACTCTTTTTTTTAATACCAGGATTTTTAGGATGACTGGCAGGCTCACTGTGGGCTGATCAGTGATCTCACGTCACAAAATACAAACAGAACTGCTACCAGATGACGTACGTATTTATATCCACGTCCTGAAATAGCTGGCTACAGAAAGTGCTTACAGATGAGCTAATCAGATCCCGATGTGTACTAGCAGTAACCTGGTGGAAGGTCACCGGAGGGAATCAGCCTAGCCACACCATCAGTTTCCAAAAAGCTGGTGAAGGTTGCTGTCTCGTAACTTATCACCGGCTGCTGCTGTGGCAGCCCTGTAGCTGCTGCTGTGTTTACTCAGTGGCGACTCTCGAGTAACCCACTCCAAGACAGAAAGCAGACACAGTGACTGATCTTTTGCCCCACCAAGCTTCATCCTGGACCAGGAACATGCAATGGTGAAGATTCAGCGCCTGCAACCACAAAACCTGAAGCCAAGGAACACATCTACGGATGCTGAACATCACAACCACCAGGAGCACGGTTAATATTTCCTGGAGCTCTGCAAAACTGCATCCAGCAGTTAGCCACTTCAAAGATCAACATCAGCACCTTCAGTTTACCAGGGATGCCTTAAGACTTGCAGTCCTGTCCATCATTCCTGCCCGGCAAGCAGCTAGTAGCAACTAAGGATGTGTGTGTGTGCAGACATACTGAGCCAAAATCCACAAAACTGGAGACGGGGGTTTTTCAAGGGTTTATCAAAATAGTCCCAGGTTAGATAACTGTAACCTCTAAAACATCTTATGCACATTTTAGTGGAATGGAAAGTAGTTCTAAATTTGATCCTGAAATCTACATTTGCCATTTGAGCTTTAAGTGTAACCTGTTGTACCACCACTTCATTAGGCATCAAATACCCGATATCCAGAAATGTTTGCCACAGGATTTTTCTTTTAAGTATAATGCATTCAGCGTCCTGCCTCATCCCCTGAAGCAGAAAGTACACTTCAAATTATACATATCCACGCTCCATGGTAGAGTACATTCATCAGAAGCTGAGCACAGAGTCATAACCCTACTCCTGCAAGGCAGCTCCTTTCAACAAACATGAATTATGACATCTGGCCGAGTACCCTTAAGCAAAAACTGTTAAAACTGGCAAAATTAAACAAGAAACTAATTTAACAGCCCACAACGCCTGCAATTCAACCTACCAAGGCTATTCTGAGCCTTATTTTTTCATCTTCAATTATTGCTCTCTATCCCTTCTTGTTGAGTGGATAATTTTGAAAATATGAAATGCTATGAATTAAAAGGCAGGAATGAAAGCTTGCTCTGATTTTTTTTTTTTTTCTAGAAACATGCATATACTTATTAACCCCAGAATGACTTTCCAGTTCTTACATGGATTATAGAAAACTGCACATCGATAAATTTACTGCTGGTCTCAAAATTCAGAAGATCTCGAAGTATTTTACAGGATGCTGTGGGCCTCTGTGAGGAGGGGCTGATGCCCAATGGCTCCCTCCCCTCTGCCTCAGTAGCTGCAATCTCTAGTACCACTGCAAGGAGATTCAGTTGTGGAGATTCAGCTCCCAGCGAGACATTTGGACTACCCAGAATTATGTTTATAAGCATCACTTGGTATCAAAAGCAAAAGACACCTCCTAGTGCAAACTCCAGTATAAGAGAACAGGAAGAAATGGATACAAATGAATGTTATAAATGTTTAGGCATTTAGGAGATTTAGGAACCAGTATTTTGCTTCCCACCAGGTTATCTGATTGCTGACCATAATCAAGAGAGTTTTGATACGTTTTAGTTTCCCTTGGCTTTGTGTTTTAATTAAAACAGACAGTCAAATCCTTCTTCTGGACTGAGTCCAAGTCAGTGAACTACCTTACACGTCTGAATTCACCTCAGGCCATCAGATGTCACCCAGAATAGGCACAGGGCTCTGCCATCTGTCTGGCCCTGTCCATTCTTCACATGTCCATCACATTGCGGTGGTCTCTCTGCGTCCCCTTACTAGGCAATGGTCAACAAACAAATTCCTTCAGGCAGTCCCTTCACACGCTCCCCAGCTGCCCAGGGACACTTGTCATCGCAGATGCTCAGACTTTATTCTTAACACAGGCTCCAAATGTTTCCATTTTTTTCTAGTTAACTTTGTAAGGGAAAAGCTACTGAAAATTTTGGTGAATTTTAGCACTTACTGCAACATAATTCCAGTGAATATCCAGTATTATCATCAGGCATTTGCTTGCAAGAGCATTTAGCATACCTCAGTTGCGCTATAAGACACATTTATCAAGACAGAAATAGCACTTGAGATATAAACTGGTCATTGGAAAAAATCTGTCCATCTGACCCTGCCAGTTCATGACACTGTTTCCTTCAGGATATCCTCCCTGACTCCCATTTCGCTGCCAAAGTAAAAGTTTGTCAAACCTTTCCAAAGTATTAGAGTTCATGGGCCATCATTACATTTTTTTCCCCCCCCAACAGATTATTAAGGCTATTGCACCTCATTCTACTTACTTCACATCCTAAATATCCTAGGGTTATCACACAGATGTTAATGAAGTTCAGGTAAATCCATAAATACCATTTAGATTAACCTCCTTCAGTGCACTTGGCCTGCCAAATCTCACTGGTCACTTAACACTACCCACAGGGAGCAGCTCCCTTGCAAATGTGCCCCCCCCATTTATTCCTCACAATGTAATTAAAGGACCCCAAAAGACCATAGCAGCTCTGAACCCGCATCCTCTCTGCTGGCTGTTAGTACCCAAAGTGCTCACAGATGGACACTCAGGGAAGAATTAAGTGTAAAACAAGCACACTGAGATGCTCCACCCCAAGCCCTCTGAGCCCCCGCTGCTGTTTTTCAGCCTGAGCTGGTTGTGGTATCCACTCTACCAACAGATGAGCCCGACCGAACAGCGTGTGCCTCGTACTTTTTCTAAATAAAAATAAACTACGCAGAAAATAAACCCTGCAGAAATAACTTTGCTCTATCTGCCAAGCTTTGTGTGGTCTTTCTAAAAACAGCCCTTAGTCCAGTTTTTCTGAGAAAGCCTTTTAGTGTTGTTTTTGCCATAAAGTATAGTTCGGAAGTTATTTGAGACAAGGCGAATGCTGGAATGTTTGAAGGTGTTACCAAAGTTCATACAGTGTCAACAAACAGGTTCAGCACTGGTCCCAACACATTTTCTGTATGTTTACAGTTTCCCCAGGAACAGTGAATCCTCTGCTGGAAAAGCATTTTCTGCAAACACGCAGCGTTTTGGGGGAAACTGGAGCCAGGAGCTGTCTCCCGGTGCCTGCGAGCGCTCCCATACGCTGCTCGCCACGCTCGGCGGCTCTGGCCGGACCCCAGCAAGCCCAGCTGGCCACCGGCAATGACCTGCCCGTTGCCTTCTGCTGTCTGGAAACAGATTTTCAAGCCTCAAATTGTGCCAGCAGCGGCTCCCACCAGTTTTGCCTGTTACCCCGCAGAGTCAGAAACTTGTGCTGCCTGCAGAGAAAGCCCCTTGTTTACTGAAGAAACTCGCAGTTGTACTTGCCAAGGAAGTATCAATGGACATCTTTGGGATTACAGAGGCAATTAACTCCGTATTAAACGTTAACAAGTGATTAGACAACCTTTATTTTCCGTTCGAATTTCACACACGCACCACCTTTTTGAGGTCTCTTAAAAGAGAGGGTGTAGGATTGTCTTTTCCAGCCTCTGCTCCAAGCTATAAACTCAAATAGCACTGACAGCCGCTCTGCAACTCACACGCAAAAGGCGTTTGCCAAGAAACCTTCTTCAGTGCAACTTTCTGACGTGGTCCCGAGGCTCTGCCTTTCCTGCGGAGCAGGAGAAAGACCCATTTCCACAGCACAGAGACGGTGAAACTCCCAGAGCTGCCGCTCCTCCTCCACACCTTACATGATGAGAGTAAGCTAGGCCGCTAGGCCGCAAGACCAGCTGCTTGCCAAGTTTTATCTTGGAAAACAAGGGAAATATTTATGACTGTTGGGAAGTCGGGGGTGGGGGGGGGAAGAAAAAAAAACATCAAAAAGACAATGTTTTAATGCGCGATGCTGAAATAACCAAAAGTCCTGAGCCAATATTCCTATAACTGCAGTGCTCCAAGGGAGGAAAGCACAAGGTCTCACACACCAGTCTTCAAAAGTGTGGTCTCTAACACTACCAAGAAGCTGATCCAAGCCAACTGAGTATACAACAACCATCTAAGGCCTAATATCTTCACATTCAGAATTCAGGAAAATGTAATTTCACTAGATCATTACAAACCAGAACTTTGCTATTTGTAATTTTTTGTTGTTGTTTTCATTTTAAAAAAGAAAAATGCTAATGAAGGGGGGGGGGGGCGGGAATAAATAAAATACATAATGCAAATAGGTAACTAAATTTCCCGTAAATTCTTAAGAAGCAAAAAAGCACAC
Source organism: Pampusana beccarii (assembly GCA_013399365.1). Lineage (NCBI taxonomy): Eukaryota > Metazoa > Chordata > Aves > Columbiformes > Columbidae > Pampusana > Pampusana beccarii. The sequence goes on along the minus strand of VWYH01003851.1, from coordinate 6,759 downwards.
AATGTTTTAGAGAGAAAGGGATATACCATGCAACACAAAGAAAACAACCAAGAAGGGATATTAATTTACACGGTTATTTCCTTGCTTTTAAAAGTGCTCTATTTTCTTTTCTTTTCCACAGTACTTTTTTTTTCTGTGCTGGCTTTTTAAAAATCTGCTTTTAAAAAGAAATCAAAGTCTGCAATATCTTTTACATGTTGCAAATAAACAGATTGTTTCTTTGTGATGCTTCTGACTCTTGAGGCAAAATACAGGAGTATTAACAGTCAGGAAACGGACCTCAAGACATGCCCATGGTTGTCCTTGCAACTCTCTGGGGAGGAAAATGGCTCTGCTTCCCAGCTGCACTCAGACCCATGACCCAAGCTGTTTCAGGAGAACACAGACTGATTCCAGCACGGGAAGCATACAATGAATTTTAAACCTGCCTTCCTCCTCTGCATCTCTGTGCCACGTGAGGCCAAGTCAGGAGAAAATTAAACCCACAGAGCCTTACTGAAAACAGATCTGAGTAGCTCATCCTCGGCTTAGCTATTTCATGAGAGAACACACCTGCAGTTACTTCTTTGTACCCCCCTCCGTAAGTAATTCAGTAGTATACAAGGGCTTAAATTCTGCATCAAAGTGCGAAGAAAATAAGATCAACTGAAAAGTTTGTTTAATCATGGTCTGAGGAATTCCCAATGGACCACTGGATAGAGACTATAAGTACAAAATAAATTATCTCTTATACTAAGCAAAAGCTGTGGCTGCATGCCAGATGATGAGGGATAACCCTGTGGCAAAGAGGCCTGTATGCTGCACAAACGCAGCCTCTGCTATCAGGCTCATTACCTTCCTGACTTGTTTGCTGAATCTCCAGGACATCCAAAATCCCTAATTTCAGAATTTCCTTCTGGGCACATTTTCCCCCTAAATGTATATCCTTTCTTTTCAGGGAGAAAGAATACATAGACATTTGATGGGACAATGAAATAGTTTAGTTAGTCATTCTTATTGAATAGCAACTGTGGGCCACTTTTTAAAGATGGTCACCCTTCTTGACAGAGTTCCTGGTTATATCAAAACAAATGTGGGATAAACCAAACTGGGCACACTTTCACAATGTCTGGTTAACATTACCACTTATTTCTTCTGCAGAAGCAATGATGAAGAAGATTTCCACTGCAGCACCATGGCCTGAATCTTCAAATAAAATTACATCTTGGCTTTTTGAATGCCCTTCCACAACAGCTCAGAGTTAGGTGCTAGAATTCAGCCTCAAGGTGGCCTTTTAGTAAAAATTAATCGAAAAGGAGAAGTATACTTCCTGCTCCAGAAAAGCTGAAACTTTGCTATTCTAGTTTGTATGTGGCCTTATTGCGTAGAAGTGTTGCCACATAATGACAACATATGGCAACCTGGGAAACAGATCATGCAAACAGATATCACCCTAATAATGAAGTATGTAAACAAACAGAAAACAAATTCCACTGCAACCAAACTGTACTGCTCAGACAGACCTGTTGTAGTATATTTTTGTTTCAGCTATGAAAGAAACGTGATAGCACAGCTGAATATAGAAATGAGGCTCAATAAAATTCGGAGCTTGGTCAAGATGAGTCTAATATTACTTACAATATTCAAAACTAGCAGCCATTTGTTAAACTCAGAAAATTCTCAGATATTGAGAACAAGCTCTGACACAGAGATATATGGATTTGATGGATGGGCTAGTCAATGGATGAAGAATTGGCTGGATGACCACATCCAAAAACTTACAGTCAACAGCTCCATGTCCAAATGGAAACAAGTAGTGAGTGGTGTACCTCAGGGGTCCGAGTTGAATATCTTCATAAATGACATAGACAGTGAGATTGAGTGCACCCTCAGCAAGCCTGCAGCTGACACCAAGCTGAGTGGTGCCGTTGATTTGCTTGAAGGAAGGGATGCCATCAAGAAAGATCTTGACAGGCTTGAGGAGTAGGCCTGTGTGAGCTTCATGAAGTTCAACAAGACAAAGTGCAAGGTCCTGCACCTGGGTCAGGGCAATCCCCAACATCAGTACACACTGCTGGATGAGAGACTGAGAGGAGCCCTACGGAGAAGCACTTGCGGCTACTGGTGGATCAAAGTTCGGACGTGAGCCAGCAATGTGTGCTTGCAGCCCAGAAGGCCAATTGTATCTCAGGCTGCATCAAAAGGAGCACGGCCAGCAGGTCGAGGGAGGTGATTCTGCCCCTCTGCTCTGCTCTAGTGAGACCCCACCTGGAGCCCTGTGTGCAGCTCTGGAGCCCTCAGCACAGGAAAGACATGGACCTGTTGGAGAGGGGACAGAGGAGGCCACAAACATGATCAGAGGGCTGGAACAGCTCTGCTGTGAGGACAGGCTGAGAGAGTTGGGGTTGTTCAGCCTGGAGAAGGCTTCGAGGAGACCTTATTGCAGCCTTTCAGTACGTAAAGGGGGCTTATAAGAAAGACAGGGACAGACTTTTTACCAAGGCCTGTAGTGAAAGGATATGGGGCAATGGTTCTAACCTGAAAGAGAGGAGATTTAGGTTGGACTTTGTACGACGATGGTGGTGAGACACTGGAACAGAGAAGCTGTGGATGCCCCAACCCTGGAAGTGTTCAAGGTCAGACTGGATGGAACTTTCAGCAACCTAATGTGGTGAAAGATGTCCCTGGCCATGGCAGGGGGCTTAGACTAGACGATCTTTGAAGGTCCCTTCCAACCCAAACCGTTCTATGATTGTGTGATATTAAATATGAATGCAATTGTGGAATAAGTTGGTGGGATAGGAGAATAAAGCAATTAGTATAGTGTACTTCATTGCAGCCAGCATTTCAAAATCAACTAATTTAATGTTAGTTAAAAAAAAAGTCATCGCTGAAGCTAATGGCAAAGTCAATTATTTGGAGTAATACCTGTGTCTTCAGTTTGATTTGAATCTGACCAGGGAATAAGCTAATGTACTCACCTCCAGAATAACAGTCTGGAGCGAAATAACCCATCTCATGCTTGTTGCTGATGTTTACTGAAGTTGTCACAGAGCAGGTCCATCCTTCCTTACAGCTTATTGCTCTTTGATTATAGGTGCTTGCAAACACATTACTGACAGGAGGCTGTTATTATCAGCTAGAGATGATGGGCAGCAGAAGCAGCTGGAATAGAGGACTCAGCTATTCATATTTTTTATGACTCTCTCAGCTTTCTGGAAAATTTTAAGCTTTGTTTTTTGGCAATTCACCTGCATAAAACATTGGAAGAGCTGAAGAGGTTGAAAAGCAGAACCATGACTCCAGGTTAAGTATAAAAAATTCCATGGTGCATATCAATTCGTATTTGCCCCAGACTCCTTCAGCACCCCTCCCTCAACAGATTTACTGTGGTCTAACTATGTAAAGTCTTCATGACTTGAGATAATCATTATCTCTCTAGACACTCATCCATGCCCTTGCAGGGCTGTTCTGTAGCCTTCAGGTGGCTCAGTAGGTAACAGTGACCATAGGAGGACTAATGGAAATATTACAGCCGATTTCTAATGCACATCTTGCAACCTCCTCAGCAGTGCATCAGCAGGATCACCAGTAAACTGCACAGACCCATTGTGCAGGTACAGCCTGTAAACATCTATCTCCAAAAGATCTTACAGGCTGTCTTGTTCCATCAGACTTGAGTGTTGCATTACCATGAGGACCCTTCAGACTGCCACCCTTCCCTCTCAGGGAGTTTCCTGCAGTACAATACAATAAATGATACAAAAACTAGGATGGTACAATCATCAAATTAGAAAAGGCCTCAAGAGAGGCCAGTGCAGACGTGCAGCAAGCAACAATTCCACTTTCCAGCAAGTTTCAAGGGTTAAGGTTTTGTTTGTTTGTTTGTTTTTTTCTCTTTTCACAGAATCACTTGAATATTTTCAAGACATGGACTTATATTGAAACTTGTACTGCTCTGGGATTAAGCTGGAGCTCATTTTTTCTCTCACTTTCTCTCTCTCGAGTAGCCAAGAGAGATACCTAAGCTGAAATGTGCGTGCCACAAGCAATCTTGCAGTAAGCAGCTATGTTATTTCTTTTAAGAACAGTGGACTAACTTGCAGGCTGACAAAAGGCAGAGCAATCAAATTCCCTTCTAGATGCATAACTAACAAAAAATACAAAGTGGTCTATCAAAAATAAACAGCACAAAAGTTAAGCAACTCTTGAAAGGCTAACATAAAAAGACCTAGCTGACCCAGCACAAGAAAAGATTATTGGAGTCCTCTGCAAGTAAGGGGTGATTGATCACATAACCCTATTTTTGGCTTCAACACCCACCAGCTGTGATGTCTTCTCCACATTCATGAGTGCTTTTTCATATAAAAACACTGATTACAGCTCTTTGCTTTCTACCTACATGTGGTGGTCCAAACTATACATACCACTCATCTTATTTCCATATATGACAACTTCGCTGTGCAAAGTTCTCTCTTCTTTTTCAAACAAACTACAGTTACTGCCCTAATAACTCTCCAGTTTGACACTTAGTTTAAAATAAGCACTGGAAGTTGCTATATTTAGAGAACAATCTGGTATTGGTATAAATCCTCTCATGTTTCCACTTAAGCACCCAAGAATATTCTCAGCCGCAAAAGAAATCCCTCTGCAAAAGGCCTTGCAAGAATTAAAATGCAAAATAACAACTATATAAGAACTAGAAAATATTCCTGTGTTTTAATTTCTCCTGCTTCTTACTAAACTTCCACTAATCTTACACAAATCAACACCTTAGATTAGCATTGCCTAGCTATAAGTATGCATATTTTAAAAGTTACAAGACATCCTACTTGAAATGCTGTAAGCAACAGCCTAAAATGAAACATTCATATAGCTACACGTAAGTTTTCAAGGATATCTATGAAGATGTTAACAAGTGGTTTGCTGTGAAGCTGAATATGCAACTGGAGGTGCTAAGCAAACCATTCACTGACAGACTTGTAAAAAGACTTATTCTGTACATTGACAGATTTTATCATTGTTTGTGCCCTGGACATTACCATGTCTCCAAGGTATATCTCTAAGTCAAAAAAAATCAAGATAATCCGGTTTTCTCAAACATATTTATTGTAGCTATATTTGGTACAATTTAAAAATCCAGCTACCAGGATGCTTGTACTTGCAGTTTTCATTTGTGTATGTGTATGTACTCTGGCACTCAAGGCAGCCTTTACTTCCCCTTATGGGGACTTAGGAATTTAAACATTTACAAATCAGCTCACACTTAGGAAAACCACAACCATTGATCTTCTGATTACTGAGAAGGCTCCAAATTTTTTCACAGCTATGGGAGTATACAGATGCTTAAGCTATGGCTCAAAGCCTGAGGAGTACTAAAAGCTGCCTGTATTGAGTAAGTTTTCTACTGCACTATTAAGAATGGCTCCAATGTCTATCATACAGGACAAAACTGCCTGTCACCTGGCATTTGGGTACTTAGATGTAATTTCCCTGGGACGAAAAGGGTCTCAAGAAGATTGTGAAGCATGGCTTGACACGTGGAAATGTATCTCCAGATCTCTGGTCTTCTGGTTCCAGTCCCTACTTAGAGCTTGTAAATTTTTGTGACTGCTTGCCACAAGTGTCTACATATTTAAGGCAGGGAATATACTTCTCTGTACATAAGGCACCTGGCACATGGCAGAAGGAGAGAAGAAGGGATTTGCTAAGAGCAGACAACAGTAGCAAATACTGATAAAGAACAGCAGATCAGCTTGGGGATACATGGCTTGGGAGAATTAAGGCCTTTATTTCCCAAACAGACACAAGGCAGACAGTGCAGACACCTACGTCTGTTTCCTTACTTGCCTGAAACTATTCTGATGAGCTCAGAACAACTCGGAGTCCACATCCATTAATTCCTCTGCCTCCCTGCTGACTCCACTAAACAGTTATGCCAATTACTGTCAGCTCTGTCTTGTGGCCTTGAATGAACTCAGCTCGCTCTGGCTAAAGAGCTGTGAGACAGTACGTTCAGTCAAGGAGGTTCAATTGCAGAATGATCTGCCAAGAGTGATTAGGTGGAGTGTAACTACTTTGCTAAAGCTTCCTTGGGATAACAATCATGTGTAAAATGGCACACTCTGAAGACAAGAAATCGGAAGTCTTCAAATGCAAATTACTAAAGAAGTAGGAAATTATGAAGAACAGACCTTTCTCAAAACTCATTAGGGTGCGCTACATCTTAGCTTATCTGTTTCCTATGAAATCTTGTAGCCATAACCTTTAGAAAACCTTAGCTACATGATAATCAAGCCTCAAAAATACCAGTAAGGAACAAATTCTCCATACCTTGTTAAAAATAATTAAGAGATCCTTCGTTTAACAGAAGACCTATAACAAACTCTAATTTCTTCTCTTGGATGAGGTGCAGAGATTTCATATATACATAACATAAATAGACTCAGATATGTACACATAGATGTGACTATTCTGTTTAATTCTTACCTTACGAAGCACCAGAAATTCTCATGTTTTCCATTGTGGTGGAGATCTCTCCAAAAGACCACTGCAGTATGGCTTTTCTTAGCTTTCAGTAAAAAATGTGAAGATATCACAGAATCGGAGAACAGTTGAGGTTGAACAGTCTGGAGGTCACCTGGTCCAACCTCTCTGCTCAACCTCTCTGCTCAACCTCTCTGCTCAACCAGTGCCTAGGACCATGTCCAGATGGCTTTTGAATAGCTCCAAGGACAGAGTCTCCACCACCTTGCAGTACCCTCACATTGAAAAAGTGTT
>VWYH01003845.1:138811-316814 GCA_013399365.1 Pampusana beccarii | reverse complement strand
TTTTTTTTTTAAATAATAATTATATCTCCTCCCTTTCTGTACACGTTTTTGGGGTGGTTTTTTTTGCATTAATCAAAAGCATAAAAATTAAATAAGAAAGCATCCTATAAATTGAGAATGCATTCGCTTAGAAGTTATGTAAGCCATTATAACATCCTGAAGGCTTTACCCATTTAGAAGTCACTTGGAATTAGAGTAAATGAAGTCATTAACTTTTTGCTATATCCTAAAATAAAAACATTAAAATCATATTCTATTATTTTTCAGGCAATCAACTGTTATCTAATAGATAACAATGGTTTTATTTTAGTGTCTGAAGACTATGGACAGGTAAGTGAAAGATTTTTATTCAATCTTCTCATGGAAGTTATTTATATACAGTTACTTCTTTTTTAAGTAGGCAAATATCTTAAAATGTTAACGAATTAGTAATGTAAAATTAAAAAAAAAAATCCATCAACACAGAATGCTGGGGCAGGCTCTCCTCTGAAACTCATGAATGTTCTCTTAAAGGGCTTTTCTTTGCTGCAAAAGTGCCTGTCTTCCATAAAACATTTTTACCCCAAGGAAAAATATTCCCTGTGGCATTTTTGCCACATGGAAGGGTTGGGGAGGGAGGGAGGACACTGGGGCCACAGAGCTTTTGAGTTCAAACTTGAGATAATGAAATTTTACGGAGCTGTTAGCTAAGGAGTTTGTTTTCTGAAGTGGATTACAGTCATTGAAGGATTAAAACTAAGCACTCAGCATCACAACAGAGAGGACAAGGATTGTGATTAATAAGATGATAATTCAAAGCATTAATTTTCTTTGACTTTGTGGAAAAAAATACTGGAAATTAATGTATAATTGGTCAATCCTGGAAACCTTATGAAGAAACCACCACCGTTTTCATTAACTTTTGCCTGAAAACTGCTGGGGTGGTGCCCCAGTTATGCCAGCATTGTATGAAGTTGAATTTCTTTTATGTGTTGGGATTGTGAATAGAAATACCCATACTCCTACTTAGCCTTCTGGTGAATTAAATTTGATATGACTGGGCTGGTTACTGAGAAACAGTTATTGGAAAGAGCTTCGGGTGACTTGGAAGAGTGACTGAAGAGGAGATAAAAACATTACGTGAATAGCAAAAAAGAAGCCAAACTGAGCTTTACTTTTAATTTACAAGCTCTAATTATCGCAACCTTATATCTGACACTTCTGAAAGTAAAAAGAGACAGATACTTTTCACCTTTGCACAGCACAAAAGTAATTGCATATTTCCTTGTGATCCCTCTCTTTCCTGCTCCATTTTGGTTGAGACTTTGAAAAGTTTATTAGCAAGTTATGTACAAGGGAAATACGATTTTTCTGAAACTATTATCCTTCCAATGGGTATTAGAGCATTAACTGTTAAGCATGCTGGACTATCTCATATGGTAGTCATTCCTCATGATGTCTTATATACAAAACTGAGCACCAAAATGGATAATTTTGTTTTACTTTATTAAATTTATTGCTTCCATCCCTTTGCAATGTCGGTCGTGTTCTGAATATAATTCCAGGATGCACACATAAAATAATATGAACTAAAAATGATTAAATATTAACTGCATTATGTTAGAAGCAGCTGTTTGGGTTTTTTTTTTCCCCTGTATCTATCAAATCTCTATTTTCTACTTAGCTGAGCAATGACCTAAAAAAACCCCACTCATTGTAGAATATAATGTAGAATATAAACATTTTTGTCTCATTATTCCCCCTGTTGCTGTTGTTATTCACAGGTACTTAACTGTGATTTGTGTAACTGATTTGCTAGTAGGTAATTGGGTACAGCCAGTAAATATGATTTGAAAGAGATTTTTCCCTTTGGTATGTTACCTGATACTAGCTATTATATATTCCTGTGAAGAATATAGTGCTAATATGAATAACTGTTGGACTAGAACTAGGCTAGAAATGTGTTACGACCTAGTTTTTAAATTCTTTGAAGAAATGTTGATTCCTGCTTATGGATTCATAAAACACTCAGCATATGCGAGTCCAAAGGTTCTGCTTGTGCTTCACTTACCTGAGCGCTGGGGGAAGACCAGCTGAGAATAACGTGGTGCTGATGGAAGGTCAGGAAATAGCCACTGGCAAGATCTGTGGATTCTTGCTCCTGTGCCACTGCTTTTTAAAACACATAGGGAAGAAACCTTCTTCCCATTTCACAGAATAAGAAAATGGGTGGTTCTGCCCTACCTGGCATACCTGGTTCTGCCGTATTCAGCACTGATAGCTCCTTAAAAATATTTAGCTGCTTATCTCCCATTCAGGTCAACCATTAGTTATGATAGGTCTAAGCCTAAAATGAATAGCAAAGTTGTCTCCATATTTATATAATGCTAGAGTAATATTATGTTAATTATAATGGCATATATTTATTTATTTTATATGTGTATGTATATGTACACTCTATATATATTGGGGATAGGGAAAGGGGTAGGGAAATGGGATGAAGCATTATGAATTACTTGCCTGTCTGGGATTGCTTCTTCACTATGGACTTTCCAAAAATGACCTGAACTGCTCCAAGAATCTTTTTTGGTGTAGTGTAATTCTTCATCTGTATTGCAACTAAATTCTAATGAATCTAAAAAAAAAAATTAAAAAAATAGGATAATCTGGATGTTACTGCTTTGAGGGAGAACTAGCATTTACAAATGGAGCTTTTGTGGAGACAGCTGTCACTAAAATGTCTTTATAAGACTGAAGCACAATTTGATAAATCAGGTTTATTACTATCTAAGGTTATACTAGTCATTTATGGTTTGTGCTTTTTGACATTGACTGCCTCTCCAATAGTTAAGATGATCTTTCTTCATCAGTCAGCTAAGGGCTATTGAAGCTAGTATTTTTAGACATATAAACTACAAATGTTCCTCTTGTTTCTAGGAGACTTTACACACCCGCATGTTTTGGAAAACGTTCCAAGTTTCCCCTGAGTAAAAAAAAAAAAAAAGCAATACTTGCTTTTTAGGTGGAGGAATGCCTTTTTGCCTTTTTTGGCTAGGGCTGTAACTTTTCTGCCTGCGAGCTCCCAGGTGCATACTTGAGGTCAGCTAAGTTCCTTGTAATGGAATTGGGGTTTAGTTCATACAAAACCTATGGAATCCATGCAATTTGAGAGTGTAGTGCCCTTTCCCCCCCATAAATTGTGGGATTTCTCCCTTTAAACAATGCAGAGAACATACCCAGTCCTTTTGGGAGCTGAGGCTCTAAAGTAAAAAATGGCTTCCCAAGCTAGAAAAATGCTGTACATGCAAGATTTTCCAATGCCATATGAATGGCTGTGGATGATGCAGTCACTTCCGTATTACATACCATAGTCATAACATGAATGTTTGTTTTCTCAACAGAGATTTATTTTTATTAGTCCACATTTACTGAACAAGGAAAAAAATGAGTAATTCATCAGGCTGAGTGGTTTTAAGTATGAAATGACTCTGAATGGAGTTAAAATTTATAGGATTGATGAAATGTACTGTTCCAGCTCCTTAAACAGGTCACGCAGGAATTATAAACAATGCTTTTTTATGAATGTTTATGAAATCCTCTCACAACCTGTTTATATTTTTTTAAGCAATATTTTAATCACAAGGGTTTGTGATCAGATTAGTGTGTTTTCTTTACAAGCTTTAGGTTTGGATGGCTTTTATTTCTGATATTAGATGTTATATAATGTACCTCGATATATTGTATAAGCTCTCACATCTGCTCAAGGGGAATAATGTAATCCCTGCAACTTGCCATGACTGTAAAGTCCTCTTCAGTTTTTATGTAGCAGTAGTCCTGAAAACCTATCTATGTAACTGTCAAAGCCACTCTTGTCAGATCCTAGAATATGCCACTTTAAATTGCGTCTGGCATTGTTTTGCATTTATCTAACTTCCGATAGTTTCTTGCATTTTCCCCTTACAGACTGGTTACTTTTTTGGGGAAGTTGAAGGGGCTGTGATGAACAAGTTACTAACAATGGGCTCCTTTAAGAGGTAAGAATTAACTTGACTTTTTATATCTTAGAAAATGTTGCAAAACCAAAATAAAACAAACCCAAAGTCACATAAAAGATGGTCAACACTGGCAGTGTGGTTGGATTCTGATGATACCGCTTTTCCATATGATCTGAGTGTAACTAGGTGCCATGCACGTAGAATGTCAAGAATATTAGAGACAGCCTATAGTGCGTTTCTTATCGAAAGAGCAGTTTATTTGACTTCGATGCTAAAACTGTGCACCTCTCCTGTTGCTGCTGGGCTCAAGTGGAGAAGGGATTGGGCCATCTCTACTACTGAACAATTTTAAATGGCTCTAAAGCAAATCATTGATGCAACATTAAACATTTGACCTGTAAAAAATTGGAGATTGCTCAAACTAGGCAGTGGAAAATGCCCAGCTGTTAAAGGGACAGAGTTGTTCTAAAAGTAGTTCATTTTCATTTGCATGCTGACTCACCTTTGAAGATTGTTGTGACTATTGACCTGGTCTAACTATCATGATGACAATAAAAACTAATAGTGACTTTATGTGTCATGCTTTGAAATAAATCATGCATCCTGGGTAAGTGAGAAAGGTCTTTTCCTTTTAACCTGTACCTCAACACTGGAGTCTTCATGGCTTTCACACTATTCCTTACCCCTTTGTCCTCTTCTAGCATGAGAGAAGTGCAGACTATATATATATATTGTACTTTTCCCTTTTATTTTCCTGTGCATTTCTAATATTTAAAAAAAAGACACATCACTGGTCTCATCAACCACTGAATTTAGTTATTAGTGAAGGTGTATACAGAGGCTCTCAAAACAGATAGTTTGTGTGCTTCCTTGGTAAACCAGCTCTCTTAAGGGCAGAAAGCTTTCCATGCTGCCTCTGCACGTTGTAGCTGAATACCACTCCCAGTAAATGACTGACCTGAAATGGAAAGATCTAGCACTCACTGAATCATCTCAAATCCTAGTTTTTGAGGGTGGCAACCTTCTTGTGTTTAGCACTACATTCTTAACATATGCTGTAAAAGGAAGTGAAGTAATACATATGTATAGAATGGGTTCTACAATGAAAATATCTGTTTATACAAGAGATGGAGCATTTCATTTGATGCAAACAAAAACATACAGTCAAATTCAAGGGATAATGCTTTAATTTGTCCCAATTTGTTTCGTCCTGCCTAGCAAAGCATTTCAAACAGAATATCTACTGAACAATTGATGGTGGTAGGCACCACCATTGATGAAACAAAGGCTGCACGGCTCAAGTATTCCATCTAAATGGCAGTGGGTGCCAGTTTGGCATCGATCATCGGCTTATGATTTTGCTAGTCTTGAGCTCTGAGGGAGTTAAAGATAATGAAGCCACTAGCTCAGTGCAACTGAGCTTCATGCTAAAGAAAATATAAACACAATGAGCCAATTATTTAAGCACAATAAACTGGCCACTGCCAATCAGTTAAAAATGGGAGAGAATCAAAGTGGTGTAATTGCACTAAATGAGCCACCTGCTGTACAGCAGATAGCTCTGTGCAGCAACAACAAAAAAAACCCCCAAGCCTGAACTGTCTTTGAGCTGTGCTAGAGTTGTGTTTTGCTTTTCCAAAATTTATTTTCTATGGAATAAGAAGAAAATTCTAAAAACCCACTGAATTGATGCAGTAGCAAAATCTGTTAGCAATACCATTTCCCTGAGAGCACAACAATATAGATATTGCATGCATTATGCTTGTCATTACTGCTCTTACTATGGAGACTAAATCAGAGAGCAAGCGCTGTTCATTAGCATTTCATTCTGACAATATCCAGAGCCATCCTTCTTGCATTTTGCTTCATATATGACACCTACCATCCAGCAGGTGAATTACACAGCTTCGCCATGTTTTATCTGGTCTGGCTCCTTTTCCATTTAGATTAAAAGGTACTATGGTTCCTGATCTTCACTGTAGAAGAGTTTACTAACATCCCCAGTGACCGTGGGGGTGGAAAGTCTTCCTGAGTGGCACTGCAGATATGTGCTGCCACCTCGCTGATTCATGCCAGCTTTCAGACTCCCTCTCCACAAAAGGAAAGAAATAAGTCTTTGTGCATTCTTTCAGCTACCACTAATTTGGAGGGATATAGAAGTTTTTTCTAGGATTGAGCTGGAAGTGTTAAACAAAAGAGGGTTGTTTGCTGCTGACTGTATTTCTTTTCAACCTGCAGCAGGATGAAATTCAATTTTTGTGTTCGCTGTTTATTTTTTAAAGTGAGCTTAAATACCTTCTTCCCACCTCAATTTCTTTAAACTCAGTACTTCTTTTGAATAATGTGTACATATGTATGTATGTATATTTTCTTAGTTTATGGGGTTTATATTTAGGGAGAAAAATTATCTCAGTGCTTCCACAGTAACGTGACATGTTCTATGATTTCATTTAGCAAAATGATGTTTATCTTATACCCTGAATGTTGCACACAGTTAAATAATTTAAATATAATTTAAATTCATAATTAAATAGATTAGGATGTGCTTATGGAAAAGTATATGCTTCATGTAACTTAGGAAAAAGTTTCTTTATAGTTTTCTCAGCACTTTGTTTACATAAAAACAGTGGAAAAAGTAGATTCAGCTCCTCAAAGCATGAAAATAGAAAAAAAACACGTTAACCTCAGAAAACTTAAGGGCTATCGGAGCAGCCAGATCCCCAAAGACATGAATAAATCTCTAAGAGAAAATTAAATATCTCTTGACTTCAAAACACTTTCATCCTTTCCAGCAGGAGGAAAACTAAGCAATTCTGCAGGACAAATACGGAAGCAGCAGCATTTCCTCTTGACAGTTCTGTTTCCACCAGACACACTCTTGGCCTCTGAAGAAGAATCTATGCTTTGGTATTTAATCATGTTGTGAGGATATACGAATGAAATGGTACACCCCTGGATTCCATCTTTCCCAGATGCTAAGGCTCACTCTAATAGGTTCTCATTTCTTTGAGAGTTTCTCTCGTTTCCCAGTTTTTCTTGCTCTGTTTCTTTACTTTATCTTTACACGCTCCCCAGTGAATAACACATGCTGTCTTTGCCCTTATGGCACGGTATGGCCCTGATCCTTCACCAATGTTCTCCAAATGTGTGCACGTAGAGGCAGACTTTCATCTCTCTGCCTTGATTTGCTTTATAAGCAAAACCTAGCAAGTGTTTTGCCTCCAGGTTATAAAGTTGTAAAAAAAAATCGGAACTCTTTACTAAGCTACTTGCAAAGAGCAGAACATTCTTAAAGCCAAATCATGAAGACAATAGCTAGTTGCTCACCAACGGGACACTAAATCCACTGAGGCAGCACAGCCTCCAAATGGAGGGTATTTTTTAGTTTAGTTTAGGCCACTCTTTCTTATTTGAGCATTTGTTTTAATAATATATTCTTGAATGTCTGATGGTGTTAAATGGACACATACTTTAAAATTGTGTTTATTTTCATGTGGATTTTTACAGTCATTGGTTTGACCTTCTATTAATTTGGCAGTGTTTCTGAATGTAGGTGTGCACTTTGGAGAAGATCAGTGATAGACTGAAGGAACAATTTGAACTGAAGTTAGTGGAATTTGCAATTGGACAAATGAAACTGTGATGTAGCAGTTCCTATATTGTAAAAAGTTTCCCTGACTTTAGTGATGATTTATTTAGTAAAAGAAAAAGTAAGCTCAAAGTAGGGTAGCATAAATGCCACAAAAAGTAGTCAGGTAGATGAATAGGCATTTTTTGTATGGGCAGGCAGAAGACATTCAAGGTAGGCAAATGAGCAGACCGTTTCCAATGATTATCTTCTATATTAGCTGTCATGTGTACTGCAGAGCACGTATGAGGCCTGCGCCCTTGATCTTCAATTTCTAAATGAATAGTATGTAATTGTACTTCCCTGGAGAATGACATTCCATTTTCTTCAATGAAAGAGCTGTCAGAAAGGCAATAATATAGCAGACTGTCTAGTGCAGGTTTACAAGTAGGTACAAAAGAACCAAATAATATGTCACTTCCTTCTTGTCATGACCAACAAGAAGAGCCGTATTCTGCTGTGTTGTTTTTTGTTTTGGTTTGTGTGGGGGTTTGTGGGTTTGTTTGTTTGTTTGGGGTTTTTTTGTTTGGTTTGGTTTGTTTTCATTTACCAGATGTATATCTGGTACTTGTGTTCTGAAACTCCCACACTGCTGTGTGGTATGTTTTCTACTCATCTTTTGTCCATGTGACATCTAAAATTAATGTCTTAAAGCTGAGCGTAGACATTGTTAGAGTTTATATCTCTGTAGATATTACCACTAATTTAATGCAGTATATTAGTATGTGGGAATCGTTTTGCCTGCTTGAGAGGAAACCCAGGCATGTATGCTATGGAAATGAGTTGTCATTCTGTAAGGTGGAAGTACGGATTGAGTTATTGTTTTTATACATGTTATGCTTTGGATCACCTTGGTAACTGGGAATAGCTGAATAATAAAGGCAAAGATATGTGGTGACAAGGTTATTTTGTCAAAATGCTGTAATTTATTTTTACACTTTTCATTGATTTTCTTAGTGGTGGAAGGAATTAGTTTGACGGCTTCTGGTACTAATAATCTGTCTGACAATGAAGGTGACAGAGACAGAGCAGCAGCAGCACAGGGTTTCTTACAGTGTCCTGCTATGTCCTCACAAGGACCCTCTCTAGACTTTAGACACTATTTTCCTCTTCATACTATTCAACACTGTCCCTATTTCCCTTCCTTGTGAGAATGTCAGACAGACTGCATATCTTGTGTCTGAGTTAACAAACATCTTTCCACCAAAAGTGAGCTGTGTCACCATTAATTTTTATGTAGACTGCTAAGTAAAGAATAGTTTCCATAAATAGAGCTTCCTGTATTATTGATTTCCTTTGCTTGGTTCTTTGGAGCACTTCTTACCTTTTTTTTTCTATGGACTTGACATTTACTCTACTCGAACAAGCTCCCCAAGGAGATACTCACAACCCCAAGCCTGTCAGTATTCAAGAAGGGACAACGCCCTCAGACACGTGCTGTGAACTGTGGAGTTATCATATGTAGGGACAGGAGTTGGACTCGATGATCCTTGTGGGACCCGTCCAACTCAGGACATTCTGTGATTCCATAGTAAGAAGCTTATTATTCCCGCACATTACATGAAAAACCCCAAATCTTGAAGTGGTGACAAAACATTTGAAATTTTATGCATTGAAGACCTTTCAGCTGCTATAATTGTCAGTGATTCTATTTTACGCTACCAAGTAGAAATCCATAGGTGTGCTGAAAATCTATCTGAAAGCAATAGAGTATCTGTTTTTATAGCCTGTGCTGCTGGTAGGTCTTAGAAGTTTAATTTTCTTGAACCAGATTCGTACTCAGTTGTAAGTACATTGCAAAGTACAAGACTGGAATTCACTATAGCAGAAAATTTAAACTAAAATGTGTTTGACACTTGAAGTTATATACGATGGAGGTGCACATTTAGTTTTCGGTAAGTTACTTTCCATTAGTTAAAGATGATTGCACATTGTCTGTATTTGTTCTATGACTGATGTTGAAAACAAATTCTCTGCAGACTTCAGTGACCAGGTGTGGAAATATGGGCAGTTAACAGCAGGGTGATGTCAGAAAGTCTCAAGCACGTTATCTGTAGTAAGAGCAAAGCTCTCCTGTGAGGTGCTGTCATGCATAGCATGGGCTTGGACGTCTAGATGGACTTAAAATTAGATCATGGGAAGCAGGCAGTTATGTTCACTAACTATAGTCAGTTGAACAGCTTACATTTAGATGCAGTTATTTAAAAGTGAAGTACAATCACTTCGAAAATGGCAATCCGGAAGCCTTTTCGTTCTGCAACACTGAATTAAGTCTGTCTTTGTGAGAAAAAGCTTATTTTTGAAAATCTCAGGAAGACATTAGCAATAAAATAATGCTGTGGAAATTATACCTGGACACAGAAGCAGCACAGATTTCAGCGTGGTTATGGGCTTCATCCACTGATCTTTGAAGTGTCTTGCAAAATTCCTATTTGTTCTTAGTGCGGAAGAATCAGGGATTTTAAGATCATTTGGCAGTAATGCTTGCTCTGCTACGTTTTGCACATCCTCTGTGTGTGGTAGTTGCTTGAATCGTCATTAGAAACTTTCAGATAGGTGTCAAACCTGCCAACTTTGAAAGTTAATGAGATGGGAATGCATTGTTCAAAAAACCAAAACTCGCTCCAGATTTTGTTGAGAAATCTACATCTGCTATGAACCTTTCTGAGGATTTGCTCCTTTTTTTTTAAAAAAAAAAACAAACCCCGGATACATTATCTGTTCTCTAGTTTGTTTCTGAACCAGAATCTTCACACTGGTGACACCTTCAAATATATTTAGTAAGACAAAACTCATCATAATATCATCCATAGATGATATTCAGGCATTTCCAAAAAAAAATTTTGCAGTGTTCCG
The DNA here is from genome assembly GCA_013399365.1 of Pampusana beccarii. Taxonomy (NCBI): domain Eukaryota; kingdom Metazoa; phylum Chordata; class Aves; order Columbiformes; family Columbidae; genus Pampusana; species Pampusana beccarii. Next base: position 306,356 of record VWYH01003845.1, on the reverse strand, counting down.
GAGTGATTTTGAGGTTGTTTATTACAACTCTTCCCCTCTGCCATCACTCTGAAGTTTGGTATTTCTTTCCCTGTTAAATGAAGGGAGTTTTTAACTACATACATGTTAACATGTGCTCATAGCGTGATTTTAGATTGTTGTGTACCCTGTACAATACAACAATCTGCAAAAAATAAAATGAACCATGTCATGGCACAATATTAATTATATTTCAGATTATTTGTGAGTACATATTTCAGCTTTTAATGCCTTTTTATCTTTGAGCATTTAAATAATCTAGTACATCTAGTACAATGTAATAATTACATAAGAAATGTAATACAAGTACAAATATTTAGAGGGGAAAGGCATTTTCAAAAATTTGAAGTGAAGTTCAAATTATAACAGATGTTCCACATGACACAACATAATAGTATTTAATTAAGAATTCTTGGCAGAATAAAGAAGTCCACAGATTTTCCAAACAGTTCTAGTGTACAAAATTGAAACTTGAGAAACTTATTGTATTTTCAAACACCAAACAGTCACCAAACTCTTTATAGTGAAAAAAACATTTGCAAAGAATAAAGGCAAAACTGAATGCTATTCTACTTGTAACACTAGGTATTGAATCAAGCAGGATGGGACCATTTCATCCATGTAGAATTCCTTGGCTACTCTGCAGAGAGCACATTAACATCTGTAAGCTGCCCTTGTCTGTGCTTATCACTTGCCACCATCACTAGGAGGTCCAATTGGACGTGTAACATGGTCCTTAGAGGAATAAAATAGTCAAGCTAACCAAGACTGGAAAGGCTGAGCTGTAGAGATTACCTTGCAGGGGCTGGATTCTGACCATTGTTAAAGGGGGAAAAAATAAAGGAAATAAAAAGCTAGGGAAAGTGGTGTATTACTGCATGCCATACAGGCAGCACATCTTACACCATGTACTGCTCTGTTTGTCTTGGCAGATCTGTGTGCGCGGATCTGGCTGTGGGCGTGATTCTGCCAAATATGGTCAGTGGTCAACTTACACCCATGTTTAGGTCTCTAGTTATGCGTTTGTCTACCATGTGCCTCTCTCTGCCAGTCCACAAAACAAGGGCTTCCTAGCCGTTTCTATTCTGAATATGAGATAAAATTAATAATGTAAGCAGTATGACTATGTGCTGAATGTTTAGTTGAAGCTGCGAGATCAAATGTATTATGTATTTTGCCTGTAAGCCGAAAATAAAATGTAGGCATAATGAAGAGGCTTTTAGTGATGGTTGCTGTTACAAAATTAGATCAGAAAAATTATATACAGTTTCTACCACAATGGATTACAACATATTATCACTACAGGTTGCAATGTTTCATGGCACACAGTGCAGAATGCCTCATGGTGATGCTGAATGCATTTCATGACCTGGTTTTGGCAGCTTCTGGGACATCCTTTCCGTATCTGAATTTGTGTGCTCTCCTTTCTCTTCACTTAGAAGCAAGGCACACAATGCAAAAATGTTGAAGTCCCATCTCATACATCTATAAACCATCTGTGTCCAGTTGTGTTCGTCTCTCTGATGATGCAAAAATCAAATGGATGTGTTCAAATAATACTAGTAACTTTTATATTTACACTTTTTGCAACTTATCAGCTAAAGATTCTTTACATCTGCTATAGATGTTAAATGCTTTTTATGTGGATTAATATAGTTAATTAATTGTTCTCTGGACAGACAGATTTAGAGAAATAATCACAATTCCATATACTGTCTCTGAGTTCTGGATTTTACATTTAGATCTCTGAAGTGTATCCATGATGAGTAAAATCACAAGCAGAAAGAAATTTCCCTGTTTACTATGCATCTGAGGAGGCTTCTAGCATGTGTTTATTACACTAGGTACCTGACGTGAAATATTTTGCCCTCATGAAAAGAAGGAAAAGTAAACCATCCTGCTTCAATTACCTGTACTGTGAATACATTGAAATTCCACCTCTCTCTTCTTTGGAAGCAACACGTTGTTTTTACAAATTACTTGGCAATGACAACTGAGATGCTGTAACTGTAGAAGTGTCTTTCTGCTTTTACTGGAGCTCAAGAGTGGTCTGTTGTGAGAAGCCTCTCAAATGCATAGACTCTTTTGCTTTCTGGGGCTAAATGTGCTGATCTTAGTCCAGAACCAATTGTTTAAGCATCCTGTTAATATGTATTCTCCTCCTCGCATTGTTTATATCATTGTGTGTTACACTGTATGTCTATCTTCCCTGTTTTCTCCCAGTTATGCTTTTCCTTTGTTCTGTAGTCTGATAAAATCATTAAACATTTTTCAGTGTTTCTTACCTTTATTCTCCTTTATGTAACGTGTATTTTAATGATCCCTGTCCCTCTTTTCCCTGCCGCTGCTGCTGCTGCTACGTTTTTTATTTTCCTGTCTACTTTGTGGGCAGACTGTTCCACATCATCATTATTATTCCACTGTGTTTTCTTCTTTTAGTCAAGCAGTTTTCTGTTCTTCTCTGTAGAATTACACTTTATGACTACCAGGCCATGTGTAGAACAAACAAAGAGAGTAGCGACAGTGCCTATAGCTTACTGGACGTAAGTATAGTGAATTTTCTGAGCACCTTTCCATGCAATCATCAAAGAAAATTGTTGCAAATATCTCATGGCCATTGTAAGTGCATTACTTTGATTTGGAATGCTTACAGCTCTTGCGTTTATCCTGGTGCATACAAGGAATGGTTCGTTATAAACAAATGCAAAGTGTAAAGCATTTTCAAGCTCAAGTACTTACACAATCACTTTTATTGCTGGGCCACGATTTCTGAGGTTCTGTCAGAATATTCTTTGCACTGTATGAACCCTCCTTCTCAGGACTTTGTAAATTTGGCAATAGATTGTGATTTGTTTGGGGGACTGGAATCAAAAATGCCTTTTCTGTGTGTAAACGCATGCAGAAATGTAATTCAAAGTAAAAATGGAGATTTTTACATATACATATAAAGATTGATGCGTTGGCAAGGCATACACATCAGTGACGTTAACACAATTTTTTTTCCCTTAGTATTCGAAGAAGTTGTCTCTTAAAATAGAATTTCAATGTGTTTAAACTCTTGTCTTGCAACCAGATCTGAATACAAAGCCTGTCCCTCTGCAAGGCCTGACTAGAGTTAAGCTGGGTCTTGCAAGGGCAATACTTACTTGTTGCTAACTCGTACATCTAGGTAATAACTTCAAGGGTATTTTATAATCATGTATGTGTTTTACATTGCTATAATAATCTATCAGTTGGAACTGATAAGGTGTTAGACAAAGCATAGGTTTTGCAAATTAAAAAGGAACCATTTTAACAAATGCATAACAGTATTAGCATAAAACATTCTTATGTAAAAACAGCACCAAAACACTCTAGCGATTTTACTAGTCTGGAAAAGTTACCTGATAGTATTTTTAAATGCACAGGGATCCAGCTAGAAAGAATAAGCCTACACATAGTTAAACTGTTGAGTAAATGTCAATGTTTTGGCAGCTTCCAGATATAATATATTACTTCTTTTGTTTGTTTAATAATAATAATAATAATAATAATATTCATTTTAGGATGGTTTTGTTTGCGTATTTACATGACACTATGTTTTTCAAATACTTGCAAATTTGGATTTGCTGCACTTATCAGCCTATTATCTGCTAAAGCTGGAACCTGAAAAAAGACTATCTTGACATAATAATAAGTACCAGCCTATGCAATGGGAGTTACATTGTCAGGGAAGTAGAACAGGACTCTGTGAATCACATTTGCATGAAAAATTTTAAAATATATTAAAACTGCTGGCAAAAATCTTTCATCCCAAGGCTTGGGCTTCACCTCAGTTTGCATAAGCACCCAGCGTGTAGAGCTGAAGTATTTCTCTCTTACAAGTGGGCTTTAATCGAAGAGAATTTCACTATTCCAATTTTTCTCCATGCTGTGTTTTCAGAGAAAAAGCTCTGCAACTGTTGTGGGACACACTGAGACATGGCGAGCATGTTCTTTATTTTTTAAACATAGTCAAACTCTTCTTCAAACCTTGAGTTTTTGTAACGTTCAACATGAAAGATGGGCAGAGCTTTTATTATTTCATTATTTTCCTGTTGATTCAGTCACTTCTAATAACCATGACTACAGGGAAAGTACTAAGAGAACTTCCATTAAAACCAGCTAGGGCTAGATTCCTCATAAGTATTTTTTTCCTGGTTTTATGCCCAGTTTTGTACATATAGACCAGGTTATTAGGCTGTATTCAGTACAGTTTCTACGTAAGCAACATGTTTTTTCATAAATGCTTATTATTTGAGAATTACAGTTTTACAAATATAGGGATAGATATAAGTACAAGACTGAGGTTCCTTAAAAAGTTGGTGTTTTGAACAGCATAGAAGTGGAGCATAGGTATCAAAAATTGTATGGCTGCTAAAGGATCTATCACAACATTCTGCCAAAATCCTGGAAAGCAGGTGTCAGGGCTAGACCCCTCTTTCAATCATAGCTTTTTAGGCTGCGGGACCAAAACAATAAATTAGGAATGGACTAGATTTATAGATTGTCTGGTCCATTTCTTTACCAGTGCAGGATTGCTTCTTAAAAGAGATCCAGATACTTTGCTATTTAGCATATTTTCTTATTTATATTTATTCAAATTCTAGGTAACTCTCCATAGAACCACTTTGCTGCAAATATATCAGTGCCATAGAGTAACTCAGCTCAAGTCCTTTTCCTCTCAATAATGGTTTAGATATATGAAGAGAATAAAACCCCTGCAGTTTTGGAAAGAGCAGTCTTTGTGTGGAAAAGGCTGTCTTAGTAAAATCCTGTTTCATGAGAATGCATTTATATCAATGTAATGAAATATTTTTCCACTAAAATTTCAGAACAAATTATTTTTATCATTTCTATTCAGATACTAATGAAATTTTTTTTAGATATATTGAGTTTAAAATTTTCTTTTAGTTCTCAAATGAAAATGCTTTTATAATGCATAGTATATTTTAGAGTAAATATCTATTGTTCATAAGTTATATTAAATACATTATTTTACATTAAATAATTTGGCATTATGAAAACAAAAGTATGCAATGAAGTTAATTACTTGGGTGAGAAATTTCAGGTTTTCTGATTTGGAAGGGAAATAAATAAGATGTCCCAGTGGGCTGAAATTTTGTTTTCCTTTCATCTCTAGAAAAGACTTGTAGCTTTTTATCTTTTCCTACGAGACAGTCCTTAATAGGCAAAAATCTTTACTTTCTCGGGCATTATGCATTCTGCTGGCTTGCTGTTTCAGCCTGTGTGCTATGGACTGACACTCGTTCATTGGCTCTGTGCATTATCAGCCCTGTCCAGAAATACTCTTTGAGGCCTCTGGAAACTTTAAATGGCCATTTACTGCTGTGCCAAAGGGCACTGCTTCACTGAGGTCGTGATTCAGGATGGCTAGGTATGGTTTTAGAAATCTAAGTAGTTCTCTTAAAGTCAATATGATTTCTTACATGTGCTAAAATACTCTGTTGATACGGAATCTAAATAGTCTGCAAAATGTTGTGCTACTAGGAGACCCTTACACAAATGAGTTAGGCAAGGACAGATTCCTCTCCAAATTTCTGGACACTGACTGTTCTGCCTGAGGTACCTTCATAAAATAATAATCCTTTTGATATTCTTTTCAAAAATAAAATATTCAAAATGTAGTGGAAGTACTGTAAACACAAGGTTTTTGAAGTATTTGCTGTGTATTTGTTGTGATCCAGAAAAATGGAGGGAGATGGGAAGAATCTTACAAGCTACTTAATGTGCTTACATCTAAGCTTTCAATATGACACAGATAACTTCCTTTAGGTAAATTCTAACTCCAGAAGCTTTTCCTAGTCTAATTAGACTGAAGTAATGAATAGAGATTTACATCATAGAGGGGCAAGCCTGTAAATTGCAGCCTAAGAACAGCTCGTATTATCTACCAGAGCTGCTTCTTCAGCAATAGCCTGGGAAATAGGAACCCCTAGAGGTTAAAGATTTAAGAATCATTTGCAAAACTTTCCATTTCCAACTGATAATCTGTGTTTATGATCAACCACATTAAAAGGAAATTTAATTGCTATGTATTTTAATATTCAATATAATAATATTTGCTTCTTCATAAGCAAAAGATAATGTTCTTTTTTCTCATGCTACCCATGTATTTGAATATCCATAACATTGTCTTTACATGAAGAATTCAGTTAAGATATAAATACTGTATGTTTTGCCTTTTTATTAAATTAGTTGCTTCTCTTCAGCCTTATAATGCCTTCTTTGCTGCAATAAAATGGATTATGACTGAGCTTGTCTTGTAAGTAAATTTAATCAAGAACTTAATATTTGTATGGATTAATGAATATTTTCACTTTTGAATACTGATTGTATATTTGTACTTTTTGCCTTTTACATACATTGTGCTGCTTCTCTTATATGATTTTTATTATAGTAATATTTGTTAAATTTTTACTTTAAAATTTTTCGTTGAAATCTGAGAAAGTTTTGGCTTTATGATTGCACGGTTGTACTTTTTACATTATTCATGGTCTTCGCTTATATTCGTATGTCTTTGCTTAGTAAGTCTGGCAGATCGCAATATACAAACCAAATTTATTATTGTGGTTACTGTTAAATTTTACAGAAATGTCTGGCTGTTTGTAATGCTGCTTGGGTGGGCAGCTGTCAATATAGCAAATTGTTCTAGTGATTCACTGTATTGTTTGTCACTTCATGAATTCCTATAAGACAGAACTTTTACAGAATATGCCAGATAACGTATACTCTGGATGTTACTGAATTTTTTCATGTGGCATAATTCTTCTAATGTTTCAAGTTAATAAATAATGGGCATTTCCTTTAAGAGAGATTCCCTAAGAAATCACAAAGAAATATCATGTGGAAAAGAGGAAACCTTAAAATGTATTTTATATTATTAACCTATATGTTTTATTATTGTTCTTATCAGAGAGCAGAGTTGCAGATTTAACTGAATTTTATCTTTATTGCAATACATCTAATTTTTTCTTGTAGTCGTTTTGTTTTAATTGCAAATTATATGAGCTTTCATCAAAGTTTGGAATAAGAGTTAAGAAGAATTAACAGAGTGATTGTTGCCAGAAGGCAGAGATTTATCTTAAATGCAGCTTTCAAAGTAAATATCAGGGAAAGAAATCAGGTTAAAATAAGACTTTGATGCTTGCTATAACAGCTTGAAAATTTTCCAGAAACTTTCTCGTTTATAAGTATTGTAGTTTCATGTCCTTATGATAACCTGGATGTTGGTTTCGTGTTCTTTACACTTACAGTAACTGACACACTGACATATTTTGGTGCATTCTTGAAAGTAAATTGCAGTTAATTTTAGTGGGAGAATGCATTATCTACACATCTAATTAGAACAGATTAGACACTGGTTAGTCAATCTTTTCTGTTCCTAGAAATAAATTGGTTTTATTATTTTAGTTCCAGATTATAATACAAGTATTTTATGTGTACTTCTGTTCTGTAGCCAGGACAGTTATCATTCTATGGTACTTTACTAGAGTCAAAATACCGTGTGTAATGAAGTCTTAACGTTCATTAATGTTCAACAGTTTAACTACTGTATGCTGCCATGCATTGAGAATTTTAATGGACAATTCAAATAAGATAATTTAAATTAAATAATTAATTTAAATAATTTAAATTAACAACAGGTAAATCTATTATTTATTCATGGGGTTACTTTCAGAATAAATTCTCAGTGGCAAAATACAACCCAGTGAAAATACTAGAATAGGAGTAGTTGATAATCCCAGAGTTATGCTAGTAACATGAATATCAGTTCTGTGTTAGCTTTTGTTTAAAATAGGCTTAATGGTATCAAACTACTGCCAGCTTAGTGTTTTCAAAACATTCTGTGGGATAATATGAACATTCTAATGACTTCTATAGGTTCCTTGTGGAATTTAATCTATGCAGTTGGTGGCACTCTGATCTAACAGCAAAAGGTAAGTGTATTTTTTTCCTGACTATAATGCTAGAAATGGCTAGATTAAATTGTGTTTTTGAAATTCAAATGTGTATAAAATGTTTTAGATTAAATGATAGATGTCTGATGACAATGTTTGCCATGTCAGCATCCTTGTCTTTGTTAATGTTTCCCAAAACACAAGATAATTAAGATCTTCTGTGAATAGTGCTTGTGTGTACTCTAGGAATACAGTACACTACTGTAATGGAAAAGGTAAAATAGTAGACAATGTTTAAATATGTGGTGGTTTGTTTTGTTTTGTTTGCTTTTTTTGTTGTTGTTGGGGGGGGTTGTTTGTTTTTTGTTTGTTGTGTTTTTAATGTTCACCTTCATACCAACACAGTCTTTGTGAATAAAGCAACTACACTAGTCTGTTTCTGCATATACTACATTTTTTCTAGTGCAGCTGTAATATGCAGGGGATTATTGTACTGGAAAATACCATTTCAACAGAAGTTCACAGGAACATGGTCATTTCAATATAATTTCACATAAAAATATCTTTTCATATAAAAATAATGTTAAGACTTAAAATAGTAGATTTTATGTATTTATTTTTAAACAAGACTTTTTAAAAAAATAATAAAATCTAAATGAATTAAAATTAAATTAAACGAAAACAATTTTTTGAAATGTGGATGCTTCATTTGAAATAATGATAAAATAGTAACAGTTCCCGTAACAATTTGAAGTTTTCTATGTCAAGTGTCTCTTGTATTTTAGCAGACTTTTTATGGCATTTCAGAAGTGTTGCTCAAAAGTAAAAAGCTAATTTACAAGAGCAGTGCTCCTCAACTGACTGTTTCATAGGCAAAGTGTACTGCATGCCGTTTATGGTATAATGGTTTAAACTGCATTCTTCAGCCTTATATTTGCAGATTTGCATATTCCTTAGCAAAGCAGGGGTTAAAGTTGCTGCTTTAGGCTTCAGTTTATATTTGCACTGCCTGGATACTAGGCTGTCTTTACGCCAAAATAATATCCTTTCTGAAGTTAAAGGTATCGGGAAAATAGAACATGCCGATGCCCTGGAATATTCTGATATCTACTGTAGTAAGAAGATACTGGAGCTCTTCTAGCAGATGGGTCACAGAATCACAGAATGTTAGGGATTGGAAGGGACCTCAAAAGATCATCTAGTCCAATCCCCCTGCTGGAGCAGGGTCTATCCTGGGGCAACTGGAAAGTACGGCAGTCAATGGCAAAGCACGTCAGGCTACTGCCTAACGTGTTGTAAATGCTGCGTAGGGAGAAGGGGAGGCTGAGATGAGTGTCTGCTGGAGGTGAAGATTTGATAAGAACCTTCTGGAGATTTAGGTCCGTGCACTTAATGTAGCCTTTCCCATGCTAATGTAAAGGGTACACTGCATTGCAACACTGAAGGCAATTCTTTTGTTACGTGACATGAAACATCCAGTGGTACTTGCATTGCATATCAGGGAAAATATCCTTTAAGACAGCATTTCTCCTTCATCTCATGAAAATGAATGTCTGTTTTGTATTTTAAGCATGTACTAACTACAGAAGATAGGAATTAATAACTTGCAACCTTTATTTTCTTGAAGGCGAAGCTATCATTACAGCACTTTGACAGACAAGTGTGATTGAGGGATTTTCATTCATGTTTTAATTGAAAGTGAAGTTTTAACTACATAATTTACTTGCTCCATTTCTCTGACGAGTAAGAGTATTGAAAATACCCCCTCATCATGCTCATTGGAATGTTGTAATTTCTATGGTACTGCTTGCCCAGTTCAAACTGGTTAGGTAGCAAGTGACAGTTGTTTAGAAACCAACATATGTTAGTAAAGCAAAAGCAATTGAGATTTCACAAGAGAAAAAAGCATGTGCTTAGGTATGTTTTTCTGTAGATGTGACATTACCACTGAGAGTTGTAATAATTATGACTGCACTTCATAAAATTAAAAATAATGATCTTGCACTTTTTTTTTTTTACTTATCAATGCTTAACAAAGCTCAGGAAAAAAAAAATCTCTTCTAACAGGGAAATTGCTTGCTGCTCAAATTGTGACATTAATAGAACACAACATGTTATGGAGATCCTAGAGGGTCCCCACATACCTGCCAGTTTACCAAACCCTAGTATTCTGCACAAGGTCTTGTAATCTCAGTCACATTGTAAATGAGAGAGAACAAACTGATGTCCTAAACCTTGGGCAACCCCATCATCTTCTGGACTCTAACAAGGTGCTGGAAATCTGAGACCCATGGATCTCTGGCAGTGTCTTTGTTACACAAGCCATATGTTTTTATACAAGTGAGGGTAGACCCAAAATACATGTGATAAATTTCAGTCATTCTTGGCACCAGATAAGGAGAACAGAAGAGAAAGGGTGAAGGTGCAGTAGAGCTAGGCAGGCAGTTCTTAAGAAAATGCTAAATGGTAAAATATGTCACAACTATAGTGAAAACATCAGAAATAACAAAACTTTTCTGACCCGACTTCAGTATCTTCCTTGAAATATGTGCATTTCATAATTTTAAAATTATATACAAAAATTATGAGAAGTTCAGAAATGACTGTCCTACCGAGTGACTGTAAATGCAGTTTTGCTTATTCCCCTGACACTGTGCAATAGATACTCCACTGGCTCTGAAACAGATTATCTTGAATGGAAGATCTGTCGAGTCCGAGAGCCTGTTCAGTGTAATCTATTTTTGTCATGCCTCGTCTTGTTTTCTCACTTAGCAATTAGTTTAAGATAGGCTTAACATTCATGCTGATGTGCAAGTGTACCTCTGTGTTAAGGAAGAATGAAGGGGTGGGGAGGAAATAGAAAGAGAATGAGAGAGAGACAATGTCCAACAGATACATCAGTGTGAAAGTCAGAAGAGCCGCCTTCAGTTCCCAGCTTTGCTGCTGTCCTGTAGTTTGACCTTGGACCAGTCTCACTGCTCCCTGGTACCTCAGTTTCCCAATCTTTAAAATGTAAATAGTGATGCTTTCTTTTCCCTTGCACTGCAAGGGCTTCAGATTCAAAGTGTTACACAGTCTTAATTATTACTATTTTAGGAGCAGAGAGCAAGCTTTAGTTCTGGGCCAAGTAACGTTTCTGTCCCTCACCCACAGAGTAATTCTAACTAATGAAACTCTGCAAAGATCCCCAAGCTGTAATCCAAAAACTGTTTCGGCTTCAGTAAAATGTACCACAAATTAGCTGTCAAATGAATGTAACCCCCCGTACGTAATCATTAGAGGTGCACAGCATAACTGAAATCAAAACAACAGTAAGTCCGTCTTGAACTTGCAGAGAAAAAAATACAAGCTTGTGCATAAATGTAAAGTAGGTTTGTAATGGCTAAACCATGGATAACTACTTTAAAAGTTATGTCTTACAAAATTACATTCCATGGATAAACTTTTTTTTTTTTTTTTAATTGAAAAAATAGTGTTATGCACTGCCTAGGAAATCTCACAGGGTGGCAGAAGCTGAGTAATGTTTCCATTTTCTGAGAGCTCTGTAATGCAGCATCTCATGTTGTTCAGAATTTTGCGTGCTATTCTTCCCATGTTAACATCAAGATATTTTTTCTTGTGCCTATAGCGCAGAGGTTGAAACAAACCCTAGAGCCCTGTGATACTGAATATCCAGCTTTTGTTTCCGAACGCACTATAAAGGAGACCACGGGGAATATTGCTTGCGATGACTGTTTCAAGTAAGCCCTTTCAATTTTTTTTTTATACAACTGTTTGTGACAAAGCAGTAAAACTGATTTATTCAAGTTTATGTTGAAGAATGTACAAGTCTGTTATGTCTTATGTAATGACCTCTGTCAGGGTGTCGTTTCTCTTATTACAGAGATCCTTTAAAAGTCTGATACTCTTAAATTAAAGTAGTGCCTATTATTTTCTACCAAAAAATGTAAAACCAGTAGAGGTTTATGCTAACTTCAAATAGTAGTGGATATTTTATGACTTTTCCTGGACACAGGCAGCATTTTAATGGAATATTCTGTAAAGATTTAGATAGAAAAATGTTAGTGCTGCTACCTCTCCTATCCCAGAGTGAAATCCTGCTGGATAGGTTAGAAGTTCCCTTGTGGTACTGTGAGATCTGGTTGTTTTACTTGAATGCCAAACAGTGTTTCCTTCTTAGAATTGTGAGGCTGAAAGCGTGTGAGAGGATTAAATCTATCCTCCAAACTTCAGCGTTGGGAAGCTGGGTTTGTAGTAACGAATCTCAGATGTCAGTGCTGCAACTGTGTCAGTTCTACCAGTGCTGCTGTAAGTTGTCCCTCTTGGGGTTAAAGGAAGAAAAAAATTTCAGTCTAGCTTTCCTCCTTCATACTGAAAATGTATTTTCTCTGCATTTAGTGCCTATGTACAGTGATGTTTTTATTATAGTTATGGTACACTGTAATTGAAAGAATTACATAGGTGGTGTTTATGCAAATTCCTGTACCTCAGTAAGTCTCTTAATTGGCCGTCCTTTATACTGAGAAGTCATTATCACAAAGGAGAGGAGTATTTACAGCAATAATTTGTCTATCGATATAAATGACAAAAAGAATGTGTAAGTCAAACAAAAATTGTTACAACTCTCCCTTTCCAGGCTAAATCAATATGTGATTAGCAAATAAAGGTGAAAACTACTTATCTTTGAAGTCAATAGATGTGTTCTGGACTTGCTTCTGAATTTTCCGCTTGATATCTTAATTGTTTTAAAACAGGAAATAGGAGTAAATGCACTGGACGTTTATTTTGCATACTAATATTCACCTTTAATTTGCTGCTGACCAACTTTTAATTATAAGGAATGTATTAATGTCTAGTATGAATAATTGTTTTTATATGTCATTGTGGGATAGAAGTATGAAAGTGCTTTGTAAATTGATCCTAGGGAACCCTTTAAGTGTAACAATAGGTCCCACTGCCTGAAAAGTACAAACTCAACAAAATCAAGCCGTGACTTTTCCACTTGACATATCAAATACAATCTATGTTACATTGCTATGAGTGCTTCATGCCAGCACTGTAGGATTCGAGCAGCCTTATTTTATGATCATTTAGCAGAAGATTGCTGACAAGTTGTGCAACAAATTATCATACATCTCTTATGTTTAAATATTGCAAACAGATATGATTCCATGAAAAGATTAATTTAACAGCACCAGGTTTTCTCAAAGGAATGCAGATTTCAGTCTGTCTTCTTAGGTAACTTCAGGTCAAAGGAAATAACTTTCAAAAATAACACAATTCTGCAATACTTGGACAGCACTGAGTTGGAAACTGAGTTTAGCGAAAATTATAGTATTTCAAAAATAATGCGCTAAGATCTTTTTCATAGAAAAACATTTTGCGTTCCGCAGTGGAACAAAAAAATAAAAGAAAACCCTGTAGGTTGCAAACTGATCTCAAGGCACCCATTATTTTTCTCCACAAGCAATGGCAAAACCTAAAGAAATAATCCAGAAGAACTATTAGATTCTCATGGGAAAGTTCTTCGTTATACCATTTACCCACTGTCATTAGCAATCTACAAATTGCATCTAAGATTGCAGACTGCACTGGATTCCAAATATTTTTGTTATAACCCAGGACACTTTCCCGCAGAACAGCTAAGGAATTTGACCCAAAGTCCTTTGTAGACCTACATCTTCTGACCCAGTTTTCTGTTTCATGGCCTCAGTACCAATAAATATTTTTACAAGCAAGTGTATTGCTTAATACTTGTAATTTAAGAATGATGGGCTCAATCAGACAGAATTAGGGTTCAACCTTATATGCAGTGAGTTTTGAACTGACACTATGCTCAGTCGTTAATCTGCATGGCATTTGTTGCATACTGGGCTTTCGATTCACATCTCGTTGAGTCAGTGGGATTATTTTGTGTCCTTCTTGGATCCAGTTATAGATGAATCTGTTTGGGACATATACTTGCAAATCTTGATTACAAATAGAAAAATATATTTGTAAATATTTAGCTGAGTATGCATCCACTCTACTATTGCAAACTTATTTGAAAGACAGTGGAAAATTCAGTATATTGTGAACACATTTGCAAACAAGTTGTGCAAATACTGTACTGCAAGAAAATTTGTGTCCTGAGTTACTCGTTTAAGCCCCTGGTTTTTGTTCCACAGTGTCAAGCACTACTCTAGAGCCCTTGTCAGGAAAAGGAGACTAAAAGCAGTCTCTTAGTAGAAGCAAAAATGATGACTGATGTTAATTGAAACCATATAATTTTAGTTAGATAAGACATTTTGGAGCACAAATACTGTGTTATTGTTAATAAGTCATAGTCTTAGTCAACAAGGTCACAGAGTGACAGTCAGAGTCTCAGTCTTATTCCATCCTGGGTATGCTGTTACTGGTCTTAGAGAAACACTCCGTACTTCACAGTTACCAAGGGGAACAGTTATTAACTGTAGTTATGAAAACTAAGACTTGTTCTCAAAAATCATTCCAATCATAATTTTTAATCATGGGTACTTGGATTCAAATCAAAGTATCCTCATAAATAAATCACACAGTAGAAAGGACTGCATGCTAATTACTTTTTAAATATCTGGCTCACCTTTTCAGCCACCTCTGAAAACGTAATGGTAGGGCACCTACACATTTAAGCAGACTTTGAGTCAGATGATAAATGTATACAGCCATATAAAATACACTCTCTGTATGTAAACTTATCTTTTACTTGCAAAAATTAAATGCTACTTTGGGATAATTTGCAATGTTTAAAAACAACTTTCGAAAATATAGGTTTTATTAAGAAAGCAGGAGCCTAAAAAAAAGTAAGAATTAACATAAGAATGTCATTAGGGTCAGGGTTTGGCTGTCCCACTCCATAATTTGTTGTTATTCGATATCCCAACGATTATTAAATTAATCTGTTATTTAAACAGCAATCAAAAACAAGTCAACCCACATTTTTTAAGCACTGTCAACAAGAGAGAAAAACTGGGATTTTTAAAAAATCCAAATGCTTTCATATTTTCCAGTAAGCTCTTCCCTTTTATAGCCAAAAACTGGGTGAAGGAAAAAAAAAAAAAGCAGCAGCATTTCTGCAAACTGAGATGGTAGATTGTTAGAAGTTCTATGGCAGCTTCAGTGTTTGAAATAGTTAATTGCCGAAGAGAAACATTTTTTTTAATCTATGTTGACTGGCACTCCTGTTGAGTCAGAACTAGACTAATGCCAAATGCACTTGGTATGGGTTTAAAGGTCTTGTGCTGCTGGGAGATGTGTTTTTGATTAGACATTAAATTTGAAGTCTTTGGCTAAATAAGCATCTCAGTGTTGCTTGCAGTTTTATGAGGTATTGCCCCAATATGTTGGCCAATTTTTAATACAAGTAAATATGTCAACCAAAGTTCTTCAGCAGTTCTCATTGGTTACATTACCAGGTTTTGCTTTCTGGTGATCTCAGCATTGCAAAGTTTAATTGCTGATACTTGAAAAGCACTAAAAATGTCTAAGAAAAGCATCCTTAGAAAGACAAATTTGTTAGAAAAGATAATGGCTTTTATGATATTTGACCACTCATCTGTTTATAGAACAAAACAAAAAAATCTCTAATTGCAGAACTTGTTTTTGACTGAAAAATCGAGTGTTTTCATTTAGGTCCATTTAGGAAAATACCATTAATTTCAGCCTTAACTCAGGCTGCTACGACTGTGGGTAGGGGTATTCTGACTATGGGTATATTCATCTGGCTATTTTTGTATTAATTATGTATTTTAAAATTTCAGAGTAACTGTTTGAGTGCATAGTTGCCAAATTTGCATGTTCAACTGTAGAAACTGTAGGTGTACTAGTCAGGCAGCAGTTGCACAGTCAAATGCTTAAAAATCTGCCCTTTTAACCTCTCCTGCTCATGTGTGATGACATGCTGGACTTGGACACAGATCAAAATCTGGCCTTACTTCCAGTGACCCAGGGAGCAAAGCCCCTTTTCTTTTAATTGCAGTACTCATGGGTCCACAAGGTCAATACCAAAAACCCGAAGAAATTGTTTTGTGAAGGAATGCTTCTTTGTGCACAGTCTTAAGACACAAAATAAAGAGAAAAGTAAATATGAGAAAGCCGTATTTTCACTAGGGAAGCAAGGAAGTACGTAGCTACAATCATTGTAACCCTGGGAAAGACTTATGTGTGTGTTTTAATTATGCAAGATGAGTGTAAGTGTTCCCTTTACTTTCTTGTACATCACATGCAAATTGCCTGTTAAATTGATAGGAACTACTGATTTGATTGAATGCTGTCTAATATATTATATACTTGGCCCATTGGAGTGTTAGTAAGCAGACAAGTACTTAACAGGGAAAGTCATCAATAAACCAAATGCCTTCTCTTGCTTTCTTATAGACTGGGCATTGTATACTGTTCATTGTCAATAAAAAGATGTTAATGGCAGTGGAATTATAGTCCAGGATGACACTGAACCCTTCATGTGGTTTTATAAAGACAAAGTTCAGACTTGTCCACTGAACGGACTTATTCGGCAGTTAGAGATAAATAACAATCCAAATTAGATTCAGATTGTTCAGAGTATGAGTATATTAGTGTCAGGAACAGTGCAAACTGCAGACATTAAAATGGTAATGGTTTTTAAAAAGCACTTAATCTTGAGACATACCACCATTTGCTAAAATATTTCTGCATTTCTTTCTCAGTAGAAGCTTGCCAAACTGCTGTACTTGATCGTGTTTAAAATGTGTAAATAAATACGCAGTTCAATTTCCCATGAAATAAATAATCATTTGCCTTTTCAGATGTAGTTAGTTTACTTCTAAACAAATGAGCTTGCCACATAAAACAAGCAAAGCATCAAGGCTCGATTTCTTCTCATTTGGAGCTCTATCTATGTACATCAGAATACCCCTGTAGATTTTCTGGAGTAATTTGGACAGTAAATTACAGTCAGTCTTCTAGAAGACATTTTGAGTTGAATTCATTTTACTGTATCTATCTTATGGGACCCTGAAAAAAAACAAATGTTCTATGTATTTCACCATACTTTGCTTGGACTGTGTGTTTGTACATGCTTGCTTTTTTCAGCAACCATGCTAAGTAGCCATCTGACACCGTGCATATAAATGGTTTGGTCTATGCCCATGTTGAGTCCCAGGCTACAGTCAAACCGCTCACTGCTGGTCTGGGTGGTGTTGAACAGGCTTTGATTGCTGAGAGCTTGCTCAGGTGTGCGTGCAAGTCAAGGAGCACTTTGAAGAGGATCTCCATGTTTTGTGTACCCAGGAGTTAATTTTTGAAGTCTCAAGAATCAAAATCTTAGTCTATAGAGCCATCTTGCCTCTCTGTTTTGAAAATTGGATCGTCCAGATTTGCAGAGCACTTACGAGTGTGGCAACACTTATATTTGTAGCAACAGCAGTATTGGTAGAAACTTACAGTAGCCAAAACCCCAAAGCTCTGGAAGATTCCAAGATTTTTCCCCTTCTCGTTCCTTGTAAAAAGTATCAAATTATGCAATTTAAACTGCTAGAATTGTTTGTTAAAAGTCTTCATACTTAGTTTGAAATCCTATATTGTGTGTTACCCACACATCTCCAGTTGTATGCTGAGTAACTTCCTCTTCACTCCGAAGAAAACAGTGATTATTATGTTTGTCATGCAGGTGCAATTTAAAGTCACTGTATGGGTAATTTAATTCTACCCTTTCATAATGTATATTTTGAATGACAAGTTCAGGAAATGCTGTAAATTACTATTTTCATTTATGGAAATAGGTATATGAAATAATAGGGCAAGACATGTATAAGTTACCAGGCAGGTCTGTGCGTGTCAATTATTAGCTTAACAATCCTTTGGACAGTTTTCAGGGGGTTTTTTGTTTGCCCCCCTCCCTTTTTTTTTTTTTTTTTAATTTACAAAGATTTTCAATATCCTTTTTTTTATTTTAGAACTTTTTTGGTGCGCTTGTTGAATACAGGAGTGTCATAGATGCTTATATACAGAATGCCATGTTACACTGAAAATAGTATTTAATTATTATTTTCAGTTTCTATGTCATAGTGTTCCCCAAAAAATCAAAACCTTGGAATTTGTTTATTTAGTTGGCAAAACCATGCAAATCTGTATCCGGATTCTGTCTCTCAATTTACTTGGCACTCTATCTGTCATAAAATGCTAGAGAATATAAGAATCACTATGGATCAAAGAAGAAAATGTGTATTTAATGTAAAAAAAAATTCTGACCATAGTAATCTTTTTCAAAGGGCATTTTTAATGGCAATGAATATATATTGATTGAGATGGGGCCTGTGCAGAAGGAAGAGAAAGATGAGGAAATATAGTACGGTCTTTTCCTTACAGATGTGTGCAATTTTTTTCATTAGGAGACTTCATAGCACTGACCATATGTTACATCTGTGAGTCCTGGAGATCCATGGGTCAGCTTCCTACCAATTCGGTCTATTAATGTTGTCATTAGTTTCACTGTAGATTTTTTTCTAGGACAAGATATGCTCTCTCTTAACTACCCACTTCCCTACTTCTATCTTCCAAATCACCCTAGAGTTGAGCTGCTTGAGAAGTTTATAAATTCAATTTCTGCATGAGAAGGTGGTGATCTCCACCCATTCACTCTTCATAGCTAAGCTCAGTAGTGCTATAAAATGTAAATATTGCCATTACTTAAAAGTTAACATAATTTTACATTTTAAACAAGCTGTCACAAATATTAACCAAATGATAGATAGTAGCTGACACAATGAAAGGATGCTTTGTAATGACAGGAGATTTAAGAAGCTATATGAATGCCATAAAATATTGAGCTGACTTGAAAAATGTGTATATATCAAAGATGGCTTGGAATAAAAAAAAAATTATTAAATTTCGAAAACAATGCAGTGAGTTTTCAAAGCTGGGCACACTTGTGAAGAGTTGCTATCACTAGGCAATTAATTTTATTTTATAGTATGTTCATGTTATATTATACTCCTATTGATGAGAAGCAATGCAAAGGTGACTTAGGCATGTGTGCATTTAGCACTTCGCTTTATAAATTATTTGAGAGCTTAATAGATATTTAATAACCTTTAACTTGGAAGAACAACGTGATTCTTCAGATTTGAGTGCCACAAAGGGAACATTTATGTATTACCTAAAATATTTAACTAGCTATGTAGAAGGTAACATGCAGTGTACTTAAATCTCTCAGATATGGTCTTCTCAATCATTGCTGAAGTTTGTATTTACAGAAATAAATTAACAACATCCTTGCAAAGCAAACTGAGGGCACATGCAATGACCATTTCAGTTCTAGGATTTATTAAATTTCTGATGTGACTCTCCTGATCATCCCTGCTTTTTATACTCCAGTTTGTGTTGCATAGCTCTTTACTAGAGCCATATCACCTTTGTAGAGTACACTAGACCTAAATCTGTGGAAAAGAGCAGTTACCAAGTCATGCAATTCAAAGTTACTTTTACAGTGTCAAGTGGTATTTGTGAGCCTTCCTAAATCAGAAGAAACCAGCTGGCTTTTTAATCTTTAAATTAAATTTAGAATCTTGCTTGGACATCATCTAATATTTTAAAATCATTATCTGAGATGTCTGTCAATACTAACTACAGCTACTTAAGAAGGGTTAAAAAAACTCTGCTAAAAACACATGTTGGCTGGCATACTGTAGCAGAACTGCATTTTCCAGTCTGGATAACTTCTCTGATCTCCCGATCGTCATTTTGCTAACCATGAGCCACTGTCAAAAAGCGAAGTCCAAGCTTTAGGAGACCTCTGATGTGATTTCCTTTGTGCCGATTACTGTGTGTCCTCTGTTGTTCATAGTGAGCAGTTTGTCCTAGAATTAGGTACCCACTCTGCTTATGAAGACCCACTTATGCCACACTCTCAACTCAAGTTTGTTTAGGGTATGATCTTTGACTCGTATTTAAAGTTTGTGGGATTTCTGAGCTTGGTTTCTTTGCAAAAGAATTGCAGTCCAGTTTAAACCTAGTGATCTAGAACTCTCCGTTATCCTAACATCCTCGTAAGAGTGGGTGGCTGGACTAGAAAGCTTAGGAGCATTGTCAAATTCCTCATTACACAAAGTTCTTTTTTTATCCTAAATTCTGTATACTCAAACCTTTTGAATGTTTGAAGCATTTCTAATATGCAGTTCGTAAGGTAATCTTATCTGAGCACCAGTTATCTGAGAAAGCATCCCCTGATTGCTAATGAAAGAGGAAAGGCACTTCTGGGCTTTCCTATCTGAAATAAAGTGCTTACCAACCATGCCACAGCTCTCCAGGGTTGCAAGCCTTCAGCAGACACAGGAACGGTGAAGATTATATCGTTCATTTAAATCCCTCTTTCTAAACATTGCTTTGAGTAGGTATGTTTATACTGACACCAAATTGTGCTGAAGTTCAGTCAGGCTATATGTGGTAGCACTATTTTGCTAGCATGGGGTCAGATTGCAGGCCTGAGGCTGAGAGTCTATCTGTCTCTTTTTAGATGAGAGAACCACTAGCTGCTTTTTTTTCATATGCTTTAACTGCTCCAGCTCTCAGAAATGTTGTTATTGGCATATATGTTATTTTTATAAATTGCATTAAAAATACTCCATTCTCCATCATCATTTATTTGAAAAAAACCCAAGTAGCCCAGTTTGACTGTGATATAAACTTTTCATTCATTCACTTAAAAAATGTGATAAGTGAGAGAAATGTGGGTTGGAAATGTAGCCAGCAGCCTGGAAAACACATGATAGGACTTGGGAAACAACACAGCGGATATCTGCACTTCAGCTGAATGCTCAAAGTTTGTTCCAGACCATTAGGGTTGAACATTTGCAACCAACAGTTATGTGAGTAACACATATTTGAGTGCAGAATGCACAATATTTTCCATTTACTGTACCCTAGTGCTGGCATGTTTTTTCTCTCTCTGAAAAATAGGAAAGATTAAATTTGACAGATTTGAAATGTAATCTCAAAGTAATGACTAATCTTAATCCAAAATACTCAAACTTTATTAATGCAAGTTTGCACTCAAAAAATATGCTGAAACTCCTGGAGGCAAATGGCTGAATTTAGAGAGATGCACAAGCATCAGAGTGCCCAGTGGGGGCTGAGTTGGGTACCATGGAAATACAGACTATTTTTTCACATCTTTGTGCGTGTGTTTAGGTTGCCAATTTTAAAATGTTGTCCTCGGTTTATCTCAGTTCAAACTACTCACAGTTAAATTATTCCGTGGTTTGTAGGGTTCATCTGCATGGGCCGAGCAACCAGTAGCTAAAAAAATCTATTCTATTGCCCCCTTAAAATTATTGATATCATTATGTATGTGTGGGAGTGTCATATGCTAATAAAACAATGAAATATTATTCTAGATATAACGTGAATGTAAGTGCCGCAGTCATCACTATAACATTAAACAAAACATTAAAATTAAACATTAAATTGTGCCTATGGTCATTACAGAAACAAATGAAAAAATACATATGTGGATTTTTTTCCCCTTGAGTCAGGCACTTGAACATGAAATTAAAGATGAATCTGAGCAGCCATTTAAATGTTTATAACATTAAAATCCCACCTAAGCCATGTGTTTGTCATGACCACATACTCTCCTGCATAGCATCTGTTGACATGTGCTCAGATATAATCGTGGCATATCTTTGTAAAATTAAAAAAAATTATTGTGAAATACACCATATAGATCAATAATACTTACTAACAAGTGTGGTTTAAAACAAAGCAAAATAATGCAGTATTTATGTGATTAAAAAAATAAGTTTTAACTGGAAACACGCAGCATTGCTTTTAAACAAGTTGAATTGCTTTTATTGTTCTGTACTCAAATCACCCCCAAATTACAAAGAAATATCTTCCATTCTGCAGGATATTGGGAAGATATTTTCTCTAAATTTTTTAGTTCCTTACACGTAGCCTTATCCTGTAAGTATCTTCAAAGTTCCATGTTGCTTGTCGTTTATTTTGTTCCCTCAAACACTTTGCAACCTTTGCAACTGTCTGAAGAAAGAAGGGGGAAATCAATCTGAAAATCAGAGACTTCTGAATGCTGTTATGATTAGAATGTATATTATCAATACGTTTCCTTAACATTTGCTGTGTCTGGGACTATGTAAGTGGCTGCTTATTAGTAGGGAAGCCTCAGGTCTGTGGTCAGTTTGCATCCTGTCCAAAAATTAACATCGATGGACAGGAAAATAGATTACTTCTCCTGTGTGGAAACACAGACACTAAGCTCTTTAACAGTAGTATCAATTTCCTTTAATAGTAGATGTTATAGTCAAATAGTAGAGAGTAAACAATTTAAAGGTTAAGTTTGCTTAACTGGACAGGACACGTCTCTTGCATGTTTGAAACTGAATTACCTTAGCTTTGCCTGTTATCGATCCAGCTCCGTTAGGAAAGTTGAAGCCAGCAGTGTTTCAGAGACAAGATGTTGAGTCTACCACAGAGAGATTTTGCACCTTATGATTCATGTAGCTGCAGTGAAGCAATGACCTGCATTAGACAAGGAAATAAGTGACTTACAGAAGGGTGAGATCTTCAAGTTGGCCAGTAAGCTGATGGTCTTACTTCAGGAGATAGAGCAACTTCATGACTAGAGCAGCCAGGAAGAAAAAGGGAAGAAAAAAGGAAGGGAATAAAAAAGGAAGGGAAGGGAAGAAAAGGGAAAGAAAGGGAAGAAATAAGGAAGAAAAGCTCTGCCTTGCTACAGTTGTACCTGTTTTAATCAATGTGGTGTCAGCTCAATCCCTACTCCTCTACTGCCTTGAGTATATCTTCAAATTATTCCTCCTTACAGGAGAAAGTATTCTTAGAAAAAGAGTTGACATTTTTGAAATTAGGTTAGGGGTTTTTTTTTTAATACATTTGTTTTAAAGATGGTCTGTGGAAGAAATTATTATGATAACAATATAATAAATATATATAACTGTATGAAAACTTTTATATATACAAGCAAAAGAAGAGATTCAAATTGGAACAAAACAAAACAGGTTTGAAGGTAGTTTGCTGGCTCTTTCAGAACAGGTGTTGTAGTCTGCACTTAGCTTTAGGCATCACATCTCACCCTATTCAGGATGCATTTCTCTCCAGGCTCACTATTTAGCCGTTAAAGAGAGAGAAAGAGCCTCCTGCAGAGGATGATTCAGATCACCGAAGCCAAGCTCCTGCTCTGAATTATCCTTGAATAGTCTGTGCCTCTGCACGTTCTCCATTCAGAGTTGGAGACGATTACCCTTCTGAAGTAGGAACCTGAGTTACATGCGTGAAGGCAGCTGGTGTGACTGCCCTCCAAGATTTGTATTACAATCCTGTTACGATGCTTTCCAAATTGTAAGTTATCTTAAGAAATTAGAAAGAACTGGTTGTCTGTTGGAAAAGTAATTTAGCCAGCAGACAGACATTACAAGTGTGCTTTCTTATCATGCCTTCATAAGCACGACTATAGCAAATATAATTATGGATGCAGAAATACTTGAATTCTCAGTCTTTTCCTGTTTTATTCCACAAGGAAAAATTAATTTTCAAGCAACATACCAATAAATACTTGCATTTTGAGAAAATTATTTCCAAGTAAAACATGAAGCTGTTTATTTTTATCTGGGCCAATACAGAAATAGGTAAGAAAGGAACAGGTAGAGCACATGCAACATGAGAAAAGTGTTGTGTAATGCTCTGACTCAAAGACTTTCTTGCAGATTTACTCTCTGTTCTTATTTTTTCTTCATTAACGAAATAGTTTGGCATGACTAGATTTTCTTCCTCCTTCTCTCTCTACCCCTTTCAAATATTAAATTTCTTCCTTCCTCTCCTTCCCTGCAAAGTGAAGAAGAGGTTTGTGTTCAGGTCTGTTTTAAACCTCTGAGCCTGCACATCAAATAAACCAAACGAGTTCCTCAGTGGATGAAAGATGGAGAAGAAATGATTAATAAGGATCTTATTGACTCAATGTGGCTTCAAGTTAACAGGAACCCCAACAGTTTATTACATTTTATGTGTGGAGACATATGCAAGGCTTTTTCTGTGCTGTTGCTATCAAATGATGGTGATGATAGTGGTGTGAAGGGAAAAGGTTCAAATCAAAAGATTTTCATTACTTAACAGAAAAAGAACTTTACCCTTTAAACATGAAACATTCTCCATAAATATTAAAAATAGGCTATTAAACATTCTTTGATTGTTACACCAGCAATTAAGTTCAATAAAAACCGTTCCTGTGTCACTGGGAGTTGGCTCCCATATTGCCAGTGACACGAATGACAGCCTAAGCCAGCAGGTGTTCAGAAATGCTTATTGTAATATAAACTTTAGAGACTCACAGTGGAGCTCACTCAAAAGACAAGACCATTTTCATTACTTTGTCAGCAACTTTATTTCCCACTGCAGTCATGGAAGCTGTTTTGCCAGAGGTTTTTATCCCTTGCAACTGAATCTTGGCATATGCAATGAAACATTTTCGTGGAATATTTCAGTATTTCAAAGCCTTTGTTCTGATTGTGTTTATGCACCTTTTGTTTTCGGTGAATGTTCAGTTCCTGAGACTTACTGGCATGAACATTCACTCAAAATGAATTTCAAAGATGCGTGTCCATGTCACCATGGAAACTGAAAGCTGAATTCACACAGAAGACCTGCTGCTGGGATGATTGTCTGCTTTATCCAGCTGGAGCACAGAAGCAGTGCCATGTGAATTATCCAGATAGGCACAGAGCAACTGCAGTGGTCATGACTGGCAGAAACTACTTTGCTATTGATCGAGTGAGGGTAAGGATACCTCATGACTGCGAAATGATCTTAAATTACAGCAGCTGAAAGAAGTCTAATTTGCTTGTGCTCATTCTATTAATAGACAAGAAAGCTAAATTGGACATAAATATTTTTTTTCCCTTTAATTATTTGCTCAACTCAATCTCTGTCTTCAGTCCTCTGTCTTCACTTGTTGATATGTTAATCCTTTGCCTATGACCTCACAAGGCAATGACTGTTGAGGA
The DNA here is from genome assembly GCA_013399365.1 of Pampusana beccarii. NCBI lineage: Eukaryota > Metazoa > Chordata > Aves > Columbiformes > Columbidae > Pampusana > Pampusana beccarii. The sequence continues at coordinate 281,374 of VWYH01003845.1, read as the reverse complement.
CAGGCACTTGGCTTTACAACTTCATTTTAAGATTGTTTGACAATTATGAAAGGGAAAACATTCATTTACTGCTTGAGCAAGATAACATTTTCTTCTGAATCTACCTCTGGTATGGTGGATGAAAAGCTAGTTATTCCATTTGGCAGTATATTAGTTAAGATATTATTATGCACTATGGAAAAAAATGCTGTAGATAGACAAAAGTTTCATCTTTTTATGGCTTTTAAGATGATAGTCACATGTTCCGTGGCAGTCACCATAAGGTTATACACTTAACAAACATCTGAATTAGATAAACAGACTGTAGATTTATAAGAATATTCAGTTTGGTAAACTGAAACAGTGTTATTAGTCGATATCTATAATATAATCCCTAAAGTAGAAAGGTTTTTTGACTTAACCTAATATATTGCTCTTGCAGTTCCCTTAGTCCGTAGTTTCCATCAACCCGTTGTATTCCCCACGTTACCAGATCTAGCAAAATTTTCTGTATCAGTTCATACAAACCTTCGTAGTTTTTGACTATTTTGTCAGAGAAGCTATACGTTAATTTGCTCAGCATCATAGTTCTGTAGTGGAAGCTTTCTTCTGGGTTCAAACATTTTCTTTTTTTTCATTCCAGCTAGGTGAAGTGGTAGAAAAAGCTCCCAGGTGGTTTTTTTGTTGTTGTTGTTTTGTTTGTTTTGGGTTTTTTTTTCTCTCTCTTTTCTTCGAGGAATCAATAACCTATACTGTCCAGCCCTTATACCACCCCAGAGAACTGACTGAAAAAATAAATGAAATGGGAAATGTGCCCATCTTTCATGAAATGGCACCTTCAAACCTGGATATGTGGCACATAGTTTCTCAGGTGCTTGGGTATTCACCTGGGTTCTGTGAAAAGGGCCCATCACGAAAGGTACACCAGAGGTACAACAGAAGGGTCATTACTGGCTTCTCATCAGAAAGAGAAGTTAATAATTTAGTATCTGGTTAATTGTTACATTTTATGCCCTTCAGGTCCTTTTCCTAGCTAGTTTTAAAGATAAAATAAATGTAAGATTCAGACACACAAAAGTCAAATAGTGCCAGTTTCTGGGAATAAAAGTAATTTTTTTTTCCTGTCCTTCAGGATTTGATTTATTCATAACTGGTTTTAGAAATTCATGCAGTACAATTTTGGTGTTATTGTCTGTTAAAGATTTTCCCTCCTTTCCTTTTATTGGCCCCATTTCTCCCACACACAAATCCACAAAGCCACAGATGCTCCATTACAATGATGTCAGTCTTGCTACATGCTCCAGCTGTTTGGTAGGTACATTTATAAAGTTCAGCCTTTTACATTATGCCATAAATGTATATTTCATGTATAAACATAAAGCTAACATATTGCAGATCACTCTAAGTGTAATTTTAATGGAGGTTCAGTAAGTTTAAAAAATACTGAAAAGTGTTTAATCTTTCCGTTGGCAACGTTTTTATAGTAAGTTTTCCAAAGTTGGTTTTTTTTTTTTCTGAGGCTAAGTTTGATTATTCCCTGCCCCCCTCCACTATTTCATCTTCTGTAATCTTTGGAAAAAGCAGGGAGTTATTTTAGTAAGACAATATGTATTTTAAATAAAGATGTCTGAGGAAAAATATGTTTCTCTCCACATCATCTTGGTGTTCAAACCCTCACTTAATGTTCTGTACATCTATCAGCATACCACACTGAAAAACACCTAATTCCTGGAATTGCCAGATTTTTTATGATATTCAGAATGGCAGATATTCTGTTGATACGATATGTAAATTTTGACAGATTATTTAAAAAATTTATTAAGAATTGGGTCTGGGCCTTAAAGCATTTCTTTGTATTGTGTCCTGAATTTCCAAGAAAAGGCTAAACAGTGCCTGTTTGGCTTTGCCTCCTCCCCCTCTTCTACTTGGTATGTGCTTAGGAGTTCAGCTCATTGTAACTATGTGGATCGTTGAATAGCGTCCACAGGCTCCTTCCCTGGTCTCCCCTGGGTGCTTTCCTTCTTATAAGCAATGTCTTTATTTCTCACTCTCCTTTTGAGTTGCCTGCTTTGTCTTAATTTGAATGTGGTGCTGAGTTATAACCATATTTGCACCATATAGTCATCATTATTCTAAAATAAATCTCCTCGCTTAGGAAGATTTTGAAGCTTAATCTCTGTTTTGTTGGCTCGGTAATAAAATTACTCTCAAGAGGACAGATGAAAGCTGAGATCTTTCTCAGTAGTTCATGTTGCTTCAAGCAAGACCCGGAGTGAATAAATGCCTTAATGTGATTGTAGAGGCTCAAGTTTGGAACTGTGAGTTATCACATTGTGGCTGCAGAAGAACCTTCCTTATTTTTGCAGGTTGATTTCACATATACTTAAAAATTCCAGATCATAAATGCATAGCTAGATATTCCTAATAGAGCAGAGTTTCAGTACTGAAATCTGAAAAACTCTGTGGTAATTCACTTGTGTCTCAGTCTCTGCATTAATGCATCAGCAGTGTGAGCCTGTCCATTCTGCTTCACCTGGGTACCTCTCAGCAGCATGTACATCTCAACATGGACAACCATATTCTGTGAACTGAGGGAAGCATTGCCCAAGGCCCTCTGCTTCTACAGGGCGTGGAGATACAGTATGGTATATGAAGTCAGTGATATTTGTGGCTATAGTAGAGGTATTGTTGACAAGTTAAAAAAAACCTAACAGAACCTCTTGCTCAAAAATACAGATGTTCTCACCATTATTTGATTTCTTTTTAATTCACAGGTCTTTTGTTATCCAGCAAATCCCAAGCAGCAATCTCTTCATGGTGGTAGTAGATAATGAATGCTTCTGTGATTCTATCCCACCAATTACCATGGCACCAATAGAAATAAGGTATATCCTTTTGTTTGCAAAGTTGTCAGAAAGATATTCAAGATGCAAATATTGAAAAATTTCCTATTATGTAACATGACTTAAGAACACGTCATTACCTATCATAAAGTGGTGGGGATCTTTGAAATTAAGCCAGCTGTCAATGCATTCTTAGTTATTCTCAAGGAGATTTCTCCTTTTCTTTGGAATTTATAGAACTCCTTACAATATAGATACCTTTTTATTTTAGTGTTGGACTGGAGTATTGAAAAACGTTGCAGAATCCTGATTTCCAAAAATATAAGAATATATCACTTGATTCTTAGTTGCCCCACTTTTAATGTTGTGTTGTTCTGTAGTTCAGATTTGTTTTTTCATATAAGTTGAAATGTATCAAAAGTAGCCTGAAGTGTGCTTTTATTGTAGACTTATTACGGAAAGACAGATGAACAGTGTAAGTGCAAATGATACTGTCCAAACTATGGATCACTGCAGAGAAAGCACTAGAGTTACCTTCTTTTTCTTGTGTTGACCACATTGGGTTTGTGATGGAGAGGAACTGAAAGAGCTGAAAAATTTTCACTATATTCATTTCAAAACACTCACATAAACTCAGGACATTAAAATGCAATGCTCAGAAGATCTCTCCTTAACTGCCTTGTACATAATGAATCGCTTAAATGTGAACGTTTAAAATCTCAGAAGATAAGAAGACGCCCAGAATCTTGTCATGGATTTCACCCTGAAGTAAGTTTCTTCCTACTTTTCCTTTCTTTTAGACTCTGGTAGATGTTTTATTTCTTAAAAAAATAATTTTAAATAATTGTAAATGGTGTAAATCTTCTTAGTGCTCCTGTAGTCAGTGTCTTGACTTGCTGCTTTTGTAGACTGTCTTGTATCTTATGAGAAAATGTGGTAGGATGAGAGCACAGACTGGCAGCCAGGAATATCTGAGAAATTAGTCTGGTTCAAGCATTGGCCACAAGATTCCTCATTGGAGATGGCTGGGTACTTTGCGCTGTTAATGTTTTTTTCAGTAACTAGCTTCAGTATCTCAACTGTCATGCTCTAGTCATTATGTTTGTACATAGTATTGTTTGGGAGGGATTACTACACATATTTACTACTCTGTGTTCTGCATAGTACTCTTATTTGTATGGTGCCAAGAAAATCTGATAGAGACTGGGAACATGATTACAGTGACTTGTACAGCATATGTTCATGGACACCATTTTACTCTGGAGTAACATACCTTTGATGGTGTAATGCAATGTAGAATGAGACCTAATATATGGCATGGGGGGATTGTTTAATGCTTTTTGATCATGCACACTTTCAGTCTACAATTTAAACCTATGTTAAAATGGAAACGTGTAGCTGTATTACTTCCTGAGTGTATTTAGTTCATGGGTTTTGCTATTTGCACCAGTCCTCTTCTGCATGTGTATTTTGGTAAATGATCATTTATCATAATTGAGTCTTATGGCTTGTATTTATTTTCCTTTTTGGTTTTGTTTGGTTTTGGTTTTGGTTTGGTTTGTGTGGTTTTTTTTTTTATTATTATTTTTATTTTTGTTTTAGGAAAATGCACGAGAATGTGGTGGCGTCTCAGGCCTTAGTGCTAAACCTCCTCTTGTTCTTCTTCCTCTGCTATTGACAATTTTCTCAAGGTGACATTGACTGATGTGTTCAATTGGCATGCTAATACATGGATAAACTGTGATCTGGGAAATGGTGCAACAAAGAGGACATGAAATATAGTCAGAGCATCAGCATTTCATGATTTTAAACTGTTGGTGATATAAATTCTTATAGATGTGTTGAAAAAAGATTTATCTTTTTACTTTGCAAGTCATGCAGATGTGAATTTGGCATATGGTAGTCATGATTCATCAAAAAAGGACTTGGTAGATAGAGGTGACCATTGCTTTTTCCCATTGAAAACAATTTAAAACTGTGTACTTTTTCAATAAAGTATATTAAAATCACAGTTTCAGAGTGTGTTTTAAGTATTATATATTACATTAATTAATGATGTGGAGATAATAAAATAAGTGGGAGATGGTTTATTGTGCTGTTAGGCTGTTTCTGAAAAGATTCGGAGAAGAAAATGTGGAATTAGCTTTTAGAGTAAGGCAGAAGAGTTTTCATTAACAAGTCAAGGAAACACATGTGCACGTATGAAGCTGAGCAGGTAATACGCTGTGCTGATTTATAGTGAAGGTTTGGTTTCTGGAAGTAGCTATAAAACATCTTGGCTACATTTAGAAAGTGAGCCAAAGCTTGATTAAAGCCTTTTCCCTAACTTGGGCAAGCTTTAGATTGATTTGTTTGTGGATGGCAAAATTAAATACTTTTCATCTGTTGTAGTTTGTGGGGAGATGTGTATAATAACCTATATAAAAGAATGATACTCTTCTGTTAGTGTTCTCCCCTATAGATGTCATATCAGCTTGGAGAAGCTCATTATGAGGAAATTCATAAGCAGAGAAAGTTTGACTTACAACACATCTGCAAAAGCAGAACTCGTTATGGTTTTCACTGAGAATTCATTGAGGCTCACCATCAGTGGGCAAAGATCAAGACCAGTTTTTTTTATTCTAGACCTTACGTTCTTCTTTGTAAGGGAAATTAGAAGACAATTTAAGATTTTTGAGTCTTGTAAAACCAAATACAAAGAGGGATATTTATCCTACCCTTAGTATAAAGAGTGTATTCCTGTGGTCATTGGTAGGAATGTCCCTGCTGTGGATGTTTGCTGAAGATCTTGGTCTTTGAAGTATGTTAATCTCTCAGTTTATCTTTGGAGTTTTATGCAAAGTAGAATGCTATCAAGAGAATAATGTGACCTTCTACCAGTATAATACATCAGATGGAAAATAAAATGTCACTGTTCTAAATCTGGTGCTTGAAGATTGCGCTTTCCTGGTTGGGAGTAAGTATGCTTTTAGCATTAGATAAATGCTAAGCAGATTTTCTGTGTATCCTTGGTGAGAATGGGGAGCTAAGCCACTGAGAGGAGCTTTGTTTTAAGGAATACTATCCAGCTTGTAAGAGGAAGAACTGGTAAAATAAAATTTCCACTTCAATGCTTTAAGGGGTTCAAATGCACTGGTACTTCCTCTGGTTCTGAAACCATACAGATCTTTGTCTGGACTCACGATTTTCTTTTTCTCACCTTTTTTTGTGTTTTCCTGCGAACTTCTCTTTCCTTCCTTGTTGGTCTCAAAATCACTCACTATGGGAATAATTTTCCAGCTGACATTCAGTCAATCTGTTGTCCTAGCAACATGCTCGTTACTAAGCTAATTGGGAATTCAAGGCATTTTCTACACTTGGACTAACACAGCTATCCTGCAGTTCTTTGCTTCATTTTTCTCTGAGCATTATTCACCCTTACCTTCCATCATTCTCTCCAAAATTAATCTAAATAATGTATAAATAAAGTATTTTAATTTATGATTTTCCTTATGGGTTTCCAGAATGCACAACACTGCAGCCTCATAATGCTCTTGTATATCTGACGCTTGTTCTTTCTCAGTGTCTATTAAATGGGAAATGTTCATAAAGCAACACAGGCCAGGTGATTTTTCCTTGTTAGCAAAAAGTGAAAAGAAAAATCTTTCTCATTAGAGCCACTGGAAAGCTATGCAAACCAATGCCTGTCCTGTCTGCTGTATAAATCGTCATTGCTCTTACAAAGAAAAGAAATACATTAAAGGAGAAAATGTGTTTCCACTGAACCAAGATGAAAATGCCTAATAACAATTCATTGTTAATTTTGGAAATAGGCGGGCAGTTTTCTAATTAGAAAGGAGCCCAGGGAGTGACAAGAGAGGTTAAAATATGACAGTCTAAATTAATATTGTGAAAGATATTAAAATATGGGTATGTAAATTAATATTGCTCAGAGAAATGTGACAGTTCATTTTCATACATTAAGACTAAATTATAAAGCAGAATGCATTAGTGTACAAAAACAAGTTACTATGTAAAACAGAATAATCCAGGTAAGTTGCTCAGTGTAAAAATCTTTTTTATGAATTGCCATTTCTTTGCAAACGAAGATGTCTTTCTGATTTTGTATTTATGCAGTTTGAATTCAGGTTCATAAATCCAGTAGTTTAGGACAAATGGAGATGTTGCCTTGTGTTCATATTTGTGGATCTTTGCCTATGCTGGTCCTCATACTCAATTGAGTATGTTCAGCTGTTGACATTCATGTTGCTTTTTCTGAATTACAGACATCAGTCATGAGTGCATGAAACAGATCAACAGTAGGCCAGTGATAATGCTGTGAGATCTCTATTTATTTGAACTAATTGGCTGCATCTATACTAGTAAAGTGAGTGTGTCTGGAAACATTTCTTGTCACCACAGCCAACTGGCTCAGAGTGGCATGTGTATGTGCCAGTAAGATTGCTCAGTCCCCAAAACGGAGTAGCTGCAATGCGAACAGCGTATGTCCAAATAGAAACAATAATTATGAATTCTATGGGACAAAGCTAGCTGACACAGGCCGAAAGCATGCCAAGGGCTATTTGAAACAGTTTTACAGAAAAGCTGATCTAATTCCAATGCATAGGAGTTCTCCTGACTTGTGAAGTCTGTATGTCATCATTAGCTCTGAAACACTGAGAAGGTGCAAAGATACCGTGAAGTGGGTCTGTGCTGTCATACCGTAACTTGTGGCAGGCCATGGAAGGTATAATTAAATTTCATAACCTCACTAATCATAGGTGCTAATCCTCTCAAATCCTAAAAATATCACGCAAGGTCTGATCTGAAGCCCATAGTAGTCAATAGAAAAAATATAGATGTATACATATGCATACATACAGCTGCATATATGTAAACTGAATGCATTTTTAAGAAACAGGAAATTTGTACATCATCTGTATTTTTTATCTTCGTAAATCTGAGGCCAAATCCAAGGAGAATCAGGACAACTGTACAATCTGTTTCCACACAGCCAGAGGCATAGCTAAAAGTTTCAGATTCAGCAGGGCTTGGATTTTTTTTTTTCTTTTTTTTCTTTTTTACTCTCTTTATTGATGGCATTGATTTTCAACTTATTAGCCCCAGCTGCCTCATCTTCCTTTAATCTTGATACAGCAAAAGCTGTTTGGGGGCTCAGGACTGGCCACGGACACACCATTTTCTAATGGCTTTGTGTGGGAAAACTGTCTGCCCGTAACTGTCAGTGCTGCAAGCACTCCTTTAAAATCCTGTAAGCTAGAGAGCCTCAGGCAGGTTTCTGCAGCTGTGCTATCTCCTCTCATTGTTTTTGTGACACTGAGACTGCCTGACCCATTGAGTTTTGCTGCCAGGGCCAATTCTGCAATATATATGCTATACAAAACAGGTGGTTGCCTAGGGCAAGAAGATATTAAAAGCAGCAGTGATCGTTTAATTGCTTAAATGGCTTCAAGAGACTGTTTCAGTTTTCTTCTGATAGCAAGAGCCTCGGAACAAGGCAGTGGCCTGTTTAGCCCTTTGGGTTCAGAAGGCAAGATAGAAATTCGACTCAGAAGGTTTGTGGCTAGAAGACACCAGTTATTTCCATTTGTCTCCTGAGCCCTTTATGGCCTCCAAGGCCTTTCACATCTTGGGACATTCTGTGCCTCGGAAATTCAAACTAGTGCAACTTTAATGTAAATAAGCATTTACAATTTGTAATTTTTCTGCAGAAGAGTGCATCAAACTCTTGCACCTGTGAAAATATTATTTAGTTTTCCTACTTGATTATTCTTTTCCCTGAGCTGTCCAAGATACTTCTATTAGTATGTTTCTTACTTCTTGTCCAGGTTCTTCCCCATGGTTCTGAAGGTTTCCAGTATGTATTTAGCTGACTTGTACTCCCTCTGACAGGTGCATTTCCCATGTATCTTCTGTGAGAGATATAGTTCCCATATCTTCAGAATCTTCAGGAGATCTCACTGGAGTATATCACAATCCAGTCTGAAGGCAATTTTCTTCTCTCTCATCTTTACCCTTTGGCTATTGGGCTTAGATCGTATTTCTTCCAGTATTATAATATTCTTGCAATAGCTCCTTGGGAGGATTTACCTCATCTTCAAGAGTCAGTCCTATGTTTCTTCCCAAGAATATTTTACTTTTGGAGCTGGATGTTATAACTTGGATATACCAAGCCATAGTGGATTCTTATAATGCTGTGAGTGGGAGGATATGTTTCCAACTCTGATTTCAGACTTTTTTTCCTTCTTCTTCCCATAGTAACTGTGGTCACCTAAGCAAATGTTATTTTATTGTTTGGAATTCCACTACAAATTATTTTGAAGTCCAGTTCTGCGTAGCAGATGCTTTGAAGAATTTCAAAGCATATTGTTCATCTAGGAAGAACCCATTGACTTTCATTGGACTAGAGTTGGAACAAGAGGCACTTTTTCATTATGGTTCAGTTAGATCCAGGTTGCAGATGGTAAAACAAAGCTATATTGCCCTTCAGTGTCTAGTGGTAACAAAATGTATGCAATACATTTTAAAACAAAAATTATACATTACATAACATTTGTTAAATGCCAGATGAGTGCTTAATGATCATTTTTAAGAACATGAAACTTTGCTTGCAGAATTAGATCTAACTGAAACTGAAATGAGTGTAAACACAGCATGGTCTTTCATTGTGAAAGCATTGTACTACCATGTACAGATATGTTATATATCTAATTACTGACGCTTGCTTTGGTTCTGTATTTTTTTAAGAGGCAGTCTTAATTAAGCAGACAAAATAATTAAAGGGTGGTAACTAATTTTTTTTATATATATATATGTTCTCCTAAGTCTGAAGGTGGCCTTATTTGTGAGTAGCCAATAGAACTGTGAATTGAGCCAGCCATCCAAGTGATGAGATACTGAAACCTTAAAAAGACAATTTCTATTTCAACAGCTTTAACAGATTTGATTGGTCATCACTGTGGCAGAAATAACTGTGTAATTGTGTTTATGTCAAGCTACCCTCTAACACCTCACCAGGTGTTAAAAGCTTGCATTTGTTCTCTGCTCTGCTGCTAACAGTTTCTGGCAGCAAATGGGGCACCTTGTCTATGCAGACATTTGTAGGTAATTCACCCAAAATTGACAAAATATTATTGGAAAAAAAAATAAAAATCAGTGCAGTATCAAGGTAAGTGGCACAAAAGCTACTATGTTCTCTGATATTTCCATTATTAATTGAAAGCCCTTTGCTATCTTCATGTTAAATGCAGTTGAGACTGAATTTTCAGTTTGTCATGTTATAGTGCTGCAGAATCCAAGATGCTTGTTGAAGAGGTGAGCTCTAGTTCGTTCAAGAAGTGCAGAGTTTGGTTAGCTCTTACTTGAATTCTTTTATCGAAAGGTTATAAGGAGTTGACAGCTAGTAGGGCCTCTGTAAGATCAAACCCAAAAAGCTGATGGTTTTGTTCCAGATGCGGTCTTGAACTGCACTTACATGTGTTTAAAGCAGCCTTGTAAGAAAAGGTTACACTTGACAATTCTGAGTCAAATTTGAACCTTAACACCAGAAGTTCAAGTGGTTAATGCTGGGTTTGTTTGACTATGTTAGGATTTCATTTGCAGCTTTAACATGCTGGGTATTTCACTTCCAGGAGAAAGGGAAGATCAGATTTCAGTTCATAGCAAGGAGTGTTTTGAATCAGCTATTTAAATGTCTTAGGAAGAGTGCTAAATGTTTAATAGAGAAAGCTAGTTGGGATAGCTGAACTAATCAAGAATGCTTTTGGCAGACATGCAAACGTGCAGATGGCTCCTGGGAAAGGAAATAAAGAATTGTTTTGTTTCATTTCTTTATTGGTGTTTTGGCACTGGTCAGTTGGGTTTATCTAGAAAACGAAAGATTATTTTTCATTTGCCCATGTTGTTTGTGGGGAAAAAAATAGGTAGAATTAATTTGTGAGCAGCCAGCTGCATTCCTGCATCTTCTAATACCACCTCTGAGACATTACTGTGATATGTGCAATACTTAAGATAGAATCCCAAGTTCCTGTCAATATTTTATTATCCATTATAGTTAATGAAGCTGTTTAGGTACATCTGTTTCATGTCTACAAATGTGAATGAAACATTTAGGGAAAAAAAAAATCTACTTACAATGCTAGTTTCTAAGCATCAAAACCAAAACAGAGCCACAATTAATTTGTAATTTCATTATCTCTAACAGACTTTAAAAAGCAGGACACAAAACCTAGTGATAAAGACTCTAATGGAGACTGTGATTTCCCGTCATGAGATCTTTGTGGGTTTGAGAAAGGCATTTTGTTTTAAAGCAGACATTCTTCCTGCTTATTCTTCTTCAGTCTTTTAAAGTCCAAACTCAGATAATTTCAAGAACTCCCAGGAAATATATCCTCTGGATAACTGGTGAACAAAGACTATTTGAATTCAGCTTAAAACCTGAAGTTAATGTAATGCATACAAGTATGGACTCAATAAGGGATATCTAGTTAATATCCTTTAGGTCCACTAGTAATGATATAAGCAGAGATCTCTGTAGGAAGATAAATTTTCTGTGAGATATAGGGAGGTCAAGAATTGTTATTTTCCACTGATAAAACTTTTCTTGGCAGAAGACCTCCAGATTTTATTTAAAAGAAAAAAACTTTTAAAACTTGGGTTTATGAAAACTTAGAGAAGCATTGTTTAAGTCAATTTTTTAACCGTGAAATCCTTTTGACATATGGCAGTCGTTATATATTTGCATCTATCTTGGAATATTTTTTTCTAATAGAAGATACTTAGAAGTTTCACATTTAACTTATTTTTCAACAAACACTTGAGAACTTCTTAACAGTAAACAATGATCTTAAACTGCCTTGCCAAGCATGTAAACGATCTACAATTCCTAATGCACCAAAGATTGTTGCATATTTTCAGCTCTACATTTGGGACCTTTAGGCAACACTGTTTCAGATTAGGACAAACCATGAATTTCTTAACTGTTTCACTTGAGAGAAGGCGGCTTTATCCTTCTGATATTCATGGCAGAAAACCTGGAAATTTGTCCTGCCCATTCCTTTCCAAATACAGCAACCCTATCTTCATTAGCATCTGACAGATTTAAGATTAGTGGAGGATACCCTAATGCAAAAAAAATGAAATGCTCTATGAGCAAAATAAACAGGAAAAAAACATCTGTGCTTTATAGTACTTTCCCTGCCTGTCTGGCTTTTGCCTCAGTCTTACACAAGAAAAATCCCTTGTGCGTGGCAGGAGTAGAAAGGAAAGATTATGGCCTCTTGGAAGGGAAGAATGACACATTTTTTCTTCTGTCCTGTTGTAACAGTCAATAGAAATACCTGTGCACCACATCCTTGGCAATATTATTGCTTTCATGTAGACCCTACTGGTAAAACTACTCATGAACAGGTAGAGCATGTAAGAGTCAGGTTTTTTAGGTGTTAGAGAGCAAAACAAAATTTTGTTTAGATAGCATTTTCATGGCTTTAGTATAGAGTGGTTTTTATGCAGAACACAACCATGTGTTATTTGTGGCAGTGTGTCAGTGCCAACTTGCAGAAAAGGCAACTTGGTGCATGCTTGTATTTGTGACGAACAATGCATCTTATGAGAAGCTTCATTTGCTGTCCACGAATGAGCACAAGCAAGGAGAGCACAGACTCAAAGCTGAAGCAGCTGAAGACGAGCAGGGGAGGGAAGTTGGCTCTGAGTAAATTCTGAAAAATAGACAAACAGAAAGACAAGCTACCCACTGAGCTACGTTTGGTCTTAGTTCAGCAGAGGGTTCCTCTTGAATTTTCCCATGTTGTCCTCATTTTGTAGTCGGAGACGTGGAAAAGCAGAGAGCTCAGGATGTGAATCCCTTGAGAATTTTGCATTTGTATTTCAGTCAGGAAGTAGGAGTAGTCTAGCGCTTGACCTGACTGGGCTGTAAATAGTTTGCCCCAGAAATGCTGCATTGGTCAAATCAGGAATTAAAATGGAGGAGCTTAGTCGTTCAGTCAGTTGTGTGCAAGTGGGATAAAAATAAGGCTCTGAAGGGTTTTACCTACCAGTTTCATGCTCAGCCCATTAAACTGCAGTGTTCTGAGACAAAGTAGGCCGATCTTTTAAATGAACAAAGAATAAGAATTCAAGTGAAAAATTTAATATATGTTGCAAATGCTAGTGAAGTGTTATCCATTTTTAACAGAAATAACAGGGATATAGGTGCAGGTGTCTTTCCTATATCTTTCATGAACTTTGGCTTGGAGCATATAAAGTCTTTAATCTAAAAGGTCTGTTATCTTAAGATGAGTGCTAAAAATAAAGAAGGTGACTTGAAAAACAGTTCTTAAAGTATGTCACGGTTATCATGCTTATCAGAAGTCCTATTTTCTTTCAGAGAGAAATCTTGAATAATGCCTATAAAACCTGAAGTGTAATATCCTAAACAGTCTACTTTCTGGAAGAAGAGAGTATTAAGCTCTTCTTAAAGCCTTAACATAGCTAAGTAACTGTGTAGCATTGCAAAATAATCCCAACAAACCTCTTGGCCCATCTTTTACTGAACTTCTAGAAACATGAGTTTCTATTACTCATAGAATGCACTGTCTTCTGGAAGAAATTTGCATCTCACATAAATGAAAAAACAGGTGCTTATCAAACAGACAATGCTTTAACATATCAGTAGTTCAAGTTTTGTGTTTGGTTTTACTTTTTTTTAAGAACCAAATAATCACTGGAGAAACACAATCACAGCATTCATGAAGAATAAAAGAGAAAGCAAATGGATATAAATGGATATAAAATTGTTCCAGTCTTTAGAGACTGCTGTACTCCACATCTGTTTCTTCTCCATAGTTTTATCATGATGGATCTTTTTTGCTATTAGGTTATGGGGCTCTAGGTCCATTTAAATTCTTCCATTTTGTGTTTCTATTCCTACTTACTTTTTTTCCATGAGTTCTGAAAAAAATCCTAAAACACCCAACAAAACACCAGCCGTAGCATCAGATCAAAGAAGATAAAGAGCTCAATGAATCTTTTTGGAGTTTTTCATGTAGTCTGCTACCATTAGAACCAGAATGATCGGTTTCACTGTACTATAGGGAATAAATGTGTGTGTGTATGTATCTATACATGTATGTATACTTGTATACATTATAGTTCTGGAAAAAAGTTATGTTGTAAAGAGCATTATTTTACTTATGCAGATATTGATAAGCAACATGTCATCCTAGAACATCCTTACTGTCTGGTTCTCATTACACCCTCTTAACCTAGTCTGTACCTGTGCACTGGAGTGCAATAATTCATGGAATATTATGGGGCGCATATATTTAAAGCTGGCTTCTCAAGTGACAGCCTAACTCTTTCACAATCTCCTGGTCCAGTCTTCAACAGAGAATTTAAATCCTTGTCTCCTTTCCCTCCCTGATGAATTTGAAGAGTGTGGCAGCATTCCCTCTATCCATGCACTGCACAGCTACAAATGTACTCCCTACACTTTGTTCCATCTGTCCTCCCTACATGCACTGCCTCTAAAGTGTCTAATGTATGGGCCAGGGGAGGAGAATTAGGAAATAACATCAATTGAGAAGCCTCAGATGACAGTATTTTTTTTCAGTTCTGTTTGCTTTCACTTGTTTTTCAAGGATTTGTTGGAGAGAATCCACTTCAGTTCCTATTTATATAGTCACATAATGTGTTTTCTAGCACTTGTGCCCCACTTGAAGTGGTTTGACAGAACCGTTTAAAGGTAATTGAATTCCATGGTGCACTTTAAAATTATGTTCTGAAATGCAATATTGAGTATAGTGCTTTAAGATTTACCTATCAATTCATCTTTCCTTTAGTTTCAGGGAAAGAAAATACACTGGATTTATCTTGAGGCTTGACTGTTACAAAATGCTGTTTTTCCTTCTGCTTCCACTGAGTTTGCTGGAAGGTTTATCGAAAAGGACCTATGACACCTACTTACAGCAATTCCAGCAGGAAGGAAAAGTACATATGGGCCTGATGCTGTATTCCACTGCAAGCAGTGGGTGTTTGAGGTGTCCACTGGCAACTGGAACTTACCTCTTTCTGGGCTTCTGCAACTTACAGTTTATTTTTCTTAGTAGAGTTTTAAATTGTGTTATCTTCCCGGCTGTTCTTAAGAACTGCCGGTTCAAGCTCACTCCTGTGCGAACTCCTTCAACTGCAGTGAATTTAACCTATTGGACAACACAATTGCAAGAAGAAATGCTGTTTATACTTGTGATGCTGCTGAGTTTTCCCCCTTTTCTTTCATCTATACATTTCTCAGAAATTGACTGTTCTTATAAGGATTGAAGATCATGATCATTCTTTTTTTTATTCAGTTGTCTCAGGTTAATATATGACCTTTTACCTTTACTGAGGAATTTCCCCATATGTCTGCTCAAAGAATTTCCCTGGATGATTCTCTGTGGATTTCGTTCCATGTTTTGTGGAAGTGAATTATGATTGGATTAGAAAGGCGTAAATCTTCCTGAGTTTTCAGGAGATGATTTCCTGGATTTCCAAAGTTAGCAATATGTCATTCTATCTTCACCCATGCCATGAGCTCTGTATCGCTGTTCCATGTGGAATTGGTTTCTGTCTGCTTGATTCATTTGCTTTAAGTTGGAGTTCTTAAATTTTAGCGATCAAAAGCAACTGAGATTATGCAAATATAAGCAAATGGATTTTGAACAGAACTGTTTAAGTGATTCAGAAGATCTACTGCTGAGAAAACATAGTCTAGCTGTTCTTATGTCTGTAGAAGACAGCTCTCTACTAGGTGAGATCTGTTTGCTCCAGCGGGATAACAAGAAACATTCAAAGAGCTAAAGCTGTCCAGCTAATTGACAGCAAATGATTTTTTTTTCTTGTGTAAGGTGTATTATAAGTGTATAGCTGGTGCTGCATATATCACCCATGGTAATTTTAAATATTAGCTCAATTGTCAGTTTTCATCCCCTGCTGCACAATCTCAGGGAGTGCTGAAGGGCCCTTCCTTCCCGAGGAGACTGTCAGGTGGGACTGAACAGGCTTCCTTCTGCTTTCTCATCCTCTTAACATGTACATGAGTCTACTAGGAAGGACTGTCTGCAGGAGAACATTTGTTGACTTGGTTATACTGCTATAATTATACCAGTTGTAATTACACCAGTCTGGCCAGTATAACTCCTCCTTTGGATATATTTAGTATGGAATAAAGATCTCTTTTTCTCCTTCAGCAGCTTTCAAAGTGACATAAGCTAAACCAGAGATAAGCACTCATAGTCCTTATATGAAAGTCCAAATGGAGAGTTATATTTATATCCCAATTATAAGAGTTATAATTAAGCCACTATAACTACGCTGGTAAATTTCCAGTGTAGAGAAGCCCTTAATTAGGAGGTATAGGCTGAAAGGTTTTCACTTGGCTAATGCCACCCAGCTTTAAAACAACATCGTGTCCAGTTCAGCCCCAGCATTTTGTGCCTCATTCAGTGCAGGGTAACTCTGAGGTCAAGGGGGACCTTTATGGGCTGAAACCTGTTCCTAATATAACTGAAAGTAAAGCTGTAGGGAGGGAGGGAGATGGGGATGAGAAAGGCAATGTGGCCATTCTGGTGTTTCCCACCTTTCTTTTAAGGATGCTTGGTCAGGGTTCTTATTGGGTCAGATTTGTGCCTGGCAGAGAGCTTCACTGTTTCTTTCTGGTGTGGTCCAGCAGCCTTTGCCACTGCCAGATGAGGTTGCTGCAGTGCATCTTTGATTAGAGCACAACTCCTGGAGAGCAGGCTGATAAAGAAGGATGTCGCCTACCTAATAGATGATGTTGTGAGAACAGAGTGTCCTGCTGCTTTGTCATCTATGGGTATTAGCTCCCAGACTGAATTTAAGACACGGGTTTTGATTTAGAAACTTCCAAACAGCTTTGAACTGTCCTATATGAGAGAATAACTTTCCAGCACCATACTTGTGTAGTTAAAAATAGCAAAGGCATCCACTTTCACTCTGAAGAGAGGAGGCAGGTGTCTATAAATCCTTTGTTAATGTAATCCTTTACTACAAAAACCTCAGTGTGCTGACCGATCTTCAGGACATTTTGCAAAATACATCCTTTTCTATCAATTTTGGAGTCTATGTGTTGTGATGGAAATTGGAGCTCTGTAAGGGATAGAAGGTGGGGGAGTTTGGCACAGGCTTAATCCCAACAGTTGTTAAGGAAGGATGTGAATATCTAAATCTTGTCTGGGTGGTTTAAAAGGTACAGAAAGATTTTGGGTAAGTGCTCATTCTTTGTGACAATTTCTATAAATATTTAAACATATACTGTCAGATGCACTGATAACCTTTGACCTCAGAATTGGTTATGTTTTAGTTGTAGGTAGAATAGTTTAAGGAACTGTATATAGAAATTATATACACTTAGAGAGCTAGCTGTTATGGGAAACCCTTTGATTTTTTTTTCATAGTAACAAATCAATCTGTGTTCAAGAGCAAGCATTGTACTAAGCATGGGAAAAAATTCTAGAGGACTTGTGTATTTTTGGAACTCTAACCTTGATTTTCTAATATTAGACTTTGGCCACTGAAAATAGTGTAAAATATCAATAGAGCTTTGCAGCTTTCCAAAAGAGAGACTAAAAAAAAAATGAATAAATCCTCTAAATTGTTTAACAGATTCAGAAGGGAAGGATTTACAATCACATTTCAGCTAGTTCTCCAGACAGTAAGTAATGAATTGGGGAAATCAGATAAAAACTGTAGCAACAGTTGTAGATAAAATCTACAGCTGATGAATCGGGCACACATCTTCTGCTGATTCAGAGAGGAGAGGCACACAATTGATGAATTACAGAGGTTTATGCAAATGCTTTAATTCGACTTTGTTGCTTTTCTCGATAACACTTTAAATGAGAAATGTCTGGGTAGTTGATGATCAGTATCTGTGTATCATTTCTACAGCGAGAGATTTTCTACTGTCTGGGATACACAGTGCTGTTCTGCAGGGAGCAATGCACTTTGTTTCATTCCTCAGCTACAAGTTTAGTTATAATACTTTCTCATACTTCCCATCTTTCCTCACTTGGCTGTGGGGCCTAATTCTAAATGTCTTTGCAGAGGGAAATCTGCAGCTGAAGGTATGAGAAATTTGGCTGATGTGAGAGAATCGTGGAGTTAGTCTGATAGCTTTGTAAAGTGCTTCAGGATCCTTTGGGATGAGATGTGCTATATAACTTCCAATTATTATGTTTTTAACTGTTCATTTAAAAATGCCTGCTTAGACTTTTGGCACAGAGAGGCAAGTATTCCTGAAGCAAACTCAGAGGCATATGTAAAAGCAATAGCGAGACACTTTAATGAAGTTCTCCCAAGGTTCTACAGCTTGAAGAGCTTCTTAAAGAACTGTGTACTGCCAGACTCTTCTTTCCCAAGCTCTAACAGCTCTGGTAATATGGTTTGAAATGAAAATAAAATACAGAAGCTTAGTTAATTTATGCCACTTCCTTAGATGTGTTTAACACACTGAGTGAGTCCTGAGCTTATTTGGTCATTTTGATGATTGACCAATTATGTATAATACATTTGACATTATATTTCCTGTTTCGTTCTGAAAAACAATTACAGTACCTCTCTAAGAAATGGTTGTAGTCTTTTTACAGGTCATCGCATATTAAATATTCTTGTATTTTGGCAATTGTCACAGTGCATTACTTCTTATGAGATCGTTTACACACGTTACAGATAAAAGACACGATAGATTTTGAGGAAAGACTGCATGCCACAGAAAGATGTGATGGCAGTTGTACAACAATATGGTTAACTGTTAAGTTGAATTAAATCATGGTCAACATTTTTGGACAAAAAGTTTTAGTATGGTTTTGCTGTAACTTTTACTTTCCATGGAAAATATTTTTTCCTTTGGGGGAAAAAAAACACACATTATTTTCTTAAACAATTTTTAAAAATTTTTACTTTAACCTGATATAATGAAGCAAAGTGAACAGTTTCTGTTCCACTGGAAGTGTGCAATTTTGAATTTAATATCAAAATGTTAATTAGAATGGCAAATATTACTTTGTTGACTACGTCTTCATTTTTTTTTAACTTGAGAGCTGAAAAACTACATAAAATTTTAAGTGTATATAAATAGCAATATGTTTGAATAAGGAATATAATTCAGATCTGTTTGATTGTTAACTTTAGGAAAAGCAGATGAAGAATGAGACACTTTCCTAAAAGAAAATGGTATCTCTGATCAATATGTTTTCCCCTTCATATTGCAGTGTAACAGTCAGTGGCCTTGATCCAACATGCACTAGACTAGAAGGTTTGTTCAGATTCATGCACAGCTCCATCAGCTGTGGTAAAACAGCTTTTTTGCTAAAAATTAAGCACGTACATAAATGCCTGCTGGAGCAAAGCCTGACTTAGTGAGAGACTTTACCCCCTTGAAGCACAGTGCTTTACAAACCACGTTCTGTGAGATTATATGCACAATATGTTCCAGAGCCATGCTCAGTGACCAATGCATAGCTTGACTTAAATATGTGCACATTTTGGGTTCTTTGTTCCAAAATGTGGATGTGAACAAATCAACAGAGAGACCTTGTTCTGTCTCAAACTATTAAATGCCTAAGCATCTTCAATTAAAAAAGATAAACAAGGGACCTGACGCTAGCTGGCCTGAGCTGTAACAGACATGTGCTGGTGTGGTTTTATTTATTTTTCACATGTGTAATTGAACACTACAAAGGCAAGCCCACAATAAAATACAAGGGAACTTCAGCATTAACGTGTGTTTGCCCCATGCTGTTCAATGGAGGCAAAGTCCTCTTTTACGTGGATATCTCCGACACTCTCCCCATAAAAGAAGCAAGTGGGCATGGACCAGGCTTTGACCATCGTGCTATTGGTTCAGGTAAGAAACACAGTGCTGGTGCTGGGTGTGCTTTCAGCTAATCTGGTCAGATAGACACCCCTGTGCTTTGTATACCCTCTCTGATCTGGAATCACAGATCAAAGGAAAATGCAGGCTGATAATGTCAAAGCACGCAGCTCCCAGGCTGTGAAAGTGAAGAACAGCACCTTGAGCTGCGAACATTAAGGAATCTGCCGTAAATCCTGTTGTGGCATTAGAGCAGGATAGGTGCAAGCCACCCACTGACTTTGACTTGCAGCTGTCACTTGGGTTTTACAAAGCCTGTTCACTTTTCTTTTTCTTTTTTTTTTTTTTTAAGATACTTCAGAGGTCTCTGTTATAGCATCATGTAGTTCAGTACTCTTATAGAAGCAGTGACTTGCATGGTCTTGCTGGAAGATGATGAGAGTTTTTGATGAACTGCACATTTATGTCAGGGGAGTGACAGGCATTAGTGGCAGCAGTCAGGACTTTCCTTTCAGTAAAGAAAGTTCGTTTCCATTCCAAGGCCTGATGTACTATTTAAGCCATGAGTTTGGACCAAAACCCTGGCAAACGACAGGTAAGTGGCAAAACACTCAATAATCAGGATTAGGCAATAAAATTGAAATGGTTTATGGGACCTTTGTGGGTTCTGGGCATGGAGACAAATTTCCCTCACAATTTCCATTGAATTAAAGTGTTTGGGGAAAGAGGCAGAGTGCCTGAATGAAGATAGAAGTACGGAGAAAGTAGTAAATGGTGGCCTGAGAGGAGTTGCTCAGTGAGCCTGTACTATCACATAGTTCTGCAACAGAACTGCTCAGTAGGTAAAGCCAGTTCTCAGAAACTGGAAATTTTGGCAACAAGGATTCAGCACTGTAGGGAGAAAGTGTAAGCTTACCATGCTATACTACCTGCATCCCTTTAGCAGGAACACCTTTGATTGCAGTGCGAGAAGAGGTAATCTGGGTGTGGAGGGGAGGGCACCATGGGCCATCTCCTCCCCTGCCTAAAATCCTACAGAAATTTTGCCTGAGAGACCAGATGGACAACAGGAAGAGTATTTCTCCTGGGAAAAATAATGCTGGAAGAAGGATGAAACAAGACAAGCTAACATCTTGATTCTTTGGTCGAAGTCCTTTCAACTTGGCGTGAAACACAGGAGGAGCGGTTATTTAGCCACCCTCAGCCTTGTAGTTGAGTGAATGAAGTAGTTGCTTGCTGCTTTGGGGAGTCCCTTTGGTGTCTTAGTGACTTTCCTTGTGTGATCATTACAGGCATTTTCTATAATCCCAAAGATGAAGCAGAACCAGCAAGGAATCAGGTAGCAAAAAGAAGCCCTAAAACTTGAAGTTGTGCTGGACCCCAAACGGTTTCAGTGATGCCTTGGACCAGAAGCTGTTAAGCTGGGTGGGGTTGGAGCCTTTCATAAATTAAATGTGTAAACATACTTCCTACAGAAATTGCCACACTGTAGTGACTGGTTAAACAATGAAAACAGATGGGCTTTGTTCTGGGTGCTTTGTAACGGATAATACTCAAATGATTAATGAGTTACTGGAGAACAAGTATAGACCTAACTCTTATTCTGTATGGCATTCATGAACTGCATGAACATAGCTGTTTGACTGGAGAAAAACTCAAAAGTCAGAGCTTTGAAAAGCTTAAGGCCATAAAAATGTTACACAGCTTTGTGTCTACAGGAAGCACACAGTAATGTGAAATATTGACCACATGTTTAAATTGTGTGGGATTATTTCTGTGTGTATTTGTAAGAAAAGAGAGAAATGAAACTATGTGATATTACTGTTTTAAAGCTGTTTGCAGATATTCTATACCAATTTTGTATAAGAAATGCCTAGAATGAGAGAAATGAACACCCAGCATTAAAAAAAATATTACGTAAATCAGATTGTCAGATATCATGCTGGTCTAAAAACTCAATCTACAAGAATTAATGGAGGAAATGGACCATGAAAGCCAAGAAATGGGGTCTGAAAATAAACTCGATTAAGAAGATAATGCTCAAGATGTACAAAGCAAGACTGATTAGCATAGATGAGAACATCAGTGAATACGCAAAGGAATAAATCTAACATAGCTGCTCAGATCAGATCAGAACATATTTAAAAGATGAAAGACAACACAAGGAGCAATTTCTCATTTAGACTGGAGAGGAAGGCCTCTAACTGATGTATTCCTTCTATAAATGTTTTTTGGCCAAGACACAAAGCTTTGTCCACAAGAAAATATGGTAGTTGGTTTGCTTTTATCCTGAAAATCTGTAAAAAGACCTTGACAGGATTTCCATTATGCAAAAGGGACACAAAATGATGAATAAAACAAACTTAATCAGCAAATATACTTAAAGGCAGAAAAGGTAGTAGATTGTGGGCATGAGGGTGGGAATGAAGTTATGACTGATAGCTTATACACGTGAAGTAAATGTTCCCTGTACCTCACAGTGGCTTTGGTGGGAAAAGCCCATTTGTGATTGTGTTGGGTTTNTTTTTTTTTTTTTTTGAGGGAAAGGTATTCAACCAGTTCAAACTATGAAAACATCAGAGTTCAGATTGATAGATGTTTATCAATTATTTTCATGATGGTTTAAGAGTGAGAGTAAGTCTCCAGATGTTGGGTCATTCTATGAAAAACTGAAATGCACCATTTCTGCTCAGAAAGAAAAAATCAAAACCAAAACCAGAAGAAGGGTGGTGGATACATATGCTATAGGAAATATGTATGAGACAAAGTTAGCTACAAGACCTTCAAAAGCTTGATTTTGGTTTTGGTTTTTTTTTTTCTTTAATTGGGAGTAGAGGCTTAGAGGAAGAGAATAGAAGAAAGACCTGAGTTTGTCACGTGTAGTTTACCCATGCTGAGTAAATAGATATATTTTGTCCCAAGAGAAATTAATGAGGAGAGACAGAAAACCTAATTTGGCTAATTCTCTGTTGTTGTTGTTATACAGCTTTTTGGTGATCCTAATTCTGAGCGGACATTACCATAGAGTGGCCTCACCAGCTCGATATGTCTGAAAGTGCACAGGGTTGGGTATTTTCAGTCAGGCACAGGCAGTCACGGCTGTTGCTATTTTTGCACTGACTCCTCTCTAATCACTCAACACATTTTAAAACAAGATATAATGATAGACTGTGTTGCCAAGACAGAAAAATCAACAATGTATCTAAGGGAATATGAAAAGAAATGAAAATTCAAAATGTATCTGGAAGAGAAATATAATGGACAAAAAAACTTTTGATAAAGGTTATTTCTATAAACTTGGCAATGTCTCTGCTATAAGTAAATATGACTGTCTGCCTGTCTTGCTTTATGTTCAATACATCCAAAACTGGGAGGGTGTGGGGGAAATACAAGGAAGTCTGTTCTTCTGGCATAGCCAGCTAGGTTTTCAGGCCTAATCCATTCTGAAATTAAAATTAGTTCAAATGGTTGGATTCTACCAGGAACTTTAAAATGGATAATTTCCTTCATAAATATGGATAAGAAGACGACAACTTTTTGGATGTCCTACACAGCAACTTCCATTAGAAAAAAAAAAAAAATAAAAAGAAAAAGAAAAAGAAAACCAACATATATCTATATATATTTATATATCTTTTCCCAATGGCTAAACAATGCTATCTCTGAATTTTAGGTGCTTTTTTATGTATGACTTAGGGTAGAAGTCACAAATCCCTGTTACTACTTATAAAGTATCTATGGGTTTATATTGACATTTTTAATGGTAACCATTGAATCAGCTTGCATGGAGCCCAAGGACAAAGTTCCATTAACTTCAGCACTACCAAATCAAATATGGTAAGTAGTAAAAACCCTTCAAACGAGTTATGAAACGCCATGGTTTAGCACTCCCCTTCTAAGTAATAAAAGTCTCAATCCAAACCAGACATAAGTACTACAACTTTTGTTTCTGATATCAAAGGGTTTTGGTTGCAACCAAAAATCATGGTGAATTCGGCATAATCTAGCTAGGCTTTTCTTTCCTCCATTGTAAATACCATCTTTCCATCTCAATTTTTTGAGAGACTTTGGGGTTTTTTTAATTATTATTTTGTAAATAGTGCTATTTAGAATACCTAAAAATGTTTTATGGCAAATGCAGGACAAATAAATTCCATTGTAATGGCAAAAATAGGTCTCTTACTGAATCAAGTACTCCATTTACCAAGCATTGTAGAAGCTGAAAGATGTGACTTTCTGGAAGCAGATTATGGGTAATTAGTTAAACTATATCATTTATGTTTGAAAAACATACACTGCATCTACATTAGCAAGCCATGTGTTCAGCAAGAGAAAGTCTGGAACATGATTCAGTTGGTGCAGAGTATCTGACATCCCAACATATGGATAGAGCTAGGAGTTTAACTCCAGGCAAGTTTTAGCCCAATCCCTTGGGCAGATCACCCGTCAACAGCTCCAGTACATCACTGAGGCTTCTGGAACACGTCTTCCAGTTCAGGTTCATCCAGACCATGGGTTCCTCCACAGCTTCATGGCGTGAAGCCCAGCCAAGCAAGTGAAGGAGTTGCTTGAACAGGTATGTACATGATCCCTAAAAAATGCTAGTGTAAGTGCACACAAAATAGCTTTTTTGCTCTTGATGTTCCTGCTAGACATTCTAAAATAGTTTTTGAAGACAAAACCATAGTGTAAAATCTATTTGCGAATATTGCTTGCTGGAGCTCGTTATGAATTAACTGCACTACCTGTTTGAAGTATAGATTGTTATTACTTAAAATAAGATATAGACGGGTTACATTGAAAATATATGGAAAAGGGAAAAAAGACTGTGGTTTACAGGCTGTGTAGGAGATCCATACTAAGTCAACATGGGAGATCTTTAAATTTATACATAAGATTTCATAACTAATATGTTATTTCAAATGATATAATCAGAATTTTTTTTTTTCTTTAAAACTGTCTGGCTCAGTAATGTTCACTAGAGCTAGTTTCATTACTGCATCTCAGACAGGATTTTTTGTATGATGTTGATGTAGGATGCTATTCTGGGTAGTCAAAAATCTTACAATTAGCCAAAGTGAATTTTTAGAACTACCTGAATATGTCATGTCAGTTATGCTTTTCCTTACTTTGCTGATGCAGGGGTAAAATTTAGGGGTGTTTCCCAGGATATGCAATTAGCACCCTCCCTTGTGGCACAAATGGCGATGGCAAAACCCAGGCAATATGTGCAGCTTTGAGTATTCATTTTTTTAAAAACTTCTCTAGTATCTCAAACTACCAAGCTAGCTTTTGGCTGGGGATTGTATAAAGAAATCACAACAGCAGTAATTCTTATCATGAAACTAATCCTGAAAAAAGCTTTTGGAGAGGAGGCTTTCATATTAATTTTAGGATTTTTCTTGTTAGTTATACATGTTTTAAACTGCCCTTAGGAATAAATTTGTACTGCACACCAACATGAAAATAAAATTTTATATTTAAGTTCTGAGTTTATAAAAATAAAAACATTTTAGCTAATTTTCTGATTAGTAAGTCTGCATTGCAAATAGCACTGACTTTTCTTCATATGGTTATTTAAGATCTAAATATTTTTCCCCTTCCCTTTTGCAGAATTAAATTTGTCTATGAATACTTACTGAAATCAAAACCCAATGTGAAAAATGTGCCGTAATATTTTAGGTAGAATGTAATAAGAATATGCAAACAAGTAGGAACAGAGCTCCACAGGAAGGATCGCTGCAATTCCATCCTATTGACATATAACTAAGACCTAAAAATAATGAAATAGCTGATTGCTTTTTTTTTTTTTTTTCAAGTGGACAAACACTTCTCACTTCTTCATAGTTTTTATCCCAGTCCTGTTTCCTGAAAAATGGCATTGCCTACATAACACACCTGCTTATCATAAGTGACACTTAGCACTTCTATATTAAGTTTTCCTGAATGAAACTTCACAGCTGTGTATATAAAATGTGAATTAGAAGTATTTTAACATACTGCTACTTCTTCAGGTTTGTGAATATACTTTTCCTTCCAGCGGCCACATATACATGGCAGGGCAGGTAACCCCTGAGGTACCAACCTCTGTCTTGGTTGCCGCCTGCCCAGACTGTGAAATCTCAACAAGTGCCCAGATCACTGCCTGACCCACATGCCTCAGCTCCATCCCAAGGACACCAGGTTGTCCCCACATCTGCAGTTGGGGCACAGCCAGGAACACACCTGAGCTCAGGACTCACTTAATACACTCTGCCATCAGCCAGAAAGTATCTTGACCCAAATGCTGTTGTGACCAATGGGTAGACTCCTGTAGACTTTATAGAGATTTAGACCTGCACCTAAAGTATGGAGTTCAGGTTTGGTTACTTACGTAAGTGTTAAATATTTTAAGTGTGGCAATCATTGAACCCTGAGTCAGTCTGGGTTGTTAGTGCATTTGTTGCATGATCATGGAAGACTAAAACATAAGCTGATCAGGTCGCGTGATAATTTTGTTTAATTAGGAGGGTTGAAAGCAAATCATTCTGATTCAGTAGCTAGAGAGCATTTTAAAACTTGGAAGTATATCCTAAAAGTCTTTAAAAACTGTTACGTTAAAAAGAAATGCATAGCAAGTTGCTTATGTGTACCCATGAAACCAGTGGTATCCACTTTCCCCACAGCAGTTATTGCTACATCTACATTATCACATCTATGTAATGTTGCTGACAGTAAACAAAGGTAAATATTCCACATTTTTAACTGTGCCATATCTACTCTTGCCCCAGCTCCCCCTGTATCTGTTTCACTATTGGGATTTTTCTTAGTTGCATTTCAACTTGGGCACACACTATTGAGGACCCCGTTGACTGACTGGATAAATCTTAAGTGGAAACACATATAAAGAGTTTTACAGGGTAGAAGATGAGTGTTTGATTTGTCCTAAAGACTGAGTAAGGACCCCTCCAGCCACTGGGATATGCATTGCAAGTTATCAGGCTTCCAAAGGTCTTATAGATAAGGGGGACAAAAGTGCTGAAAAAAATGAAAGTCAAATAATTCTACGTAAAAGTGAGAATTATAGGATTGTTCACGGTATTCATTTTTCCCAGATTCAGTCTTGTTCTAGACCTTGTGCTTCACTTTCCTATCTAAATTGATTTTTAAATTACCATGTTAAAATTGCTTATTCTGCCAAGTGTAAGGGCAAATATTTGCTAGATGGGTTTCTTTAACTGCTTCATGTATTTGTTGGAGCTTGAAACAAGAAAATGAAATGGCTAAAATTCCAGTTCCTAGTATACGCCTATATTTTATTATGCAAAGTCACCCTCAGGTAATACCTGTGCCCATATAAAATAATAAAAGTTAAGTCAAAAAGGAAAAGGGTATATAAAATAGCAACAGCATGTGATACCAATTATGTTACAGCCAAAAATAATACTTCTTGGCATGTTATGCTTAAACTACGTTCTGTTAATGTTACTTGGATATAGGCAGTTTTCGATGTACACTTAGAAATATTTCTATTTGAGAACTATTAGGAAAATATTTTGAAATTACAATGTTCAAGCATGTGGAATGAGTTACCTTCCACAATTATGTGAACTACTGTATAGCAGAGCTGCATTAGCTTGCCTACAACTAATGAACCATGTCATTAATTACAGACATCCAAAATAAAAATTACTCCAAGGCAAGCCAAATATTTACTATAAATAAAAGGGTCAAGAACTACAAAGTAGCCATTTCATTCTAAACCAATTGTGTTTAATTTTTACCCTCTTTCTCCTCAAATTTGATTTGAAGCAGATTAGCTTGATTTTATATGTCAAACCTGACAGCTGTAGGTGTACCCCCAATGAAACTTCCGTCAGGGGCCAGGATGACTGGAAGATTTTCAGTAGGAGTGTTAACTGTTTTAAGGATGTGTTTATTAAACTCACGTGACCTCCTCTCAGTGTAGGTTTCTGTTGGATATAGCTAGGAAGCATACTTTCACAGCTTTCCCTTTGAGCATCTCACTGGCAAAACTGCCTTCACTTAGAGCAGCAGACTGTGCAGTAGCTGCATTGCCTCGTCTCAGAGGCGCTGGGGGCTGGAGGGCACAGCCCTGGGCTGCAAACCCGCTGCTGGGCACAGCTCCTGCTTGCCAGAGCGGTGGGAGGAGGAACCCTTAACCCTCTCTATTTCTCCTCACCTCCTGGGGTAAATGGGACCTGGTGGCTGCCGCCAGCTTTCTGACATCTGTACAAGGGTGCTCCTCAGCATGCACTGGGAGCTGGGTCCTGCAAGGCTTTGCATGATTGAATTGGTGCCGTAGTGTTAAGGTACAGCAAAATATGGTGCAGGGCCTGGAAGTGCAGCTAGGGCCAAAAGCTGACTGCAGTTGGGTTTGATTAAAGATGCTGAGGTGGATAACGTCCATAAACTTCCCTTTGGTGCATTAGACAGACTCTTGCTATTGCCTCAGTGCTGGTTAATGCAGCTGTTTAAAAACCACCAAACCCATTCTGCCTGCGGGAAACACACTGCACAGATGTTTGCTTTCTTCCTCATATCAGCTAGTCACTTTGCTCCTCTGCTATGTGCTGGCTCAGTGGCAGAGTGGAGCAAATGATTATCATTTTCATGTAAACCTTTCTGTGGATGGGAGTTTTCTCTGTCTGGTATATAAAGGGAAGCCGTCCCTGGTCACTCAGTCCTGCAGGGTGAGCAGCAGCCGTCACTGGGTGAGGGCACTGCTGCTGGTCTCTCCCAGCTGCACCACATGCTTTCTGACCCACAACATCTGCCCAGGCTCAAGCTCTCTTCACTCCACTGTACTAATATTTTGCTTGTATGTTTGCTATTTTGTCTAAGGTTATTTTTGCTTGGTTTGGGTGATTCCTTTATTTTTGTCAGATAATATGTAGTCCTGAATAACGTAAGAGCATTTCCTTCTGTGAACTCATAATGGTTAATGTAAGTGACATGATGTTACATTATTGCAAGTTGCATCACTGGATATTTTATATTAAGTGTAATATAAAATAATTGCCCTCTACTTTCTTCTTTATCCTCTTTGAACCACATTGGAGTTACAACTCCAAAAGTCAAGCATGAGAGTAGACAGATGCACTGACCATATAGATAGCAAGCAAGAAGTTTCTCCAATGAAACAACCACATAAAAGTTCCCCAAACATCCACCTCTATGTTTGCAACTTAAGTGTTTGGCATAATAAAGATAACAGCAGTAGATAAGTAGTTTATCTAAATGTGTTGCCAAGAACTAAAGCAGACAAAATGATAAAGTATTACTGCTATCAGGTAGCCACAGTCCAACCAAGTTCCGTATTATTTTCAGTTAGTTTCAGTTGCGTTCACAGTGATTTTAATAAAAGTGAAAAGAACAAGAAGAGGAACTGAGTGGAAGCAAATAGCTCAAGTAGGCTTTGCTGGAATGTGGGAAAGTTGCTAAAAGTCATGTTAAAATCAACAAAAGCATTCAATACATATCTTGGAGAAGGAGGTTGTGTTTAAGTAAGAGAAAAGGTCAGCTGTTAAAAGAAATATTTGGGCGATATGAAAAATTACAAATCCTTTCATCAGGAGTTTGGGACTGGTTGCACGAGGGTCTACAGACTTAAAAGTGACAGCTCTTACCGCTGAACAATGCTTTTGCAATGAAATCCTGGCTCCATTCAAATCAATGGCAAAATTCCCATCCGCTTCAACAGAGCCAGGACTTCATATATATCTGTCTTTTTTCATTCTTCCTTGATGTTTGTATCACAACTATCTGGCAGGTTATTGTCTGTACAGCTCAGAACTACAGCTTTCTATTTGCGTGTGTCAGGGTTACTGTCTGTTTTCTCACCACAAAAAAAAAGAAAAGGAACAGTGAAAAAGTAGTATGCATACTTCTAGTGCTATATCATTCACTTCATTGCTCAGAGTAAAGAGAAAAGAATTGTCTGCTGCATCTGGTAGGAGAAGGACAAAAATGCAAGCAAAAGGGCTAAATACTGCCTATGTGTAATTTTTGAAGGTTTTTTTAAAGAGCCCTTAGTTTCAGCTCTATATGTATTAAGTTTCGGATATGGGTGTCACGGGATTTAAGTAGGGGCAGAATTAC
Source organism: Pampusana beccarii (assembly GCA_013399365.1). Lineage (NCBI taxonomy): Eukaryota > Metazoa > Chordata > Aves > Columbiformes > Columbidae > Pampusana > Pampusana beccarii. Next base: position 251,584 of record VWYH01003845.1, on the reverse strand, counting down.
CTCAGTGCCGTCTCCTCTTAAAAATGCTTCCTGAATATGGAAAAGTATTGCATGGGCAGGAAGGAAGGTGACTTTCATCAAACAGATCTGTCATGCAGTGAGACTATTTAACTCATCAAACAAACCCTGGCATTTTTGCCTCTGAATACAAGCATTAACCTAGAAAAATGAGAGAGATTAATGAAAATTCAAATTGAGAGAATGAAAATAAGAGATAAACTACTGCTTTGCAGATGAATGAATTTTTAAAAATGCTTAAATTCACAGAGCTTGTCAAAATGCACCAAGAAGTGCCCTGATAAGTGAGAAATGACACAGAGAAGGCAATAAATGTGAATGGGAAGCTTTGTGTTCCCCCAATGCACTATTTGTACACTACAAAAGCTTTAAAAGAATCGTAATTCTACACTCACTGTTGCTTATCTTGAGGAAAGTACATTCAGTCTGCAAAGTGGCTATTGCTATTCTGTTTTTAAAGCCCATCTGAGAGCACATGGATATTACAAACCAGAACATTTCACTAATATAATGGGGAGCCTTGGAAAAGTAAGGAAACATTCAGACAAGTGAAAATCCTTTAACCGTAGTAAAAGAAAGTTAGAAAAGAGGCAATATATTAGCTGACTTTAGTTTGTGAATGGTATCATGGTAGATAAAAATAATGCCCGTGGTAGATAAAATATACATAAAAGTACATGTGATTCTATCGGGGACAGAGGAATATGTCAATAGTGAGTGAATCTCACATAGGAAAATTATAATAGTAGTGATCTACAGAAAGAATTCAGCTCCAAGCTAGATATAGAGTGAATCCAAGAACAGAGTAATTTTTGATATTGTTAATAAATAAGAACATGTTTGTAGTTCTTCTGAATTTTCTAGCCTCTTAAGTCTTCTTGTTGCTATTATCCCAGATGAAGTACCTGAAGTTACATCAGGAACATTATTGTGCCATTAATGTACTGGATAGCTTATGTGATCAAATATCTTTGCTATTTAAAATAAATGCACACATAATTGCCAGTTTGGTTCTAGTTCAATTTTGCACAGCCCGTGATACAGAGGTTACGCAGTCCGTTCTTTTTGATGGGGTGCGTGAGCATGGTATTTGCTATGCAAGTGCTATTGGAAATACTTGAGAGTGCGGCGCTAATGTTCAATACCGCAGTGGTCATTTCTGAAAGCTGTATCAGCAAATCTTTCTGCTAGAAGTCTCTTTCTGCAGAATATTAGTAGAAATTTAACACACTCGGGAAGTGCAAACAGCAGGGTTGACAAGCCTGGGATCGGTGCCAGGTTAATGCAGCTACACAGCTTTTGTAACAGCCAGCTCATATCCTACAAGCTTGGAAAGCAGCTAAGAAGAATGCATCCTTCCATGTAAAGTGTATTTAAACAGGGCCAAAACACTGAGGCAAATATCATAATTACTTATGGAGAAGGATGCCAAATATATTGTCTCTCTTCTTTCTTTAGCTGGCCAGTGGAAGAGAAAAAGAAATCCTTCCTGAGTAGAAAAATACATTCTGTATTTCCTGTTTCCACTTCTTCAAAGTGTCTTTCTCCTGATTTGATTGTCTTTCTAGAAGAGATGTTGAATGGTATTTTGCTCATTGCAAATGTGGATCATGGAACTGCTCTTTTCCCTTTGGCACATTTGTGGGGGGTTTTTTTGGTTTTTTTGGGGGTTGGTTGGTTTTTTTGTTTTTGTTTTTTTTTAGTTTTATATATATTGGTAATGATGAGAACTTTATTAAAGTTAGAGCCTTAATTTCACAGGGAAAACCTGCAATGAACGTGGTTGGGAAGCTTGTTAATCTCATTGACTGCCCAAATTTAATATGGAAGCCACAGAAAGGCAGTAAACATGGCAACCCCTGCCACCACTTAATGTGTTACTTTTCAAACTACAATATGATCATAGATTAATTGTATTTACCTCAAGAATCTCTTAATTATATTTCAACGAAATTCAAGATAGGAAAATCACTAATTCTGTTTTGGGAGCAAAAGTTACCAGTTGTTGCCAAAGAATTGTGTGCTGCTTAAATGAGTTTTGAAGTTCTTGCTGCTGTCTACAGATCGAAATTTTCCATGTGACTTTGTGATAAGATCTAAATCTCTGTATCAAATGTAAAACCCATGGCACTTACAAAACAGGAAGATTTATGTAACAAGCAGTGGTTGAGTAAAATAAGGTTGTTGTCACTAGGGAAAGGGAGACATTATGGTAATCTAATTGATGCTTTTCCTCATATGCAGAAGACTGACAGAATTGACCTAGACAAATTTTTCCCAAGGGCAAAAACACAAAAACAAGATGACATAATGCACATCCTAGGTAATTAGGAGCAGATAGGAACTTAACATTAAACTACTGTATTTCATCCATTCCCACTTTAAAATCCTGAGTTTACTGGACATGAGGGACTAAATCTACATAAAGAAGCATATGCTTCCTTGCTTCACTGGCTGAATCAGAGCCTAAGTACCTGAAGCAATAGGTTATGGAGGAAAAGCTGACTCTGTTTCTTGCTTTAATCTACTTGTAGATGCAGTGTGTCAATTCCTGCAATTAACTACATAGAGAAGAAAAAAAAAAAGAAAAGAAAAATTTAAAAAAAAAGGTCACACCCCTAAAAAGAAAATATTTCTCCTTCTTACTTTAAATGTTAAGTCTTCCCTGGCAAAGAATTTTGGTTTTCTGCTCTCCAGGCAGATTGTTTGTAATTGAGAGGCATCATTAGTGCTCTGGAACAAAGACTAAAAGGAGGAGCTGAGAGTATGGAAACTCATCGTGGAAGCCTTCCTGCTTGAGACACTTAAAAATTAAATTACTTAAGCTTTTGGAAATGTAGTGTAGAGGATGGATATGCAGCTAACAGATAAATAAAAGAGATTCTCTAGGAGTCATTTCCGAGTTGCAGAGTTTTTACTTTCTCTGCTGCTAGCTGGGGCATTTGGCCGAGTTGTTCTCAGATCAATGATTCTCCTCCTACTCCAGGCAGGAACTGACAGGAGGAGGCAAGCAGAAAATCCCAGAGGTCATAACCCACTGAAGGAACCCCACTCCTGCGGTGACAGCGACCAGTGGAGACTGGCATTCTCACCGTTAAATGGTGCAATCAGGCTTTGAACATTGAGGTATCTGTAGTAGCAGTTTTGCCAAGACTGGTAAAAGCTGAACCTTCTTCCCCCTAGCCCCTCATCTTCTTAGCATAAAAAGGAAGCTAAAATAGAAAGAGTATCTGCTTAATATTCCACAGTGCAAAAGAAGTCAGGTTATTGAAAACCTCTGGAAATGGGTCCAGTGCAGCTCTGGGGGCTGGCTGGTTCTGCATCACAGACCAGGCTGCATCAGGTCAGGAGCTGTGAGGGTGAAGTATCTGCTGGAGGCAAGGAAGACCTTCAGATCCATTGGCTCAATTAACATAAACCTTTATATTTCAAAAATAATTATTTAGAGATTCTGCTATCTCTTATAACCATCTATTCAGTCACTCCCTGGACATTATATTGTGTTCATTATAGTTGTATTTCTAACTGTGACAAGTAAACCTTCACCCTGCTATGTAGCCTCATCTGCTGTGTCTTAACTTGTCTTGTCCACACATCTGAGCCAACAATGAAGGAACTTTCTTTTCTGCTTAAGCAGATGTTTAACTTTCAGCACCTGAGCTGACCTTTTGACTTAGGTTTGAAATTCTGGCCCTGCTGAAATGGGTGGAAGTTTTGGCACTGATTTCGATAGAGCAAGCATTTCATTCCAGGTGCTTCGCTCAATAAAGCATATAAAATTACAAACCATAAGCCTTTCCTCTTTCTCAACTTCTCAGTCATCCTAGGTATCAATAAGTGACAAACACAAAAATCTTGAGGAAAGAAAATGGCATCTTAAAGAAGGCTCTTACATGAATTATTAAAATACCTTTTAATTTATATAGTAAGTACACATATGCATACATGCACACATATATATAAGATGTCAATGGGATCAAAGCTTTTCTCTAGTACTTTAATAGGTGGCGTGCACTCTCAGTTATCTGCTAAAATCAAAACTTGTACATGCATGTGCAGGTGCTGGGAGTTGCTTTTCCATATTGTTGGCACAAGGCCACAGAGCCATGCACCTTCATTTTTTAACAAGCCCATGTTTTCTCAGGTGTTCATTTATCACTGTGAAGAAGTTTCGCAGGCCTGTAACCTCAGGTTAGGTATGCTAATAGGAAGAGGTGCTCTTGCTGCCAATAGGCAGGCCTTATTCTGTCTGAGATGGAAGAACATAACCATAGAATTCTTCTTATATTATTTATAAATATTCTTTGCAAATGTAGGGATTGTGCACGTGGAATAGTAACAATTGGCATTTGGAACAGACAGTCCAAAGGACTGTGGTAGGTTTTATACCACTGAGAGTGTTACCATGAAATTTGGATGACTTTCTAAAGTACGAGTTTGAGTTCAATCTACAAGATTCTGTCCTAGAAGCGTGAACCACTGAATTAAATGTATGGCCTGTGTTACAGAAGTATAAAGGAAATTGTTGTCATGGCTCTTTTTGGCCTTAAAAATCTATGTCTATGTTGCTTTTGGGGACAGAAAGATACCATGAACAAAGGCAGAAGACAACTAAGGATTGTTTTGTTGAAAAAAAAAAAAGTGTTTGAATAATGAAGCAGAGCTGAGGAAGGTGCCTATTACTATCCATGTGGTTACTATAAACACTCTGCTCAAGTGTGCTGGTCCTTTAATTCAGCGTTAAGTTTTAAAATTGCAGAGTGCATTGACTGAGTTTTTGAGTGAGTGATTGAATTGTCTATGTTGAATATCTTTTTGACAACGTAGAAAGTGACTCTGTTCGCAGTATCACAGTATCTTCTTCTTGCTTAAGCACCATTACAACAACTGTGACTTTTCTGCAGGCAATATTTTCAGTTCCCATTTTTCTCTATACTCTGCGTTTTGACAGCAATGCAGCCTAGCAGTCAAGTTACTGTTTTTTCATTATTTGAGAGACCTTTGCTTTTCTGCCGTTGTCTAATTCAAGGGTTCGTTCCTTCTCCTTTGCAGTTAGTTGAGTTTTATTGTTGTCTCTCACAGGCTAGGGACAGGGCTCTGGTTTTTCTTTTGTGCATTTATTTGATCCAAAGAGCTGGCTCATGTTATCTAAACTGAAAGTCACTTTCTCATCCATTAGTCAATGTATGTTAAAGATCAAAAGTTTGGGGGATTTGTTGTTGATTCTAATCTCACAACATTTTTCTTTATTTACTGCTCTTGTAGATTCTGTATTTGAGAATTCACAAAACTTATTTTCAATGTCAACTTCCAAGTACTTCCCATAAATTAAAAAAGCTGAAGTCACTGAAAATAGTTTCAAAGACTTCCTCACACAATCTCAGAAGGACCAGTCTGTAGCTTTCTGGTATTAATCTGTGTTTTCATTTATGTTGTAGTATTATGTTGCCACTTGTTTTTTCTAGTCCTTTTGAATTACTGCTAAAATATATGAAGTTATGAAAATAAATTATATCTTTAAAGAATGCTAAATCCCTTCTAATTTCTACTTACTTTTATGGGTCCTCTGGAAGATGTACTGTTTTCAAATCTTATTAGGATTAAAAATGTTTAACTCCTACCTATTTCAGTGTTTCCTGAATGAGCCTGAAAAAAAAACCCCAAAGAACAAACAAAAACAGAGATTACTTAAGACTGTATATTTTTCCAAGTATTAAAATGAGAATAACTTTCAAAGTCATCAGTTACTCCTAGGAGAAGGACATATGACAGAAACAGGCTTTTGGGAAGGAAATTGCTGTGCAGGAGTATTCAGCTACCCAAGAGTAACCCAACATTTTGTGGACAAGTTAACATCCCATATGTCCACTGCGGGGAGCAGCAGGAGCCATTAGAAATATTCAGAGGAAATACGGTGGCTCCCCAGCACCAGCTGACACTGGCACTGCAGGAGCTGCCTTAGACAGTGCTTTTTCTGTACCTGTAAGTGTCCTTGAATGACCGACGTGGCTCCATTTCTGCCTTTGCCTCCCCGTGTCCTGCTGTTACTCCTGGAGACACTGCTAGATCGCTTGACAGCAAGTGATACCCACAGGCACAGACAGATACTAAAGACCCTGTTTTCCAAAGCCTCGCTGCGATCGCCTCATTGCATTGTCAGCAGGTCACCCATTGCCTTAATGTCTGCATCTCTCAAGGGTTGTCTCTCCAAAGCTGATGACAACTTGTGCCTGCTTTCCCCAGGCTGTAGAGAATCACAGCTGCAGCATTGCAGCCTCCTGCTGTCGAGGCACCTCTGGATCCTGCTTGAGGAGGTTCAAGGTGAGCCCCCAGCAGCCTCGTAAATGAAATATGTGATTTGTCTTAACATGTTTTTTAAAAATATTCCCTTTTAAATAGCAATGCTTTCCTCAAAACTGTTGTCATACACTAAGAGATGTCTCAACACAGCAGTGCCAGTGCCACTAGACCCAGTCCAGAAGCCAGAGAGATCCAAGACCACCTGGGTCACACTGCTGTGTTCACTGCTCATCAGAAAAGATAGGAGCCATCACTCATGGTAGGAGTCATCCTGCAGTGTCAGTCGTCTTTTCTCTCCTTTTCCTGCTACAGTAATTGTTTTTACTAGTTTTTATGCCTCTACTCCTCTTTTCAGTGGATGACCTGCTCTCTAATTTCTGGTATGGATTACTTTGGTCAAAATGCATTTTTCTCTTTGTATACTCTTTAAATAAAGCAGAGTTAATACTGCCTGAGAGAGGACTTGAATAATTCTGTTGGTTTATTTTGGTATTTGCAACCACTTCATTTACCTTCTTTAAACTTTCGTAAGAGGGATTTTAAAATTATTATTGTTTGTGGGCATAGAGATAGGAAGAATAAAGGCTGTAAATATATATAGACACAATATTTACATGGCAATTCTAAGTCTGTTTATCTTGGATGCTGTATCTGAATTAGGTACTTTGCGGTCTGGGAAGGCGTGATAGCATGAGGCTCAGGTGCACAGTAATTATCACACAGAGCCTGAAATATTGTCCATTGCCAATGGCTTTTCAGCAGTCCCCAAGGTGAGTCGCAATTTCATTGAGCTAACAGGAAAATTATAAACAAATGTATTTGTAAAAAATGCTAAAGTTGACTTGGGAATAGTTTGCTAACAAAAAAGGGGCTGTGACTGTCACACAAAATATCAGACCTGGATAACTAGCCAAGGTCTAGTATTGATGGGGTTTTTTAAAGTTCTAATACACACAAGATTGATCTCTACTGAGGAATTTTCATATAATCCTCTTTAACCTTCCCCTTAATTTTGTTTTCCAAGAATGACCACCTATTTGTATTTTTCAGGTAGTGCCTTCATGACATGCTTTATTCTCCCACTGATGTGTGTCCCTCCCCAGTAAAAACCATGAAGCGGACCATAGATTTCAAAATGCATGTCCTTCTAAGCCCTTTCCGATGAATTTTGCTGAGCTTAAACGTGTTCAGTATGTGTGAGAAAGTAAATACACATGTAACAAAGAATTCTTCCTTCCCTGGGCAAGAGCATGTTATATAATGGAAGAAATATTGTTCTTGGCAAGGTAATTAAAAAGAAATAACACATTTGAATACTACTAGCCCACAAAATGCAGGTCTTACAGCTGGAAAGCCATATAACTTTATTCTAGGGCGACTTTTTTCCGCTACGCTAGGAGTAATATGGGTGATATGTCAGGAACCTTGGGCTTTTGTTAGTTTTTGTAGTAACATTAATATAACTGAAACTGTAAAACTTTATTTTACATATTAATTTTGCAGAAGCCATTTTCTTCTCATTTCAACTGGACAGTATTGAGTGAAGTCCATACATACCAAATCCAGAGCTGTTCCATAACAGTGTAATGATTTCTTAATTTTTTGTTGGGATTTCATCTAACAGGCCCAGAATATTAGAAGGTATACGTTGGTGGAATCTTTCTTTCCTCATTCTTCTTTCTCATTTTGTGCCATAGCAAGACGAGCACTGTCCAGGTTCCCACTCTGGTCCCAGGCAGCATGGCTCTGCTTGGAGTTGCGGTTCTGAACACTGAAGTATCTACCGCTTTCAGGGGTAATTTGTGCTTTTACAGCAGATCCATAAGATAGTGTACCTTTAGTATCCTGCAGGTTGAGCATGGAGCCTTGCAGAGGTTGTGAAAGAAACCAAATGCTTTTTTTTTTTTTTAATACAATGAGCAGATTTGCACAACGATCTCAATATTGGGACATGGATAAATACCACAATTTTGCTTTAAAGAACTCTGTATCCTCAGAGTGCATAGTGTGTACCAACGACCTTCTGCAGGGAAGCCTGTTGAGGCAATGGAGCAGTATGACTGCCAGAAAGAGCTAAGAATGTCCTGGCCTCTTTGTCATTCTCTGTTTTTCCTGCCCCAGATTCTCCTGCCCCCTAGTGCAGGCATAATCACAATGTCCCCTGATGAGAACATCTGTAACAAAAAGGAGGAGGGGAAAAAAAAAAAGTCAGATCTATTCAATTCAGTTCTAATGAAACTAATTAACAGGTAATATAAGCCATCTGTAGCCATCTACTTAATTATTGTCAAGTCAGGGGCATCAATGTGTTTTTAGTGATTCTGGGTTCCAAGGGGATGGGCAGGTGCACTGTCCCCTTTTCTCACAGGAACTCAGCCCGGCAGCATGGATGCAGGCGCGATGGCCATATGCTGAGGGGGCAGTGGGCATGCCAGGGAGCGGTTGCAACATCACCTTCTGGTGGAGAAACCTTGGTGTTTACCTTCATGGGAACGGTCTGATCTGCAGCCCACAGATGTGTTGCTGGATGGCTGGCAAGGGCTTTCCTTGCATGCTTCTGAGTGAGTATTTCGAAGGAGGGTGAGCGGCCACATCTGCCAGCAGCCGCTCCTCATTCCTACCTGCTAGAAAGGCAAGGGCTCTTCCTACATTGTATTGCCATTACATTTCCCTCCACTGTGCTTTATTGCAACTAGTCTATAAAACAAGGAGGATCAGAATAAAACCTTCCTGATGGGACAAAAAAAATCATTAAAATATTATTTCCTACTCCATTATGTAACAATGTGAAGTGTTGCTGAAGATGACAGAAATACTGGGAGAAATAAGAGAAAAACACTTGTCACCCTGTGCAATCTTCCTTCTCCTCTACAGCAATCAGGATGAGATGGGCCCACACTGTCCTGTACAGAGGCTCAGGACTTTCAAGCTGAGGAAACCTGGGAAGGGATGGTCTGTGATGGAAACCCAAGGGATCCTCTGAATCTGCAGATTGGTTAAGGGCTGTTGTTTTCCAGGGTGCATTAGTGTGTTTGTGCAAGGCTGGTAGGTTCCTTAGGCACTGACAGCCTTTTGGAGGTCGCCGTGTATTCTAGAGGGTTTGCTTTTGGCATCATGATGGCTGGAGTCGTTTGGAGCCCGATCATGCACTAAAAACTCATCAGGAAACCACAAGACATAGTTTCTCTGCGTGGCAATAATCTGCAGGGAGCCTGGATAGCTGTAATGGTACATTGCTGCTTGCTTTATGTCTGGCTTCACATTAACTCTTCAATTTGCTTGCTTTGGCTTCCCTGACTGTTAAATACATACACACAGGGTCACTTCGACATAGTAAAAAATCAGTTTCTGGAATCAGCTCCTTAGTCTCCAAACCCTGGAGCTCCTCACGCCGGTCCTGCTCCCGCGTGCTGCGTGGGGTCGCGTGCACCGTGCCACCCGGGTAAGTCACCATCTCACCTTCTCTTCCTAATTTGCTGTGACAGTGACTGATTCCAGAGGCATTGGCAATGAGCTAGGGATTTTCACCTGCATAAAATTTACAAGGATTATTTTAAACTGTTATCAAATGAAAAGTAATTTTAAAAGGAGCTGTGTCTACCACTCCTGCCTTTGCTGTGCCAGACTCCAGCAAGCCTGGGGCATCTGGCTTTTTAACCCTTTTTACAGTTTTCTACTTTTAGATCTTCTGTTCTACTAAAGCAAAAGTTTTGCCATTTCCACCAGGCCTGGTGTATCCCACTCTCCTTTTTTCTAGTTCTCTATTTTTATCATTCAGATTTAAAGAGACTGGTCAAAAATAGGTGGCTGGAGCATCCAAAATCTGTTTTGGGGAGAGAGCATTGTTGTCCTCTCCCCACAAATCAGGTCAGTGCTTGCAAGGCTGCAGAAGCACCATTTCGTCTCACATCCACAACATATTTACAAGTTAGGGTCTCTCAGGCCCAAGAAATGCAAAAGAAGTATTGGCAGACCTGGGAAATAAAATCCCCTTGAATTTATGGTACTGGAGGAAACTTTGAGTAATTGTTGCTAGATCTAGTTTTTGTTAGCATTTACTGCTGCTTTTATTTAAGCAAATGTGTGTTAGATATGTTATACTCCTTGCTTATTGTAAAAACAGACAAAACTAAATTTTATAAAAAATAGTGTTATTTGAAATACGTTTTTCTTGGAAGACTATCACCAAAGAAAGTGAACTTAAAAATATATATCTATCTGTATTTTTCCATACTAAAACCATCCAACCTCCGATTTACACTGTCCGTGACTTCAAAATTAGACTGAGGAGAGATAGGTAAAGAACCAAACATTAACAATGGCAAGCAAAGAAACAGTGTATGGCAGAGAGCACAACAGATGCCTTCATACCTGACCTGCAACAACTACCTTGACTCATAAAATGGAAACTGGCCTTAGTGCTAGGACTGCAGAAAGACGCAGCATAGACCAAAAGAAAAAAAAAAAAAAAAAAAAGAGCAGCGATGTAGCCACATATACTTGAAAATATTTGGCTTGGCTGGAGTGTCAGTTTAAGATTTAAGCAGTTCTTGATTTTTTTCACGTTGGTTTATGCATCATTAACAAGGACAAGCTAACTATAGTTAGTTCAGTCACACAGAAGCTGCTCCCAGGATCTCAGTATCTTGAACTATGCTAAAGGTACAAGCCAGAATAAATATACGGTGTTTATACTTCAAGTGAATAATGCTGCATTGTCAAATCTCAATTAGCCATGATCGCTTATTTGGTCTAAGGATTATCTTTGCCATGGACCCTGAGCATTTGAATCTGGCACATTTCTTAACTGAGATAAAGTATTGTGCAAACAGGGCTCTTCTGCTCCCTCGGGCCGGGCTGCAGGGTCCGCTCAGCCCCGCGCCCTGGCAGCGGGAGGGACGCGCTCGGCGCTGGAGCCCCACCCGCCTCGGCTCCCGCCCCCGCACCCCCGAACTCCCTCCCGGGGGCGGGCTGGGTGCGTGGGACCCGCTGCTGCGCCCGGGGGTGTCCGGCGGGTCCCGGCACTGCCTGGGTGACCGAGTCCCACCCGGGCGCGGACCGTCCGTGCGGAGCGCAGCCCGCTCTGGCGAACAGCTCGGGGTGCCCCGTGTTGCCCCCACTTCTCAGCTGGCTTTTGAGTTTAACCCTAATATTGGTATATCCGGGTCAAGTAAGCCCTGGCTCCCGGCAGGGACACTTTCTTTGCAATGAAATACTTTGCAATTCTTTGCAATTCTTTCTTTGCAATTCTTGGCAATTTTGGGTTGGATTCTTTGTGATTTTACTCGTCAGAGATTTTCTTCCAAACCCTTATGGAAATCCAGTTAAGGATAAAATAATTATTAACAATTATTGCTTATTTATTCAAGAAAGAAACCATGTAGCTCATGAATAGTAAATTACCAGGGAGGTTATTATCCTGCTTGTCATGCATATCTCTTTGGTAAGGGTGATAGAGCCACGGCAGGATTAGACGATCATATTCAGCTGATGTATAGATCACCATACAGCCCTTTGGAAGGCATTTTGCCTTATTTGTATATGGCACAACCTGTTGTTACTCACATAGCAGTGATCTCAGTCATAATATGAATGCTTGCACTTACATATAAAATATGTGCAAGAACATGCATTAGAAGTTCAAATCGCATATTTGACAAAAGATTTTCCCTTGTAAATAGAAACCTAAATTAGGAGTTAAAAATACCTTCTATAAAATCCTGTCCAAATATAAAGATATTTATTCAGATAATGCAGATGCCTTAAGACTGATAAAAAAAAAAAAAAAAAGAAAACATTAAAAAGCCCTTTCTAGGGTTCTGTGGGTGGATTTAATACTAAATGATGTTTCTGCAGTGAGGATAGTTAAGCAGGCTCAGCTCTGATGGCTTTATTTCCAGCTCCAATAATACATTCCAGAGTATCTTTCAAGAGATCCTATAAATGTGAATACAGAAAAACTGAATGTTCCATTACATTGGCAGGTCTTTTCCTCAAACATAAATATTCTTAGTCTGTTTTTTGAGATAAAGGCTATATCATTACCAGACCAATGGCTGGAATTTCTCTTAGAAAAGGAATCCTTGTAAATGCTCTGTCTCTGAAGCCAAATGCTCATAACTTCCAGTGAAAATTTGACTGAATATTCCATACAAATAGCAAATCATAGTAACTAGCATCTTTCAAACTTTATGTAAAGTTAATATTACATAATGTTAAAAAAAGAAAAAAGCTACTTTCTGTGTAAATAATTTGGAGTTTTTACGCTTAAGGACATGTAAGTCCCTTCAAGATTTTTTAAATTATCCATGCATCTAAATTCTATGAAATTAGATGGAAGTTAGGACCATGAATATAAATGTTTATTTTTATTATTTATAATTAATTTAAATCTGAACTTCTTAAGAATTTTTCAAATTTCTTCAACTTTTTCTTAATTAAAAGGTAAAAAATGAATATGCAAACCATCATTCCTCAGTGTGTGCATGAAAACAAATCCACTATCTAGAACTCCATAAAAAGAAAGTCCAAAGTCTAACGTGTTACTATCAAGTATGATGTACAAGAATAACTTACGGTAGTTTTAGAAGAGTATTTTTGATGCCCAGTGAGCTCTAAACTACACAGAGGAATAAATAATTCTGTTAGATCAGGATCTTTTTTGATTTGTTTGTTTGATGATGCTTGACTTGTTTTAAAGAACTTTAAGGTATTCTTTGCTTTTTCTTATGACAAGTAACATAAAAAATAAAAGGTTTTCCCATATAACAGTAGCCGCTGGTGTCCCGTGTCAGGGTATTAACCTTTTTAACCCTGTCAGTTGCCTGGGGCCAGGAAATATAGACTAGTCTTTTACTACTCTGCTGTGTGTCACAACTTTATTACACATCACATTTTTACTCTTCTGAAGTGTCTATAGTACTAAAAAAAAAATAGTCTTGTAAAGAGAATGTAGTGTTACATGGCCAAAAAGGTATGTAGGACTGAATATCATATATTTCATCAAAGCGATGTCCTCCTTCATCCGGAGTGCATTATTGTTGCTCTGTAAAATCTTAACATCAAAGAAAGACTTGGGGTTCTGTTTCATATTTTGTAAAGGTGATCTCTGAGCATTTCTAGTTGAATTATTCAATAGTTTGCTTTATATCATTTTGCTGATGACAAGAAAGCTGTCTCATACCTTTAGTGGTGTCTGTACAAAGTTGGCTTGTCTTTCAAGTTAGTATAAAGTCATATATAGCTGATTAGCAATAAATATTTCAACTGCTATTAAAGACATATTGATTCCTACAGGCAATAGTACTGCCCATTGGTTATACATACTATACTCTTCTCAGAGATCTTGTACACATTGTCCATATGAATAATAATGAAAATTATATGAGCACTTGATAAACTTGCCATGGTAAGATGGCATCATCTTGCTAGGAGAATCAAAGATAAGGTTTAATTCATAGAAAAACATTGTTTTATCACTTAATTGTAAATCTTCAGACACACATTATTTTCATTAATCCAGATGGTGGTAGAAGAATGTAATCTTCCAGTAAATATCATTTCATTAAAAATGTAACAACTTTGGGCATTTCATAGGAAGCTGCATCCAGTTCTCACTGCTGAAGTTACAGCTGATGCAATAGCTTGGCTTCTTGCTCCTTATTCTTATGCCCATTTTTTCCAGATTGTCACCCATAATTTGCTATTCACATTTGTGCAAAAGGTTCACCTGCAGTCACTATTTCTTCTGACAACCATGGTAGCAACTGGTTAATGTGACTTAGAGAGAGTGTCCTCAAACTGTAGCAGTATCTGCCTGCCAGGGACAGGAACATTACAGGAAAAGGAGTTCTTAATCCTATTTTGATCCTCACCTTGGACCCACACCTGGTGCAGGCGGGTGGCCCCAACCATCCCCTTTGGGAGCCACCACTCGCCTCCCTTGGAACAAGAAATGTGTCAGGTTTGGCTGCAAAGTGTGTCCTTTGATGCACGAAGCCGACCAGCTGGCAGGGCACTAGGTAGTCTTCCACTTGCAGGTCACAGCCCAGCCCCTGTTACCTCAGACCATCCAAGTTTTTGCTTGTTTTCTCTTTTTCTCTCTCTTTTTTTCTTTTTTTTTGAGGTGGGGTAGTGTGCAGGGATGGGGGTGTGTGTGTTCATTTGATTTCTGCTTCAGCAGCCTCCTTTGATTTAACTCCTGGCAGTCAAGCAGGGTTATGTCACAGAGATAACCTGAGGGAACTGTGACATTTATTCCCTGTAACTCTGTCATCCTCCACAGCAGGGCGTTGCTTTGGGGAAACTTAATCTGGGGGGGATCTGGGGACCACTCAAATGAGATTTCATCACAACTATTAATAATTGGAATTTGGTTCCCCAAATCACTTTTTTTCTCCTTAGCAGCTTTAGTCCTTTAGAAAACAATGGCAAAGACTATGGCAACACTCCCTGTGAGGAGGTTTTTGTGTGCTGTAGTGGCATTTCAGCTTCATCCCCATCCCTCCATGCACCTCTTGCAGCCTTTGGTAAACAGCTTTTTGGGAGATGGATGTTTTGGCCATGAATTCAATCAGGAGAGCAATAAGAAATAAAGTGAGGGAACATTTTCCCATTTGGTGAGATGATGCAACACTGCAATGATCTGGAAATAGATGGGCTGAGTAGCTTTTTGCTTGACTGATTTATGAGTGAAGTAGACAAAATAAAGGAGAATATATTTTCAAGAATAATCATGCCTCAGACTTTTCATCTGAAACTAGTTTCCGTGGGTAACTGTTCACATTTTCCATTTCTTAAGCTAACCAGTGCTCACAGTTTCCAGTTTTTTTTAAGAAATTGTTAGTATTCAAAATGCCCAATTCTTAACAAAGGTTAACCCATTCTGACCTGAAATAAAACCACAGAATTTTAAAAATTTTATATACAACCAAAATTTGAAATGTTATATACAACCAAAATTCTGGGAATAAAAGAGTTTTCCCCAGCATTTTTATTCCAGAATTATGAAATGTATTCTCAGTCTTTGGCCATGTTTATAATTTTGCAACGTATTTGCTCTTATAAGCCAGTTTTATTCCTAGTTTGTGATATATCAATAATAGTAGTAATAGTAGTAATCAGATCAGTATGGTCTGCTCATTTAAAATTAATCAAAGAAGCACTTCTTTTCCTTAAAAACTTCTTATCTTCCTTCCATTCACAGTGGTTATACCTTAACTACCTCTGAGAGCACTTTACATCAGCAGGAGAAGCTCCATAGTGACTGGTGTGTCTGCATGGTCCAGAGCAGAGCGATGCTGAGAAGTTAATGAGGGTCCTAAACTCAACAGAGCTGTGCTGGAAAAGTTAAGGAGCAGTAAATGCAGCAGCAGGTAATGAGTTTGCTCCAATTTCTCATCTTTTGTGGACCTTTTAAAATAGTCCAAAGACTGCTAAAAGTACTGGTGGAATTCAGGTTCATGTCTTTCCTTTCACTCTAGATCCTTGTGTAACGTATTTCAGTCCATGCTAAGGAGCCGCCAGTGATTGTGATTACTTTGTGTCGTGTTAGGCATCAGGACTTTGTACACTGCATACTTCTGCTCACTTGCCAGAAACTCAAAATTAAGAAAAGAGCATTATACAAATCTTTGCCTGAAAAACTGAGATTTTACATGAAATTTCAAAATATTCTGAGGTTAAAAAAAACTCTTTGTGAAAATTTGTTCATTCTAGAATATTTTTTCTTTCTGAGATATTATCAAGCAAGTTACAGCAACAAAATATTTGACTAGAATCTCATAACCCTTTTTTTAAACACTATATAAATAAATACTGTTGTGCTTTAGTATGATAATCAATTTTACCCATGCCAAAAATGGAATTTCCCTGTTCTGCAGCTGAAATATTTTTAAAGTTTGAGATTTCACTTTTATTTTTTATACAAGTTAGTTTTATGGTAAGAATAATTAAAATTGCAACACATTTGGTTCCAGCAGCCTCTTGGGATACATTTCATGCAATGCAAGCCCCTTCTTTGCCTGGCCTTGCCTTTTCCTCACTTCCTTTTCCCATTGTCTTTTTCTAGTACAGCAAATACTATTGTTTTTCACCAAATATCACATGGCTTTTTTGGCAAAGGTGCCTTTCTGGCATATTTTTCTAATTTATAATATGTTAGCCCATCTTTTTTTTTTTTTTTTTTCTTTTTTCACTAATTTCTGGTGTGACTGATAGTTTGGAACTTGTATTTAGATTTTTGTCTATATGCAACTAAATGCAATCAACATCGAGCAGTAAAATTTTGGTCACTTAGTTCAAAATGCTGAAACAACATATCCTGTTTTAAGGTTTTAGTTTTTCTTCAAGACACTAATGTGGTGTTCATTATCAAAGGACAAAGGGCACTCTGAATTGTAATAAGGACTTTCTGGGTTTAAATTCCATTACTTACATTAAAACCACTTACTGCCACTAAGAAAAATGAGTATAACTTTGTGCAGTTTGTGGCAAATAGGCAGTCTTTTGATATCTTATAGCAGAATGTTTCAGTTAATAGGCCTGTACTTGAAAGTACCCTTTCACACCAATGGTTGCAAGTGCATTCTGTGTTTTTGTTTAAGTCTGACATCCATGAAAAGACAACCAAGATCTGTTTCTTATTGTGCATTAAAGAGGATTCTTTGGAAATTGCTGAATAACTTAGCAATATGCTCTGCATCATTTTTACTGATGACAAGAAAGATGTCATCTCTGGTGCATCTGTCTAAAGTATCCTCTTGGATAACTTCTGTATAGCACAATCTGCTTCATTTCTTCAAATAGGAAGCAGTTTCAAAAGCCCTATTAATTGGCAAATACCAAAATATTTCACTTATTTGCAAGAAACAAAAATAGAGCATGCTGACTGTTGGGAATCAGTTCCCAACAATAAGAAGTATTCTTCTTTTTAGAAAGGAAAAAAAAAAAAGAAAAAAAGAAAAAAACCACAACACTCTTGCACTTAATTCAAGAGCAGGGCTGTTTTTTTCAACACAAATATGTTGTATCATTTCAAGCATTTAGGTCTTTGCCTTGGCGTGTTTAATGATCACAGCTGTACCAAGTTGGTTTATCTTCCAGTTAAGGTCAGGACAGCTGGTCAGACCTGGAGACCAACTTTTATTACATTCTAGTGTTTAGATTCATTTTATTCTGCTTATTGCGCTTGTACTTGGAACAAAAAAAAGGAGTCCTTTCCAGATAAAACCTTTTTGAATTGAGATGTAGGCAACCTCTCCCACTGCTGAGGCCACCATCTCACCAGGCTTCCTCTGCAGGAGGGACCAAACCTGTCTGAGCAGTCCTTGCCCTGGGGCTGCACAGGACAGATGCAGGTGGTGCTGAGTGCAGGTAGCACACACCTGGGCAGGGAGCCAGCTGGGTTTTAGTCTTGTAGAGAAAACTGCAGGTCTGCATCAAAATTTGATGTAACAGGCGCTTGAGGCACAGCCAAAAATAAATGAATGCTGCAGCTGCCTGCTGGTATGCTTAGCATGGTGGGTTAAGTGAAAAAAAAACGGGCAGTCACTGCAAAATAAGGCTGAACAATTTTTGAACGCTACAAATTTCCTATACACATTCCCCTTATTTAAAAACAGAACAGCAGCAGAAGAGAGGGGCAGAAAAGGAGACAATGGGAGAGAGAACAAATGGAGTGCACATCCAAGTGCTGGCTGGTATGGCTACTCTTACTGCTACCTTCACAGCTTGTTCCACCCTTCTTTCTCCCAAAATAAAAGGTAAAAGCTAGAAAAATGTTGCCATTTAAAACTAGAAACACTCTCTCAATACTCTCTTTTTAAATTTTCTTTATATGCATATACTTTTTTTTTTTAAATGTCGGTTCAGGCAATGTCACTGTTTTCCTGACTTGCACTGTGATTTTAAGATGTCATCAGAAACATTTCTTTTAGTGATTGTCAATCATTAATTGCTTCTCCCATATGTCTCCATAAACAATTCATGTAGATATATTGGTATATAATATTCATGTGTTTTATGTTTGTATAAACATACTGCTAATACTGTATTTCTCCAATAGAGATCTCTATAAATCTAGACCTCCAGAGATACCTTATAATGACTTAAACATTACACCAAACAAGAGATTCCAAGGGGACATGATCAGGATGTAATAATGGGCCAATGTCAAAAAGGATTTATGATTATTATTCATATGACTCAACCATATGCTCCAGCTACTGCTGTAATCTTGCTAGTCTTGGTCTGACATCTGTAGTGATAATGAGTAAAATTGCATTACGCCACAGAAAAAATCAAGACACTTAAAAAATAACTAGCAGGCTGCCAGGAGAAACATTGACCTCCTCTGTAGGGTCAAGAGATGGTTTTAAAATATGCTGGATGCTCCTGACAAAGTTGAAGCACTCTGAGGATCTGGCAGCCAGCTGTTCCAGCTTTATTAGAGAAGAACTTAAATATAATTGAATTCCTAAACCATATGTATTTATCACTGCAGTTAAATACCATGCCTGATCCTATCGATTTGACTTTGAGAAAAAGGAAAGTACCTATTTCATTTTACATAGTAGGACAAGTGGTATCTGTTCTAAATAATGTGAGACTGGGGAAGATACTTAAATGATGTGTATTTCACCTGAACAACCATGCTACCTGTTTTTCTCTCCTGGTCAAGCATCAAGTTTCCAAGTATCTACAGTGGAAAGAAAGATATTTCTCATTTGTTTCCCCCTAATAGTCTTGGGCTGTCTTGGTTTTTCGTGGAGCAACCATCGGCTCTGCCTGCAGCCAAACCTGGTGCTGGCTGAGAAACAGTAGCCATTTCCAGGCTTCCTCATTCAATGGGAATTTAGAAAACATGCAGATACCTCCTGGAGGGATGTCCAGACGTGGAGAATTCCTTCCTACTTCTGGCCTATACATACACTGTCATGCAAGGTAACTATATGAGCGTAGACTTCCTTAGTTTCTGTCAAAGTCCATTAATGTACCATTATTGTCTGCAGCACTTAGGTGGGAGGTGAAAACTCATTCATTTCTCACGGCGAAAGACAAAATTTGGGTGAAACAGCCTGATGTCAACCATTCTAATCCTGCAGTGGTGATCAGCAGTTGGGCAGCAAGCAGAAGTCAAAGGAACTCATGCATAAAGTGGGCTAAGTTGCAAACCACCAAAGTTGCTATAAAATCATGGCCAAACATAGCAGTAAAGGACAAATATTTAGGCAGTGTCAGTCAGCCAACTAATGTATGTATCAGTATATTAGTGAGGAAATCCCCAGAAGCTCTGTGGGAGCTTTTCTTTTTGATCTGCCACCACCTGCCAGGTTGCTGGCATTGCTGCCGCAGCCACCAGGCCGGCGGGAGCTGGTCCCCTGGGACTCAAACAAGTTGCTCCTTAAGGCAAACAGCCACTTCATTAATTCAAAGGCAGACTGAGCAATCAGCAGCAGGTGAGGAGCAAAAGACAGGGAATGAGACTAGAGGGCAAGCTTGTCTGCCTGCTCCAGAACAGTGATAGGAAACTCCTACCCTGCTTGTTCATAGCAGCAAATGTTCTTCACTGTCAGACTTGCACAATCGCTATTTTGCTCACGCTAATTCTGGTGCCTCTCCTCATCTTCCTGAGATCCTCAGCCAAAAGACACGTTCGACATCTGTGAAGCCTGAAGTCTTGGCTCGCATGACCACAAGCACTGGTAAACTTGAGATGTTGTTTTAAGCACCTGACATCCTCCATCTGTCTTCTTTATTTTTAATTATTTCTAGTCTATAGGGTGACCTAATCAAACAAGCTCCCGTCTGATGTCAAGGTTCTTTCTTTGCTTTAATCTCTTCACATTTCTCTATAATTTCTTTTTCCTCTGGAACTATCAAAGTATGTTATTTAACAAGCCCATCAATGAAACACAAAGTCTGCATTCTTGAATTCTAAGTCACACATAAACCTTAAAGATGCTGTTTGCTCAGTGTTGACAGAAGCAGTCATCTGCCCTAATTTACCTTCATCGTATGTTTTTATTAGAGCTATGAGAGCATGCATACACTCACCAGGGGGACACGCATGTTACGGGGCTCTTTTT
Organism: Pampusana beccarii; assembly: GCA_013399365.1. NCBI lineage: Eukaryota > Metazoa > Chordata > Aves > Columbiformes > Columbidae > Pampusana > Pampusana beccarii. The sequence goes on along the minus strand of VWYH01003845.1, from coordinate 231,179 downwards.
TAAAAATCTCTCAGCTCTAATAAAAACACATGGGCTAAAGTCCTGTCCTGTACTGCAGCAGCATTACCTCTCTGTCCTGTGTTCTTTCAATATCAGAACAATTGTCTCAGAATATTCACTCAAAGTCATCACAACAGGAGTGAATGAATGGTATTCAAGCAGTAGTATCTCAAGGAACAGTTTTTCTTCCACTGATGTCCTGTTCAGTCCTACAGAAGAGCTTAGCGATGCTTTTTGTCTAACTTGGGTGTCAAGTCTGATATCCTTTTTCCAACCCAATTATTTTTCAGGTGCTTATGGTGATACAGTGGTGCCATGGACTAGCACTAGTCAGCCTCCGGAAATAACTAAAATGTCCCACCTATTTCTATGGGGTCACATTTTCCAGGATTTTTATACTCACTGTGAAATTATTGAGGCCCTACCAACTAGCCAAAATTAGATATGGATGTATACCACCACATGCACAAACACAAACAGAGACAATAAGAGCTCAACAGTAGAAGGGTTATCATTGTAGCTGATTGGGGTGCTCCACATTTAACTTGTAGAAATTACTTAGAGAAAGGTGTCATTTGATCCTCCGTTTTTCCACAGATGCTGCCAAATAGTTTTCTAAATCAGTCCCAAATGTGGCCTGGTCTCTGTGTTGGGCTAGTGTGAGTATAGTAGTAGTTTTGTTCTTTCTTCATACCTTTTTATTCTCCCCCCATGCTTCCTCCTAGAGTTTGGGGTGAGAGCACTGAGCCCCAGAATATTGCACAAGTTAGACAAAACAAAGCTCCAATGTGTGCTAGATGTAATAACCTGCAATGTCTCCCCTGTCATCCCAAATTACTGGAATACACTATGTTTCAGCCTTGCCTTCCTACATGCCTGCTTGTCAGAGAGCGGTGCCTCCTCCTCACCAGCCAGGCTGGTGCAGGGTCAGGTGTTGGATTCTTCTTGCTGAAATGTGCTTGCATTGTGCTCTGCTTGCCTCTGGGGTTGTGGGCAAATGATGCTTATGCTGGTCACCTGCAGGGGTCTTCATCACTTATGTGGCTTCTCAGAAATGTTTTGGGGTTTGCTGTCTGTACCTGGTAGTACCAAGGAGGTTAGTAACTACCAGCAAGCAAGTCAGGCACACAAGACTCCTCAGTGCTTGACTGATGCCTTCAGCTGGAGCATGAACCAGCCTCCTCACTCGGGGTTAGGGGGAAACTTTCCCCTCCATGGCAGGCAGGCAAGGCTGTGCATTTGGGAGCTGTGCTTTGTTTAAAAAATATCTCTCCTATGACATGCTATACAAGCCGTTTCTGAAAAGATCCTGGATATGCATTTAACAAACTCTCTGCTATCATGGGGAGGTAGGTCTTTGGTGGTGTCATTGATCGCTTGGTATCTTAATGAAGCTCATCATAATTTTGGTCTTTTACCCTCTTGGGTTTTCTAGCAGGTGTTGAGAAGCCACTGCAGTCTACAGTGGATGGACTCTGTAGACAAACACTCTCCAGGCTTTTCTGTGCAAGACACTTATTGCTGTAGTCTCAGGTGACTGGACTTTAAGAGCTAGTGTACTGTTTCAGCCTTGTATTCTGATAGTCCTAAAATAAGCCAGGTCCATTGGAATAGTTTACGTAGTAGGTCTCTGAAAATTCATCTCAACCAGGCAGAAACAGGCTAGAAAGCCCATGTTAAGGTGTAGAGAAAGTGCTAACAGCCAAGTGACCACGAGTACTCGCAGGTAGTAGACTCTTCCATTGGATTAAGTGAGTTCAGAAGAAAACATTTTCCAGAGCCTCATGGTGAGGGAAGCCGCACTTGGCACTTTACTGCAGCTCTGTGTGCCTTAAAGAGTGCTGAGGCTACACAGTGGCACATCTCTAATCTACCCTGGTGCACTCATTGGCATAGTTGAAAGATAAAGGTATAAAACTAGTATTTCAGGTAAATCAATGTAACTGTGGAACAGTGTGGTAAAACAGATGTTTTCCTGTAAATCAGTGAATTGCAACATAGCTTGTATTTTTTCTCCGCTTACGCCCACAAATACTGTGTGCTGCATCCATCAGTGGACTGAGACCTCAAATAGCTCTTAGATTGCATATGTTCTTGCATGTGATGTTTTTAATCACAGATACTTCGTGATCTATTTCACTTCTGCCTTCTTATTACATCCAGTTGTTTTTCTCAGGAAGGGAGTTTGATTATTTTGTAGGATGCCATTTGCTCTCACCTTCCACTTTTTCCTTTTTTTACCTGATTAAAAAAAAAAATGAGCAAACACAGCGAAATCCCATATGCATGGCCTGGCACAGTGCCAGTGAAGACCCCACCCGTGCAGTGGGTACTTTCTTGAGGCATGAGCATATGAATTTGGAGAAAACAATGTGGGAAGAACTCTAAGGGATTGAAAGGGCTTGTTTTGTTTTTATTTGGTTTGCACAATGTAATTTTTTGCTTGCAGCAATATAAATCAATGATGATCATAGCAGAAGTAACTCCTAGTGTCAAGTAGACTCCTGTTTGACACTTAGAAAAAAAGTCCTGTTTAAAAAAAAAAAAAAAGTCCTGTTTAATCTTGCATTCATTTTAAGCCCTTTTTGAAAAAGCAACAGTGGAGCACTAAGTGCTCAAGAGAATAACTGGAAGAGCAAAGTTCAGGGTCTCAAATGCATCTCTGCTTCACTTTCAGATGTGAGCTGACTAACATGGCTAAGGACAGACATGTAAATGGAAAAGAACTCGTACCATTTTCTACTCATGAATATCCACGGTAAGATACAAACAGTTCTAAGAGGGTAACTATATTTTTACAGTAACAGTTGCCTAATTCACATATTAGAGCCTGTCTAGGGACTGTGATTCTAAAAGAGCAATTCGGAGGAAGGGACTTGGAGAATCAGACTAGAAAGTTATGCCAATAATGAAGCATGAACACAAGGATTCAAGAGGCTCTAGAAGTGGAAAATAGGGATATAGTAATTGGCGCCATGGATAGATTAGTGAAGAGAGGTACATGAAGGAGTTGTAGTTAAGAAATAGGCAACACTCTTCTGCCCAGCTGTTCTTGGGTCGCATAACTGAGCGATGTGAGTGGACTCCATATCAGGATTGCACTGCATTAAGCCAGGGGCACATGGTGACAATATGGCATCTGGATGTTATGTGGCAGAGAATGACATGAGAAAGATCGAATTCCCAAAGCCTGAAATCAACTGAAAATAATGTCTGTTGGTGCTATTGCTTCCTTTTGATGTTTGCTTTTAATAATGTCGATTGGTGCCATTGCTTCCCTTTTTAGCATAGAAGTAGGAATGCTTGAGAATCATTAAATATGTTGGAAAGAGAAATCCCATGGCTTAAAAATGTATTTGCACACTGTTAACAGAGGTCTTTTGGTAGGGTGCAACCTGTATCACTGCTAATCTACCAGAGATGTCAATCCAGGAGCACAGTGTCCAGAATCAACCCAGGGAAATTTCCTCCCAGTGGTCACAGTGTGAGAATAATCGCTGCCACCTTTCCATCATAGGGATTTCATATCTTTCAACAGACTTTTCCATCATCCTAGCAGTAGTGGTTTGTGAACTGAATGAGGTCCCATAAGTGAAAACATAAGTAGAGTAAGCGACCTTCATACACAGAGGTATAAAATAACAAATCAAGCATTGCAACAAACCAACAGTGCAGTGTGCACAGATGGAAGCAGACAAACTAAATTAAAACAATGTTGATATCTGCTGTATTCCCCAGTATCTTGGAGGCTCTGAAAAGTCACCCTTTTTTTTTTTTTTTCAGTTGCTTACATTCAGATTTTTAAAAGCCTGGAATAGATATTTTCCCTGACACTTAATGACAAATTGAGGGAAGGACTACTATAACTTCAGTAGCTAATTGAGCTAGTAATTTAATCATAAGTCAGATGGCAAAGCTTTTTTTTTTTATTTTCAGTAATAATTTTTACTCTGTTTCGTGCTCTTTAAGATTATAACCACTGGTTTAAACCACCATCTTAAAACTCAGGAAAAAAAAATTATAAAAGGAAGTAGCTGAATGCTAGTTTCAGGATGTTTTTATTAGAATACTTTTAGAAGAAATTGTTGGTGAAATATTGTTCTTGTAGCTCAGTTTTCCTTACTACTGAGGAAAATCAGAAGCAGAAAAGGAGGTGGTTTCTGGTCACACCACAAGTCTAGAGAATTAGGGCTCAGTCTCTGCTTACTGTTTAAACTCATAAAATACGTAGGCTCATCGCTCAGTTCAGTGGAGTTGCTCTGATGAGCTGGAAGCTGTGCCAGCCCCTTCACCCGGGTTTCTTTTAACCAGATGTACAATCCATATTCCGCTTTTTTGTACCTGCTTCCTCAGTGCCGACAGGAAGGAGCCGATGCATCCTTCTGTAAGCAGAATACAGCCGTGATAGTGTGTCATGTTGGAAGAGATTTCTTTATTCCAGAGATTGATGTGTTTTATAATGGTAACAGAAATGCCTTTCCATGCAAGTTCTAGTACTGACCCGCTGAACTCAACAGATTTAAACCAGGAAAGAATTTGAACAATATATCTAGAGTAGAAAAATCAGAAACATAAAATCAGGGTGGTTTTTGTTGTTTGGATTCTTTTTCATTTCATTTTACCGTTTTGTATGCTGAGCTCCTAGAGTTTCTGGAAGTTTGAATGTCTCTACCAAGGGAAGAGGCCCCAGCAGAGGCATAAACTGGGTACTTTTGTAAACCTGGTCCCATGTTTTCACCTATTGCACGTACGACATTTGAACATACAGCTAACCACATATGCATCTACACAGCCAGCTATGTATGCAAGCAGCATTACAGGAACATTTTTGTTTTCTGTGTGTGTTAATGTTGTCCATACCATTCCATCACCTGTGGGGGCTTAAAACAAAGTTATGATAAGCAGTACTGCTGCATGAATGCAACAAAACTCCAAAACGGAGAAAAAGCTGGGTTACTGCCCTAACAATTCAAGGAGCTGGAACATTTTCTCCATGTAATCAGATGTGCCTGTCTCATTATCACGCTTAAGCAAACAGCTTAATAAGTGGCTTTGTCCAAGGGTGTACAACCCAATATAAGAAAATCCTGCTTTGCAGCCTGTCTTATGAAAAGCAAAACGTAGATTATGCTTTGGAAGTTTTTTACAAAATTGCTGAAGATCAGGTTGGTTTTCAGTTTTATGAGCCTCTTGGCTTAGTTGCCTGTTCATGCTTCTGTGCTGCCCACAGCAGTTTTCCTGGAGAAATAAGAGTGTCCTCTGGTGGCTGATATCCTGCTGCAAATCCCACGGGTCTGGCCCTGAGAGAAGGGGAGTCTGTAGCTAGTGTAAGCTGCTGAGCCAAATAACCCTCCTTTTTAACCACTTATTTTAATTTTGTAAATCAGATAGTCCTTTTTTTCTTTTTTCTTCCCATCCAGTATCTTATTTTCCTTGCAAGTATCCTTGTTATCCAAAACGCCTTATGATTAATGAAAATCCTTGAGTGGATCCTACAAAGCTTGTCCTCTTCTCATGAGTCCACACAGTGGGCTTGACACTCACTGGTGCAACCATGGCATTTGTACCACTGCAATGGGGCATGACAGGACAGGTTAAATGACTTCTGCTGTGAGATTTTCCTAACGATAGGTTCTGTCCATGAAAGCGTGTAACTCCGCTTGTGTGCAGCCACATCACACGGGGCTGTGGGAGCTGCTTTTGCCACGAGGGCTAAGATTACAGAGCAGTTTTCTTCCCAGCCTCATGATTCCACGTGCACACACACGCACATTTCCAAAATACTCTGTTCTGGGAGATGAAGTCTTTTTTGGTGGACTTGCTTTATGCCAGAACATTCAGCAAAATCTTTTGAGCTTTTCAGGGGTTATGAGAGGATAGGAATTATGCTCTTCCTATTAGTAAAAATTTTCCAACAGTCATTAATTTCAGTAAGAAACAAATAAAACTACTGTGGGCCCCACAGTGTGTCCCTTCACAAGCCTCCTCTTCTCCAGTCATCCTGTTCTTTCCAGAAAGCATTGCTTTCACTTTCCCCACTGCAAAAACAGAGCTATCTCCCTCTGCTCTATATAATGTTATTCCTTTTCCTATAAAATCCTTGCTTCTTGTTTTCCCCTCAACGTTTTTAATACCAGCTGCTCCCCTGCTTGGACCACCCTATTCCTTTTCCCAGTAGGCAGAGCCCTCAGTGTCACCATCCGTTGGTAAGAACACAACTGAGAGGAATTTGGCCCTGTATCAACCACCTGGCCAGGACCCCAAACCCAAGGTTCCCAGGAGTGCCCCTCTGAGGATTTCAATGCAAAAAGCACTGTTTTGTCCTCCTCCACATCATTTTAAGCAAAAGGCTGGATTACCCAGATACAACAGTATTTGAGCTCAAATTGTCTCACAGTTTTTGTGATGAGTTGGCTGGAGTATCCCTGAGAAAAGACCTTTGCTAAAGCTCCTGCACTGATTATTAGTTGCTTCCATTAGCATGATATTTTCATTCAGTGGAGTCAAACCCTCTCTCTTCACTCTGCCTGTCACTCAGATGAGCAGAGTTGGCCCATCTGGATCTCAGAGCAGGATCTGATCCTGTTACTCTGTGGTATCTTTCTCTATTCATAAATTTTGTCTTCTGTACATAAGCCTGCCTAAGTCATGGCATCTGACATTTAAAACCAATCTTTTTGTAACATCTCTAAATTAAACACTCTTTCTTGTTTGTTACTTTCATTTATCTTTAGGATCATCTACTATGGAGCTGCAAGCTCCGCATCCTTTCAGAAAACAAACATGACTGAGAACAATCGTTATACAGAAAAGCTGAAGCAAACCATGCTTTGATGGATTTTCTGTTAGGATTCATAATAGCATGGAGTTAAAAGAGAGAAAATAGGTGCTTTGGAGCATAAGATCGTAAAATGCTAATTTCAGTGACACAGTGGTGGACTGAGTAAATATAGAAAGGATTTATTATGAAGTTCTTTAGTGTTGTTGGCATTGACAGCAAATTGCTGGGCAACATTATATCGCCAAAATCCAGGAAATAGCACAAACATTGAACCACTGTATTTTCAATGACAATAATGAGAGAAGCTTTGGTATTGGTTGGCATCCCCACAAAAGGCACATGTTGGCATGTTCAGGAATGTAAATGATAGATCTGCTGCTTGAAGTTTATAATTATTTAATCAAACCCAGACTGCAGAACCTGGAGGGACATCGTGTATCCTTAAAGGAGAAAAAAGAGAGAGAGAAAGAAAAGTCATACTTTGCAAATGACGGAATGTATCAGTCCCCTGGGTGTGCCCACCATGTCTTTGTGATTGCTGCAGAATTTGCGGGTGATCTTTTCTGCTTGCTGTGTCACCAGACATTTAAGTAGCCCTGCAGAAAACAAATTGCCAACCATTTCTTTTATGTGCTGATGGAAGTAAGATCAATTATTTCCATTTCCTTTCATGGAAAAAAGAAAATCTACAGATCAGAACAGGAAACCACTCATTTGATGAACTATTTCTACACTACTGCACACACGCACTCATCCACAACCTCCCCCTTTGCTCCTGCAAACAGACACGCACACAGCTACAAGTGCTCTCTCTTCTAGACACATGGAGAGCCATGTTATTTTCAGCTCACATTTCACATTTAGAGTATTAGTACAGAATTTCAAGAAGGCTTATTTTGTTTCCATTTTTTGTAAGAAGAAAAAAAAAAAAAAGAGAGATAATGAACATTCCGTTTTCAGAAATAAATCTCCCTGCACTGTATGGTCTGGCTGGTAACAGGCTGAGTAGCAGAGATCTGCTGCGTTCCCAGCCCGGGCTTTGCTGCCGACTCAACTTTCAATTTAGTCCTAGAGTGATGGAAAAAGAAAAAAGTCTTTCAAAAGCAGCAATTGTGTGTTTCTGGGGAGAGAGAACAAATTACTAAATCAAATTAGCATTACATTTCATTCCTAGACCCTAGGAGATTCAAGGATTTACATAAGATACATTCTTAAATTACTTTGTTAGTGTAAACATTAAGATTCTGTGCAGAATCCCTGAGAAGTGGTGCATCGTTAGGTGGTGTCCTCATGCAATATTTAAAAAAAAAAAAAAAAAGCCTTAGCTGCACATATCAACAAATGATTGCACTAATTACAAAAATAAAAATACAGGACTTAATTGTATTCTAAAGGATTTAATACCATTAACTCATTCACTGTGTGTGCTAGGAATTCTTGCTTTTTTTTTTCTTTTCTGTCCTCACAGACAAAAATATTTGTTGTATATGGCAGTACAAGATCAAATCCAAGCCCCACACAAGGCTGTGGAAGAGATATTATGGATTTTTATGGGGTCAACATTTGACTTAAAAAGGCTAAATAAGGGTCCTCACTATTACTCCATTTCCCATCTCAAATTTCTTCATCTAGTGACCTCCTCCTTCGTATCACCAAATTATCTGTAACTCTATCTCAGTTTATTGATTTCTTTTTTGCAATATTGAGGCAGAGCAGAGTTTCCAATGTGGGGCTCTGCAGCTGGTTACTGCCCTATGGGCGGCTGCTCTCCCGCATGCTGCTGCAACCAGCCACGTGGCACCAGGCGTCTTCTAGGTCAAGCTTTAAAAATCACTCTGCTAAAAACAATGGTGCAGTGATCAAAATAAAAGGAAAAAAAATGTTTCCATGTATATGGCATGTGCATTTGATAATTAATCATTTGAAAATTAATCAGAGTATAATGTAGAGAACTTTATTGTTAATTTGATGAGTTTCAGGTCCACCAAAGAGCTGCAAATGGTAAAAGGAGAAATGAAAATTGTGTTTATGTCCTGAGACATGTAAAGGAAAGTCAATACCATTGTAGTTGTTGAATTAGAGCTACCCTATTTGAGGAGCTAAACCACAGCAGCATAAAGAAATATGCAATTTATGTTTAATTATTTTTAATTTAAAGATTACTTAAAGAGCCTTATAAAACAAGGACAGCATTAAAACATAAGCCAATCAAAAAGCTTCATAACTATAAAAAATTATTTTAGTTTTTTTTGTTTGGTTTTTGTTTTAAGTTGAACCAACCATTTCTGTTTATCCTAGGACTCTCTGTATATGCTTTCTGTGTTTTAGACAATACAACTCTCCAGAAATTTATGCAATATTATGTAATATATTCAGGAAAACTAATTACTGAAGCAATTTATGTTTGGAAAGTTATCTCTAAAGCCAGAGGGATAGAAACATTTTGTATAATGAAAGCTCACATCCACACATTATTTAATCTACTTGTGCATAGAAACCTATTATTTCAAAAAATAGTAATTGGCAGAATAAATTCAAAGGCATAAGAAAAAATAGGCAAACTGTGAAATAAAGAGCTAAAATTACAGGTATTTCAAAACTATTTTATTAAAAATATTTATGAAGATAAAAGTTGAGTGCATATGATAATGTGCTACCACTCTAAATGCATCCTTCCACTATCTCACTGTGAGCAATTCTATTAATAGAGTATTGGGGGAAAAATGATCCCTTCTTCTTTTCTGGGTTTCTTTTCTTGTCAAGGAATGTGGATTTCACATTTAAATTTCCTGGGTTTTTGTCAGCACTAAGGTCGTCTCCATGATTTCTGTTTTTTGCATTTAATGATTTTCTCAAAGAGAATAAGAAACTCTATTTGTTTTTTGTTCTCCTTTTAAAATCTCCAGTATTGATAACAGGTTTTAAATAAGATCTATGATTAAAGGAAGATTTGGGTTGATTTTACAGTTCAGAGTTCTTTTAAATATAAATAAATAAATTTAAAAAAAAAAAAGCACAGGATCAGCTGGGAAAGCCTTCACCCATTGATTAATCTATAAGAATCAGCCAGAGAGGTGGACAAATATCAACAATACCAAATTATATTCATATGAAAACATAACCCATGCACATTTTTTTCTCTCTGTTGCAAAACGTTTCATTTCCTGCTAAAGTTTCCAGGTGTGCTGCTCAGCTGCTGGTCTTTCTCAAAGCCTGAAATTTCAAATGAGGCTGGTGCATTCTCCAAATACATGTGCTCCCTGCAGCTGATCCCAAATCCAACGAAATCAAGGGGAGACCAAGCGTGAAGATCAGACCTGGCAGCTGCTCCTCACAGCCACCAGGGCAGTCACATCACTTCACACCAGAAGCAACGCTGTACAGAGGTTGGTGTTAACTGATATTTTAAAAATGTCTCAATTGTTTATGTCAATGGGTTCATTGGTAATAATTATCTGCTCTGGGTGAACTTGCTTTAGCAGGAGGGTTGGACAAGATGATCTCCAGAGGTCCGTTCCAACCCCAACCAGTCTGTGTTTCTGTGATTCTGTGATAATATGTTCAATTGTATGCCTAGGTGTGTTGAAGACACTCCCTAGGTGTGACTAGGAGTCATACATTAATACAAATTGAGAGAACTGGGTTTATTTGTTAATTCACCTCTGCTCCAAAAGTGGGTTTCCACCTCAATACTTTCTTTTTTCTTTCTTAAATTTTCTATCAGTCTTTTCTCAAACTATATGCCATATTTGTGTTTTTATTCAAATGTCATAATTGTGACTACGTCACCTACAGTTGGAAAGTCCACACAATTCCTTCCCAATTCTCCAAGAGATCTGTGTGCACCAGCAGCCTGTGCTTTGGGAATTAAGAAAATGTCGTTATATGCTTAGATATCTTACATCCCTAACTCATTTGCTGATAAGTAGCCACCAACCTCCCGCCCTGTGTACTCTGTCCTCTCTAGCACCAGGAGATTTGTGTGGTTGGGTGGGAGTCTTGGTTCTAAGGGAGGTACCAGCTGTGCTGGAGCCGCCTGTGCTTTTCTCTTCTGCTTCTGCATCACTTCATGTGTTTTTTGACACCAAAGTACTTGACAGCAACTATGTGACTTAGTTTGTCCTCCAGCAACTTCAGTTAAATTATAGCTCCTCTGTTAATAGCTATCTTTCTTTTGCCATCTAGGACAAAATCTATTCTTCAAATCACCCTGATTGGTTTCAATTGTTACCCAAAATTTTGTCTTACAGCACCTCATTTTGACAGGCACATACAGAGCACGCAACATTTAAATGAGATGTATTTCTATCGGATGCATACATAGTCATTCATTCATATGTCTGTATATCAGATAGTTTTGTGTATAATGTAAATAGCACATCTTTTCCAAACAGCACTTACGCTTCAACAGCCTAAAACTCCATTTGTCCTATGTTAACATGATGAATAATTTTCTCCAACCCTTCAACCCAGAAAGTTAAACATGTGGTTGAGTGGTGAACCCTTAAATTAATGATATGGTCTATGCTGATGTCACTGGACATGACAGCAATTCCACAGCACAAAACTCACCCAACGTAATATCAACACACACAAGACTTAAAACGAAGTTTAAACAGAACCTTTTTCAATGAAAAAAATCAGTGTTTCAAAGTTGAAGTATTTTGCTTGTATAAACAAAAATGTCAGTGGAGAAAAACCTACACTGTTAGTTTCATTTCATTTTAATAAGAAATATGTTACAATAAGAAAAGTTTCATCATTTTAATTAATCTTATTTGATTTTTATACCATATTACTAATTATATCTGTTTAACATTGTAACATAACACAGTGATGAAGAACACTCAAAATACAATATTTCAGTGGCTGTAAGTTACAATGTTTTGCAGCTTCCAATCTCATGTCTGTATTAGTGTTTCATCAATTTTATGCCTTGCATTAATTTATTTTTGATTCCAGAGAGCCATTGAGTTGGAAGTTCTGATTTCTGATCATCTGTAGAAAGCACAACATAATATTAGGAGGAATATTTTTTTAATTTGAAGAATTTAGTCAATGTTTTATACATACATTCATATCCTCTGTGCTTCATTTTCTCCTTTTGAAAAAGGGAGAAAGACAGGTCTTCCGTTTAAAGTACTTAGAGATTGACTTGTGATGAATTGTTCATGAAAGGTTGTTCTGTGTTCTGGTCTTTCTTTTCACACTATTTTTATTTTTATTCACCAAGTCCTCTAGGACCAGGTTCTCTCTCAGAAGCAGGAAGCTACCCAGAAGCTGACTCAGCTGCTGTACCTTGAGGCTTCTACCAGCCTCCACCATTTCACCTCATCTGTCTGACTGAGCATGTATCATGCTTGCATTCACCTGAACAGCTTCTGCAGACAGGGCTGTAAGTACCCCCTTCAGCTGGAGCCAGAGCATCCAGCTGAGTTTGTTCTTTCCTAAATGCTCTTGCAGTGTGTGCCATAGGACAGATGAGATCAGGATCATGGGCTACATTGAGAATCAAGATGTCCCTTGGCTGTGCACACTTAGAAGCACGCCTTTGGTAACAGGAGTGTGGGCATTGGGAAGCACAAATGCGCTCATTTACTCAGGGAAAACCAGGCAGAGCCACTTGGCGTTACCTCTTGAATTTTCTCAACTACACGGCGTGAACTAGCAGTGCAGTACACCAGTCTGATTGTATGGACATGTAATGGGAAATGCTTTGCTGCATGTTTGAAATGAGCCATGTAGATAAACTGAGTGCTGCTGAACGAACTAGTTTACACAATCAAAACATACCAGAGATTTCAGCTGTTCTCTTGCTCTGGAAGGAAGCATTGTATGGCACCGAGAAGAAGACCCAACAATACAGTGCCAAAGGTATCTCACAAGTAACACCCAGAACCCTGGTTATGTGCTCACAAGGGCAGGATGTGCAAGGCATTTAAAAATCTTATAAGGTTGCTGTTAAAAGTAGAAAAATAGAAAAATTGCTATTGAAGTCCTATTTAAATTCTACTCTGCCCTGTTTTCCATTATGTTTGAAAACCTGGTGATAGTTCGGCAGCCTATCAAAAAAGAGAAAATTAGGAAAAAAAAAAAGGTTACTTTTCTGTAAGTGTGGGAGAACTGACAAGATTACAGCAGCTGGGTCTCTGTTACTCCAGACTACATTGTACAGAGCTAAAATGGATCTTCCCACAGAAAGCTAATCAAGGTGGCAGAGAAAAATTGGGTTCATTAACAATCCCTGTCACTGTAAAGTCAAATAATTCTTCACTCTTCAGTTGAGTCCAGTTACAGAGATATTACTAGAAATTGTTTTTCTGTGGCAGAGAACTTTGACAGTGTTTTTTCTTTGTTGGCATTTTGCTTATTGCTCACTCGCCTTGCACCCATTGCTGGGTGGAGATTAACACCTGTTACTGTTTTAACAGAAAATGATGAATGGTGACATTACTAGCACAGCTTTATGTGAACAAAATTAAGCTTGTGTGTGTTAACTTTTGTAGCTACAGCAATTACCACAATTACTTTCAAATTATAGTTTGCACAGACCCTGCACAAAAGCTGGACAACTGAGAACAACCACCTTCCCATTTTCTTGGAGAGGGCTGTAGACAAAATGCCAACTGCAAGCTCACTCCATGCCTCCCTTGAGTCAAGGGAAAGCTATAAAGCACCCACCTCGTTTTGCCCTCTTAGCTCGTGATTTTCATAACACTCCTCTTTATGTATAAGGTTATCACATTTCAGTTTATAGCTACATTTGACTCAAATATGAAATGGATATTTATAGAGCTTTAGTCAAATCTCAAGTGCTTATCTGGATTTTTGAAATGTGAACCACATGACTAAATTAATGGGCACAGTTATACTTTGGATTTAAATATATGTATCAGTTGTACAACTCATTATAATTCATCTCACCTGGTGCTGACGGTTGAAGGTTTGAGTTCTAGTCTGAGCTGCTCATTGAGGTTCCCTCTTTAGTCATCAGGGATCAAGACGTGTCAGTCCACCAAAGAAAGATGGCTGGTATTGATGAGCTTGTTTGCCATCCAGAAGCGCCTATTTCTTTCCTTCGACTATAGAGGGAGCCAAGACAACTGGCTTGGACCACAAGCCCAGGTTTTATTTAGGATTAGATTCTAAGGCATCCAGATGAGGTGAAAGAAAAGTGTCATCCTCAGATAGTCACTTCCCACCCTTTGGCTGGCCAGCCGGTTTTGCAGCTCTCTCTTGCACAATAGTGTGTTCTGCTGGATAAACTTCTCTCTTAAAATAGAGCTGCCTCTGAGTGCAACTTTTCGATTTCTCTTGTGGGCAGGCTGAGTTCCTTATAGTGAGATGTACAAAAATCATAGCCCATACCTTCTGAAATATGATATTTTTAAATGTAGCAGTTAAGAGATCTAATAATCTTTTAGATTAATAAATCTGTGGCTAATGAAAACTTTAATTACTTTTAAAAAAATTTTCTTTACTGCAGCTAACCATGAAACTCAACATCGTTTATGTGTTTTGTGGTGAGACCAGAAAAAGTATCTTTGTGATTTAATCTGATATAAAATGTTCTCTAAAATACTTTACATTAAAATTGTTCTAACAAAGAAATATATTTTCCAGTAAGAAAATAAAAAAATTCCCATATCACGTATCTTGGAACTAATTTTCTTTATTCATACAAACCAACCATTATATCTTCCTGTTGACAGCACTGTGTTTTCTTTTCTTTTCCTTTTTTCCTAGTACATTTGTAGCATGTGGATCAAAGGTTTATGGATTCTTGTCTTTTCTTGAACCCACAAGCAAAGTAGCAACATAGCCAAGTTTCAAAAGTTTGCAAATCATTAAGAAACAAAGCAGACAAGACATACAGTGTTCCCAAGAGTTTTGAGACATGAAAGCATCTGTGTCATGATGTACATACACAAAATCTGTTTGGACTAGACTTAGTTGTTCAGTAGGACTTGGAATGCACTATGATTCAGATCTTCTGTTGTAACTTTAAGGAATCAGTCTATATATTTTGCCACAAATCCCTCAAACAGTATTTCTATAATGGAGTTGAACCTGTCCATTACTCTGGACTGAACTTCAGATTTCAGGACACTCTGATCTCCATCCAGATTTTAAGTACATGTCTTATAACACATGTTCTACTTGAAGACTAACTCTGCAGAAGTTTTCTACAAACCTTATATGAGAAACTATCCCTCTTGAAGTTAGTGGGGCTTTGCCATTGCTTTCAGGATTTCATTCTCAATTCTTGCTTTTTTCTTGCCATTGTCCTCTGGTGACAGACTGTTTCTCATCTCCTTTCCTGCTTGCTCCACCTGACAATGGTTAGCCTGACCCCACACAGTCAGCAAGAGCAACATCAGGCAGGAAACCAGCATGTTCTCCCATGGGCACGTGTTACCCTCGTCCTCCGCTTTTCCCATAAACTATTTAACTTAGAGCTAATGCTTTAGTCAGGCTATAGTGAGGTATTAAGTCTTCTACAAGTCTTACATCTGTGTAGTTACCTTCATCAAATTGTTTGACAAGGCTTATTTTTCCATAAAACTCTCTTGACTGGCACCAATTATACTGTCATCCTTCAATTTTATACTAATTGAATTCCTTATCAGCCTTTCTATTACTTTGCTTGGGACTGATGCCAGACTAACTGACCTGTAATTACTGTGATCATTCTGCTTCCTCTCTTTGGCTTTTGGCAACGTTGCATGTTTCTACTGTTCTCTAGCAACCTTTGGATTTATAATGTATGGGCTCCTTTATATAAATGTATTCATCTCTAATTAAAATATTTTAACAGTGACTTCCTGGGCAATGTGATGCAAGGGGGTTTATCATTGTGTTATATGAACATATCATCTTTTTTCTCTTCAGATACTAAACACTGGATAGAGTGTATGTATTTGCATATGTCTATATACAATATATATTATTTCTGTCTTATCTGTGTTATGAATAATACTGTTGATTTAAGCACATCAGTAATGTGTTCATACTGTTTTAAGGAATTGCAGCAGAGACAGTATAGTCCTGAAAAACCTTGTTATTGTTCTTATTCTTAACAATGTGTATTTTCTTAGCTTTCTTTATCATATTTCTATATTTTTCACTGCTAATTTATGCAGACCACTGACTAGTTTGATATATATGTATGTTCTTATATACAAGCTGGAGAAGGTTTTCCATTTTATGCAGCAATGTCATGTTATGTTTTGGTTTTTTCTGCCAAAAATTTAAAAAAGACATAATCATTAACACTGCTCATACGTAATCAAATGATCAGAAAAGATGTTCAGCATGAATTTCATCCATTCTGTGCCAGTGTTATTTTACAGCCCAGAGCATTTATTCTAGTATGCTTCAGTAAAGATCATAAGACGCCTTCAACTCAAGTTCCTCTTTGTTTCCTTTTCCATTGTCCTTTTTTTTTTTTTTCCCTTTGTTTAAACATGAGTTGTTTGGAAATTCTACTTATTCTCTGAAATTTATTCACTTTTGCTTCAGATAGTCAGTATACTTACATCACTGCACAAATGCATACCAACATAGCAGTTTGAAGCTTACCAATGACATCTTGGCAGCTGAAGCCTGCATTCTTGATTACTGGTTTTTGTATCTCTCCTGTTTACTGTAGCTTCACAAGAGAATGCTATTTTATAAACACCTGGTAATTTAGTTAAAATAAGGAGCTGGACTTTTAGCAAGAGAGTGCTTTTTTTAAGGTTTGGCATTCAGATATGAAACAGATGTTTATTGTGCTTTTTAAGTGTCCAGGAGATCTTGTCAAAAGTGTCTGGTATGTACAGTTATTTTTATGTTATATGTAAGTGTATATTATTCTTTTTTCCTGTATTAACACATGTATATTATTTCATAAATGAGTTTTGTTTTCTTATTATGGAGTAATATTTTTGGTAATTGCCCACAGCTCTGCATATAAATGTGCTCTACAAAGGTGTTCGGATTAAAGGTGTCTGGCTGCAACTTTATTAAACAAACTGTTAATTAATCTCAAATATTATCAGGCGTGCCAAAGGCTTTCCCTTTGTAGATGATGTAGGTTTATCTACGGAATCTCCAGTCACTTGGGCTTTCTAACCTCTATATGCCAAACCCATCACAGTTGTTTCCCCATTCAGGACACTGGGTGTAATGATGCACGTGCAGCCAAGAACTAAGGTCTTGATATGCAGCTTTGCATCACCGAATTGCATTATCAACCTGGATTGGGCTATTGTCCTCACATTGTGTAATGTAGATCTCACCTTTAAAGTTGCATCAAAGAAAAACACAACATCAACTTTATAACGGCAATTTTTCTTAGGACATCAGACCTGTTCGAGTATTATTCTTAAAAAAGAACCTTTACTAAGAAAGCAAATCTCCAGGAATAACAGCCACAAAATGTTCCCACTAGATTCTGCAGAATACACCAATTCCTGAGCTTGTGGCTCAGTTCCTACTCCTGAATAAGGACTGACAAAACCAAGAGGGATTTGGTCTTGAAACACCACAGAAGACACAATTTAGGGCTAGACTAACGATTCAGTGTGCCAGTCTCACCCTTAGTCAGATGCTGCCCTTTTTTGTGCTAATTTAAATCTAGTGCAAGACTGTTGTCTTCAATAACATTCTAGGGAAACGAAATTCTGAATTTTGACCTATTTTTCTTTGTGCTGCCATTTCTGTTGTCTTTCATTCTGTCTGTTTTGCCCCAGTCTATGTCCTCTCCTTTTGCATCAGCCAGTGAGTCCACTCTGCAGCTTTATTTCAGCTTTTGTTTGCCTCTGACCTTTTTCTCATTCTTTTAATGAAAATAAGTAGTCTTACCCAAAAGTTGGTGAAAAGGTGTTTTTCCTGGACTAATCATGAATAAAAATGAGAGGAGTGTAATACTTCTCTCTGTGTCTTCTGATTAAAAACAAACAAACAAAAAGTTACTTATGGAGTACGGAGCAATTAGTGGAGGGAAAGGGACAGCTATAAATGAGCTTAATTTTAGAATGATGAGTTGAGTCAAAGCCCACTGAAGACCATAAGAGTCTTTCCACCAACTTCAAAAGGATGTGAAGCACACCCAGTCTTACCTCTCTACTTAATACAACTTTGGGTTAGAGCTGTATTAAGAAACCTAGGGAAGTTGCCTTGAAGTTTAAACCTGCCTTTAGTTTCAAAGGGAAAGTTTGACAATTTTTGCTAGACTCTGTAACTTAATTAAAACATTGGAAAATTTCAAAGTGACAACTACTTTAAGGTTTTTTTTTTTCCATATTTATTCTTGGGTGGATCAAGTAAAATAAAAGAAAAAAGACTGTCTTTGACTGCTGGGAAGTTTTTATTTCATTCAGATGCCTATGCAGTCTCAATTCACAGACAGGAAAAAATATTACTTTGGCCTCCTTAGTATATTTTGCAGAAATTAAGTTATGGGTTATTTATACATGGTGCCCTGTTATTACACCAAGAACAGGTCTGCTGTCTTTAAAATAATCTTTAGCAGTCATACAGTTCCTGTGATGATCTTGTGCATCAGAACTATGTTCACAAGTACCTTTTTCTTCAACAGAATGTAAAATGAGCCTGTAATTACAGGTTTTAAAACTAGTTTATTGAAAAAACGATTACTCTGATTCACGATAAAGATTTCAGGGCTACTTGTGTTCCCCTTTTGACAAGAACAGCCACTCATTTACTGTACCATGTATAAGGCAGAGGTGGAGCTCCCATTGGTGTCAATTGGATATTTTTTTTTTTTTTTTTTGTACTTTGGAGGTTGTTGTGCTCCAGAGCAGTACCCATATTTTATTGTTTCTGGGGAAATGGACATTGTGAAAAAATATTGGCTTGAAAGCCACGTCACATGCCAAAGCTCAGCATGCACTTGAAGATCCAGAAGGAACCAAATGAGTTGACATGCTGGCCATGCTCATCTCTAGCCTAAACAGATTTCCACTCCAAAGTTTTAAGCCTGTATTGGGTTAGTTTGCATAGTATGCTTTTAAAATGCTGCAGTATGGTGGGCCTCCTGGAGAGCCATGGGGAGTTGCAGCTTCCAGCTTCTTCCTACTTCAATCGTCAGCCTGAGATGCTCTCCTGTGTGTCTTTGAACTTTGTTGTAGTATAGGTATATGAATCTTGTATACAGAAATGTGTGTAAATGTTGCAAGGTTTGTATACAATTAAAAAAACCCTACTGGTGTGTATACACACATATATTTAAATATGTGTATTTATAACTTTTTTCTAGCCTTGATCTGAATTTTTAAGCCTTTTTTCTCTGTTTAGATTCCTTTTATACTGTGTGTAGATTCACTGTTTTCCTGAATCAGGAAAACAAAAGAAAAATCAAGAGTAAATTGTTTTCTCATCTCAGCTTACAGCATCATCTGATAAAATGTAGGTTTCTTATTCAGATAAACTGTATAAAACGTTAGCACTTTGCCAGAATCCCTAGAGCGCCTGTTAAATAATTAACAAAAGACTTATTTTGACAAAGGCATCTCACCGCTAATTGTCAAATCCACTCCAAACAAAACTGGGAGAAGACGACTGGATAATATTTTCAGTCAGCAGTCAGGCCTTCGAAAATTTAATTGTGGACAGAGCTAATGCTGCATTTTTGTCTTATCAGTCACAGTTTCATGGATTTCATTATTTTCACAGGTTGCTTTCTTTCAGTACTTTACACATAATGTTTGACGTGTGGGGAAGATGGATGGACATGACAGGACGGTGTTTGGAAAGAAAACTTCAGAGTTGATTTCCTCATGGTGTGTGCTGGTCTGCGTCAACCTGGCCTGCAGAGCAGCGGGAGCGGGGCAGCTGCTGCCTACCTGACAGAAAGGTCCAGGCCCACGAGTCCAGGTATGGCATATTTCTCAGGGCTTTTGGAGTAACATCTGTTGAGAATGAGCTAAGTTTCTCCTCCATTTCTCACTGTCCCACAAGGAGAATGTCTTACAGCTTCTTTGTCTCAACTCTTTTTCACTTTGTGTTGTAATCCCTTTGAAGCCAGTTCCCCACCCTCTTTTCTTTTTCCATGACTGTGTTGCTTAGAGGTATTGTTGTCTTCCTTCCTCCAAGGTCTTTGCACTTTTAGCTAGAATTAATGACATTTGGGTCAGACAGCAAAGGGAAAACTGGATCTTTCCAGTTCAGGGACCAAATTTGTTGGCTTTGCAGAAGGACCAGCCCTGGAAATTGTTGAAATAAAGGGAGGCTGCACACTCATCTCTGCCTGTATACTTTAAAGGCTTTATTTTCAAACAGGACTCTGTTTTTGGAGAAAAGAAAAACCACAGGATACACTTATGAGGAAAATTATTTCTAAAGCCATGCCAGATCCTCAGCTCTTTCCTCTGGCCCAGCACTGAGAAGTGATCTTTAAGCTGCCTGCAGAGGACATCTGGTGATCCTGCGGTATAGAGGAGTCATCGTGCTGCTTAGCCACTTCAGGACATCTGCTCTTTTTAGCTTTTGGAGAGTGATGGGACACAGCCAGAATTTGCAGTATTTCAAAATAGATCTGTCAGCAGAATAGTCCCTGGAGAGTTTTGTTCCTGCTGGTGTAATTTCAGGTTGGTTCTCTCTTTGCTATTGCCAAATCAACCAGAAAAGACTCAGTGCATCTCCAGATGAGACATCAGAGAGGTGTTTTAAAGCAGCTTTTGCCACCTCTGTGGACTCTGCCCAAAAAGTAGGTTTCCAGACAGGAGAGTCCTGTTCTAAACACTGAAGTTTTTCCAGGAAGCATCTTAGCCACTAATAAGGACAAGAAGTGTGCAGCTTTGTAGATCAGCATGAATCAAGAACTAGGAATTGGTATTAAGCTGTTGAGAGCACGAGGCAGTCGGGACAGCTCTGAACTTCCCTGGCCATGTCCTCAATGCGAGACAATTGCAGGTGTCTGCTGTGCTGGTGATGTTTCTGTATGTCAGAAATGCTGAGGCTCCAACCTTGGCACTGCCTCTCTGGACCCTTGTACCACCTTCTGCTCCACTATTATTGGATTCAAAATATCAAAGACTTGATTGTATAGAGTTGTGCTTTATTTGCTACAAAACAGATGGACAGGGACTTTGCCTTCGTGTTCCTATTGAACAAAAAAGCAGAATAAATCATTCACACATGCATTGCAATGGAAAGAGAAAGGCTCAGAGATAAATCTGCCTGAAAAGCTGGTGGATCATGAAGATGGATCATGAAGGTGGATCATGAAGAGACATAAACTTCAGAATTTTAATCACTTTTTAAGACTGCTGGCACCAGTGATATGCATAATTCACGAGTTTCACGTTACAGACATGTTAAGGCAAATGAACTATTGCAAACATGTAGCTACTTACTGTGTATGCATAGATCAAGAAGTAAATATTTTTCATACTTCACTGTGCAGGGCAAAATGCTTTTTTGCTATTGAAATATAGAGGTAGCATTTTATGATTTCCATGGCTGTAAGAGATATGAGGGTGAATTGGTGGATTTCGGTATTTCTGTTATGATGGAGAATAGCAACACATTTTCCTTTTTGCAAGACTTAATTGTTAAAATATATAAATCTTAACAGTGATTAGAATTTCAATTAGAAATTAATCTTTTAGTTAATTTTCTCCTCTGCTTTTATTCTTCAGAATCCTAGAGCCCTTTTCTGAATTCAGTCACAAATATAGTGGAGGTGTTTGAAGCAGTTCATTTGCAAATCTCAACCACAAACGAGAAGCAGTCGCCTCTAAGATACCAGAACCGCCTTGGGGAAAGTGGCAGTGTCAACATTTACCAGTGAGGTGAATTAATTTTTTTATTTAAGGCAGCTTTAACATTATTAAAAATCCCTTTGTGTCTTCAGTGCCTGTGAAAGGAGCCAAGATGCTGGTTGTTACATTTGTGTACTGCAAATTTGTTTATTCCCATTTATCTTCTGCACAGCACTCACTGATATGTGTAGCAAAGTGCTCTTCCAGTATTCCAGTATGTGCTTGACATATCACGAAAAGCCACCCATGCTTCTGAGGGGTGTTCCCAGCTTCTGTAGCTGTTCAGGGCAGGGAATGGAACAAAAGGGTTTGAATCAGGCAAATTAAGAATGATCTCTAAGATAAACATGTATTATTCAGTAACCTTATTTAAATTCCAGGAAGTCTGAAGTCCATACCTCTTGCTTTGTGTTGCTCAAAGCCTGTTCTTCGTCTGCTGTCAGATTTTCAAAGTACAACTGGGAGTGACTGACTTTTCCACTCATTTCCAGGGAAAACTATTTTCTCACTCCTCAGAAATGTCTTCAGAGGTTTGTCACAGTCAAGCTTTGTGACCATTGGCACAAATTCCACTGGGTCTGAGGAGGAGGAAGATATTGCACATTTTCACCGAGATAATACAAGTCACTCTTTTAATTCTGCCACACTCCACTGTCCCTGTCTAAAGTAATCAAAAAACTTTACCTTTTGAGCCTGGCTTTATAGAGCCTCAGTGATACCTTAATAAGTTTCCAATCTTTTTTATTTTTATCTTTTTACATGTACCGTCTTCCTGTTTAACAAAGGAAAGAAAGAAAGTAGCTGCCTTCAGTCGTTCTACTGGGACTGAAGGCTTTGAATTTTACATACCAGTGGCATGAGAAATGCGCAGAGAGCATGCAGATTTCATGTCTTGAATATGAAAATAGGAACAATGGGCATAAAGTAGAAGTTTGCTGCAGTTATTGCTTGAAAGGAGCTCACTTTTGACAAGACTCTGAGTGAAGCAGGGAAACAATTGTTTACCCGTTGTTTTCCATTTGTAGTAGGAAAAGATGCAAATTAGAGCTCTGTCAAACACAGGAGATCCATCTCATGCAAGATCTTATAATATGGCTTTGTTCCAAATTGGAAAAAACTCCAAAATTTCCAGATGTTCAAAGAAGAAAAATATCAGAAAAAAGTAATTCACACTGGGTTGGCCAAATCATTTTACTTTGTCAAAACTGAAGTGCTCAATTTTGAATTTGATTCCTTTATATTTTTTTATATGATGCATCTAACCTGATGCAACATAAAATATCTTATTCAAAACTTTTAAGTCCAACAATACTGGAAAATAGCATATACTGGGGATGCCACCTATAAAGTAGAGTTATCAAAATACTCACAGATGTGTACTGAGATTGTTGGGAAGTGAGTTTCAGTCATTTATTAATTTGTAATTGCTCATTCAGGATTGTTTATAACCATTTATTCAACCATGCTGAATAAGTCACCATCACAGCAATGCCAAGAAGCAGGGAGGCCACTTGATATACACCCAACCCTCCCTACTAATGCCACGTGAGTATGGCCTCTGGACCCCATAGGGAAGCCCATGCAGATGTGTGGTTTATCACAGCATAGACTGAGTGTATGCTTCTAGCTGAGTGCAATCACCCACTGTTTCAGGTCACAAACCTTTTTACCTGAAGGATGGACAGTCCTAGTAGACAATGTTAACAAGTTTCCTTTATGATTTGTATTAGGATGGACTGCGGGCTGGGTTTCCATAACCTCGGAAGATTCTCCTGTGCATTAGCCTGGATTTGGGACCAAGGTCAGAAGGTGTGTCCATACCATACAGGTGGGTTTTACATATCCTAGAACAGCCATTGGTCATAATGAAATATTTAATGGCTGCATCATCCTTTTTAAAAAAATATTATTATTTCTGGTACCTGGCTAGAATGTGACCTGGGTGTGTAACTAGGGATACATGTTTTGAAATGATCAAATCCAACACTGGGAAAAGGGCTGCCTTGCCCCTTCTCAGCTGCCACAGCGTTGATCCTGTGGGGCTTGTTTGGTTTTGTTTTAGTAAACAAGTGGGGGCCTTTTTAGTCATTCTTTAATCATCAGGGCATAACTTGTTCACATGTGGTCATGACACACAGCTCCACCACAATTCCTTCCTACTGACTATAAAAGGCATGACCACAACATAACCTAGGAGGGCATGTTCACCCCCTGTTTCATGCTGCACTTGCAGATTGATCACCACAGTTTAATTACTGGTGTACAACAATGTGTGAGCTTGAACCACCACATTCATCAGAATAAATTTTTGGTGGAGAGTAGATCTGTAAAATGCAAAGCATTAGGTTAGAGAGTTGATCGATTGCTGCCATTCATTTACTTCCTTATGGAGCACTGACGCAGTGAAACTCCCATCACAAAGAACTATCATTAACTAGTGCACATTTATTTGCTTAAGAAGTCTAATAATCAATCATCAAATTTCTCCACTTGTTTTGTGGCATTGTATTTCATCACTTGGTAGGGTATGAAACATTATCATTCCTTACACAAGTTTGTTAACGGAATATTTATTTGAAGAGGTTTCAATATAAATAAAGGTTTTCTACATGTATTTCTTTAAAAGAATTTATTTTTATTTCAACTATTTGCTTTCCTATGAAAAAATTATGTGAAAAAATAATCCAGAAGTGTAAATGGCATGAAAATTGAATTATCCATCAGATGGAAGGGGTGATCACTGCAAGTCAGGTATGTGGGTTTGGGTGGGGTACAGCAAACGGCTTCATTTGTTTATATGTTTGGGAGATTTCTCTCCGTGTCACTCTCTCCCTACTGTAGATCATTTATCCTTTCAGAAAGAAAAGGAAGGCTGGTATAAATTAGGAATGGTAATGTAAAAGCTTATATCCTCTGCATAAAAGTTTTTCAAATTAATACAAGCATTAAATTGCCAGAGATTTTTCCCATATACTGCCAATATTAAACATGACATGCCTGCTAGGGCTGGCATAAAGTTTTGTCAACATTTTTGGCATCCAGGATCTCAGCCTGGGGTCAATATTTTCTTGACCAAATTTTGTTGTTTCAGTTGCCTTTTTACACTCATATATTGTAACTCAAACATCCCCCAAAAAAACGAGTTTTGGCAGGCTATTAGTCCATAATGTGGTCTAATGCCTTTGGGTATTTTTTTAAATGTAAATCATTGAGATATTTAAGGTTTGAGGTTTAAGAACTGTGCACACACTTTAACAACTTCTTTTAAAAATATTTAGTATGCATATTTACTACATATGTATCTTATAGAGACTAGAGATTAAACTGGAGATTAATCGCTAAAATATGCAAACTGCTGTCCATGAATAAACATCCTCATGAACTCCTATTGAAAGTTCTGTATTTAAAAAAAGTTCTTTAAAACTACAATAAAAGCAAAGGGAAGTAATAGGGGGAGGAAAAAGCAACGTTTAAGTAAGTTTAATAGTTTGACTTGGCCGCGGAAAATAAAGAAGTTCATTTTGTTCTCCTGGGATCTAATCCAAAGCCCACTGAGGTCAAAAGAAGGCTTTCCACCTATTCCCATGTGCACTGGGTTTGGTCTCTGCTCTGTTGCTCCCTCACTGTGCTGCGCTGATGGGCTGCAGCAGCTCACAAAACACAGTGACCCACTCATCTGCTGCACGCATTGCGTGGCTCTGGGGTAAGTTACGGGTGGCAGAGGAGCTCTCCTCCGGAGTGTCCATCCTTCCTCTGTAAACTGGAATCAGCTTTCCATTTCTGCCTTGACCCATTGGTGCTTACCAGTTATTTGTTGTAGTTCTCATACAGTAAAATATATGAGGAAACTTGTAGAATCCTGAAAATGTTCAAATGTCCCAGTGTGCTTGTGCACGTAACGGTGTTATGTACCACACAGCGTCACTCAGCCTGAGGTCTTCTAGAAACTAACCTTTTTTCAGAGTCATTTATAACATCGGCCTGGGACTACATACTGTAATTTGTGTTAGTTACAAATGACGGGATTTGTGTAATCAATGAGCACTGGCGCCATCGCATGCAATGCTCGTTAGAATGCAATTCCTGCAGTTCCTGGACAATCTGTTCCTTATGGTGATTTCTGGGAGCTTGTAAACTCTCACTAAGATGCTGGCAACATCAACCAAACATCTCAGACACATTGTCTTTTTGAACCTGAACTTTTTAAATGGTGGTTAAACATGTTGTCTGCTTTAGTTTCCTGTCTATCTTCATCATAATCCAGCACCTGTTTCCAATAAATTATACACAGAGCTGTATCAGCAACACCTTGGCAGCAGCTGCCACCCCGAAAAGCAGAATGCCCTTGAGGACAATACACCTGTGAACACATACAGTGTTTATTTAGCTGAAAGGCAAAACTTGAAGTTACATAAAGCAATTATCTAAAGCCTAGTATATGCCCATTATTAACACAAAATAACCCTGTTCTTAAAACCAATGAAAATCTATTTAAGACATTTTCCGAATCTCAGGGAAATACGTACTAGCACTGTGGATCTACTGTTAGCCTGAGACTTCCAACTGTCTGATGGTGGGAAGATGTGTGGGGGAGGCTGCGTTTGCAGTTACAAAGTAATAGGGCATAGATTTGGAGTTCATTATACACAAAGATAAGAGAAAAAGCCAAATCATTTTCAGAGAGACTGTTAAACAACAGACTTATTTTCTTATTGGTTCTATGTAATAAAGTAGCATTTTGTTGCTGAAGCATAGAACTATTCTGTTTAAGACAGTGTTTGATCTTCCCATCACTATGAGACAGAAGGAAAAATGGCCCTGAGAAAAAGGTTTTTTATTACTAGAACAAACCTTTCATATCTAGTTCACTACCAGCACTGTCCTTTCATGTAACAGGGAGCCTATTTTAGCAGCAGTATGTGCAGTTTGTTGTTTGCAGCAGCTCACAGGATAATGCAAATGAAAAAAACGTATGATTAAAATAGAATAGAAATCTCAGATAAGTTCTCAAGTTTTGATAAAGCAAGAAGTAACACCAGCAACTCTGTAATTCAAATAAGTTGTAGAATAAATTTTCAGTTCAATAGGCATACTTTAAATATTATTTGGCACGTGAACCTCATAAATCACTTAAAGGGGAAGACATTTTCTACTCAGTGTTTCCAAAATTAACATTAAATACAGAAAGTTAAAAATATGTGTGTGCATGTATGTACATGTTCTTGTATTGAATGCTTATAATTCTTTACATTTTTAAGTCATAATTTACAATACTTTAATTCCCTGTCTGATCCCTCCCATTGCCATTTAAGTGATTAACTTCAATGATCTTAGGTGAAAATGTGTTTTAACACTTCTGTTTGGCCAGACCTGAAAGCTGTGGAAGGACTTGCTGATGAGTATTACAGTTTTCTTAAGTGTCATTTTTCTAAAACCCTTACAATGCTGAATGCGAATACATGTGGAGTGGTGATGCTTGTGGTGATATTCTTCCATCAATAATTTTGTACGTTTAGATTCAATGGTTTGTTTTATGAAGTGCAAAATAAAATTTCAAGAGAATAGCATTAGCATAACCTCACAATACGTACCTTGTCTTTCAAATGTCACTAATAAACATAATGTACCTTGTTTCATATTTCATTATCAGATAGTTTGAAGTTTGACATAGTTGTATTTTTTTCCAGGTGACTTTCTTAAAACTGCTCTATTTTCATCTCAGAACAAGCATGATACATTTCAGAGATCCAAGCTGAAACATATGGATTAAGTCAATGATTCAGTTTCTAAACCTCCAAATGACTGTTCTGATTACTCATGCAAATCTATATTTTTGCCAGGTTTCCTTAAGACTGTAATACAAGTAAAATTAACAGGAATGTATTTTCTTCTCCTAATACATGTGAGAATATGACAGAATGATGGTCTCCATATACAGATACAAACATGCTTCTTGATTTAAATTTTCTTGGCCGTGTTTGATTCTAATTGAATATAAATGCTAAGAACACCCAGCTAAGATTCCAACCAAAAGGAAATTCAGCTGTGGCTACAAAATAAAAACTATTTCATTTCCCCTGGAGTGTTTAGCTTTTATTAAATGTCAACAAATCTAAAAACATGCTTTACTAACCTATGGTGTGTATGGGAAATAAGTCACAAGCATAAGTCACTGAAGATAATGTTTGCTTTGGTTTAGATAAACAGGTTCCAGAGAAATGAAATCTCTCACAAGTGTTTAACCAATCCTTGTTTTCCTTTAACATTTGTCAGATCTCCCACTGGTGATCAAAGAATGCCGAACTGTGATACAGCGTGGGGCCAGTGAGCAGACCTGTGTTTGTGATCATTTGCTACCCTCTGTGGTAAGTTTATCCATTAGTTTATTTCCTGTTGACTTCCATGCACACTGTTAAGCCAGGATGTTGCATGTTCTCAAACAGAAAATGGAATTACAAGAGGAAGAGTGGAGGTAAGTCCTGTATGTAAGAGAATTGTGTTAGTTATAAAAGAGAGCACAGAACCACCGTGCTTCCTCCAGCACAGCTTTTCAAAGATTCAAGGAGGGGGTAACAGGAGTGCAGGGCCATGTAGCCTAGTCTAGTCTTACCTAAGAGATCCCAGGTTTGATTTGGTGAAGACACTACTAAGGCCTTCTGAAACTGAGTTGCTTTGGGAAGGGAGTGACACAGCAAACCATTACTGATACATGGCATTGCAGCCCATATATCCAGGACAGAATTGCTGAACCAACAGAAAGAGGAGAGTAGAGCTGTGAAAACCTGTTACGCCCTTAACAACACCACTGCTGCAGTGTGGTCTCTTCTGTGCATTAGCTGTCCTCACTGGGTTTCTCGTGGTATGATGTTTGGGCCAGGTAGACGCAGGGCTTGGCTTTGGTCTCCAGTCAGATGGTGTCCAAAAAAATAGGTATCAAAAGGCACCCACCTCTTTTTAGAAAGCCAAACAGAAGAAGGTACAAATGCAAAATACAGTTTAGGTACAGTAGACAAACAACCGCCTATAATTCCTTTCCACTCATGGAGGTACACAAAAAAATAAGAGAGAGCAATATGAAAGTTCACGGTATGCAAGATTCATCTTGCATTCACAGGATTCATGTAACACATTTTGAACTGATGTTTGCTTGTTTAAGAATGCACACCTGCACATTACCACTTGTGGTAAATAAGTTTATTAGCTAAGGAATGTCTGAATACTTACTGGAAATCCCACGTAAATGCAGTTATGTTTTCTGTTAAGATCACTCTGGGTAAAATATGCTATCGCACTTCCACACTCCAGGAAAAAAAAAAAAAGAAAAAAACAGGCAGTAAATGATGTACAAATATGCAGGAAAGATGCAGGTGAAAAGATCCACAGGGCTTAAAAACGTCATGTGCCTGATGATTCACTGTGTCATTCCATGTACAACTTAAGCATTCTGTTTTGTATTACATTAATGTCAGATCAAATGTTCCACTCAGAGACTAGAAAAATATTAGTGAATCATTTGTACTTGTTTTTACTCTGAATTAAAACATAAAGTTGGTGACAACACAAATTCTGATGCTTGGTATAGGATTAATACTTGAGGGCCATTCAGCTTTGTGAATCTACCACTTGAAGAGAATTTCCTTATGCAAAGAGATTGCTCCACTTAGGAGAAAACCTTTTTTTTCATCTCTGAACTCCAAAAGAGCAGAAGGGTGGAAAGAAAGTGAGGGGAGGCAAAGGAGCAAAGGGAAACAGAGCGAAGTGGGAAGCTTTGATCTTTTCTCTGAGAGGCTGAGGCAGTTCAAAATGAAAGTGTGTCTCACCACCTTTAAAAAAAATATGTATAAAATAAAAGAGAGAAACAGAGAGGGAGGTATGACAGGAGGCAAACAGTGAAGCAGGAGGCAAAGCCTCAAGGTGAGGGCTGATGCCAGGCTCTGAAGGAGAAATTTTGTATGGAACAGAAGAGAGGAATTTACAAGTGAAGTAAAGAAATCGCAGGAATGAAATACATTCAACCGACTTCTCTGACTTCTGATTTTGCATTTCTCATTGCATTTCTTGCACTATCCGAATTATAAAATGGTTTTCCCATAACCAGACTGAACAGGCTGGAGCCATGGAAAAAACTAAAACATGCCAGAGCTATTGGGAAATCTGCAAGAGTAGCACTGGCCCCAAAGCTTTCACCTTTCAGCAGGACTGAGAGGCCCCATTTCTAGAGCAGAGAGACGCAGAGTGGTTGTGTTCCAGGGTCTGGGGAAGGGACAGTGCTGCAGACCATTTGAACCAGAGTAAACTCAAGAGAAAAGGGGTTTACCAGCAGATCTGTCGGCTGGTTCACCAGCCATGTGGGACAGGTCTACTACTGCTGTGTCTCTGATTTAAAATAAGCAGAAAATTAATGAATTTAGCACATGGGTTTAATTTTGTCATAACAAATTTGACTGACGCTTTATTCCAGCCCAATGAAATGAATAGGACTTCCCAAAGAGCAAAGCATTAGTATGCCTGAGGCAGGACCAGTCTTCTAATCTGCTATCCTTATACAGCCCAGTTTTCTTGGTTACACCTTTTAAGTTACTGTCAATCATCTGTCAATAAGCATCCTTTTGTCAGGCCAGCAAATTGAAGTGGATATACAAAAAAGCCGATTTATCTGTGCCTGTGCTTTTGCCAGGGATCCTAGTGGAGTATGAATGTACAGTCCAAACACTGCAGTATGGCAGCACTGGTCTTGGGAGTATGTAGTTAAGCATGAACAATCTGTGAATTGTTGAAGACCAATAAGAGACTTGAGTCCTTCTTAATTTGTAGTAAGATCAGTTTTTGCAAAATAGTGATTGCTACATATGTGTGGTGCTTAGTATGCTTTTATTTTTGCCTGATGGTAACCTCTACTGTCATAATTTATTTTTAAGAACTACAGTGTGTAAGTAATTAAAAACAGCATATGAATTCAGTGCCTGAAAAACTGCCATCTTCTTTTTCCTACTCACAGCAGTCACTATTCAGACATTTGAATGACAGAAACAGAATACACACCTACCTACTCTAATTTATTTCAGTCATTTTCAACAAGATGTCCTCTTTAAAAAAAAAAAAATCCTTGAAAAATCCACGTCAATCCTTCATCTCTCCTCTGAGGAATGTGTATTTGTATTATTCTTGAGCCAAGAATGGATCATCATTCACATATGCAAAAGAAACATTAAATTACTTCTAGAGTTGGCCCATTCTGCTGCTGAGTGTAATAGGACTACCTGGAACCTTAGGTAGAAAGGAATGTTAAGAGACTGGGTGAATATTGCTGCTTATTTTTGCAAGAATCTGCTATTTTTATAAAGAAATAATACAGGGACGGTCTTGGGCAAGCTACAGCAAGGTACTGGTTTTCTGAATCCTTCTGGAAATACTATTTACAGACATACCAGACCTTTTATTTGTCTCATTCAATGTCCTTGCTCAAAGAGAACAGGATTTCATATTAATTTAGCTGTATATGTTTGTTATTTCAAGTAAAATTCTCAAAGCATCAAAAGGCCTCTATATATGAGGTATTTCAAGAAAGCAGACACAGGCACATCAGATCAAAGGTATAGAATACAGTCTGATTAAACTAATTTTTTAAAAATGCATCCAAAAAGAAATTTTCTTTGATTCAGGGAACATGAAAACCAAACTACCTTTGAACAAAAGGTTCAAATGAAATCCAATATTTTTTTATAATTTAAGAAATTCAGGGGTTTTAATGTTTCTTTGATTTTGCCTTTTTATATGTCAATTAGAGTGGGACAGAGCTATTGCATAAAATATATATGGGGTCAAACCCTGAAGTAGAGCCATCAATAATAACGTCTGCAGAACATCTGAGTTTTCTTTGTATTTCATGTCACTTTAGAACAAAGATGTTTGCAAAAGTCTCGGCAAGTAGTGACATTTTAGGTTGTTTATTTAAAAATAAACAGAGACCAAACCTTTGAAAAGCACACTATAAGTACGTTTACAACTATCCCTGTTACTAAATTTGGAGACTACTTTTCTGTTCAGCATGTTTAGCCACCACATGGCTGGCCTCACTTGATGCCATCCTGCCAGTCTCACAAGATGTAAAGCATCCCCACTATCCAGGAGATGAGAAAAATTATGGGAAAATTTAGGAGCACATACAGATTTCAGCTTATGGAAACAGTTAGATGTGAGTCTTGTTTGTGTCTTATTTTAGGTAGAATTATAATATCTGCTCACTGTATGCTCAATTTTAAAAATTTAGTTAGCTCCATCCCTTTATCTTCATTAGTTTTGATGTGCTGGTCACCAATAAACATGCTGCTATGGTTTCTTACCCTTTTTCCATTGAGAAAAATTAATAAATGTGTCTGAAGATCTGACGGTTTGGGATTTTTCTCATTTCCGTTGACAAGGATTTCTCCAGATAATACCATACATCTAAAAGTACCCAGCCCTCACAAACTTTATTCCTGAGCTCTGCCAACAGCAGCACACTTCCTGGTGACAGTTTCAGTAGCTTGTAGGTGAGACAATCTCCAGTAATAATATCTAGTATCTAGTCAGGATTTGGAACCAGTCTGCAAGGTACATGCTGTCCTAATTTATAACTTTCTCCTTTTCCTATAAGAAATCACCTGCAAATTGGTTGTCTCTCCATCAGATTTGGTTTCCAGATTGGCTGCTTTTTTTCCAATCCTCTTTCTATACTGCTCAGTTGTCATCTCTCCCACTTCCACAACCTCTAGACTTTCATCTTCCAACTGCCTTTCCAAAGCTCATGAATTCTCTGAACCTAACAACTTTTCTTAAGGCATTTGTACGTTCTGGTGAAGGCACTTCCTGTAGAGACTCTGCTTCTCTAGACTGAAATGTATGGTGCCCATTGGAAGTCTTGCATATAAGGTCACTAACTCCATCTATTTTCCATCTGCTTTCTATAGATGCCCAAATCTTGTTTTGAAAACTGTTAGGCAAAGCAAAGATTATGAAGAATTCCCAGTAGCAAGTAAACTTTATTAGTTATGATAACTAGAATCAGCATGAAGGCTATGAGCTTTCCGCAATGGCAAGCACAAAAAAAGTGCAGATAAATGGGTATTAGTAGCTGTTAATGTATTGCCTGGTATAATGACAGAAATAAGAAAATGTCTGTTTAAAAGTGTATTTTACCTATTTGATTGATATCTAATGACAGTCACCTTGATCACCAGTTGCCTGGTTCTTGCTCACTTTCAGGATATTGATGCAAACATAGGCTTTGGACTGTGATTATAATAAATTAAAACCTAAAGACTCACAAGTGATTGAGAGCAAAGGGACTGAAGAAGCTGTCAGGCATTCTCGTGTGTTGTCTGTGCCATAATTGTTTCCAGTGGTCAGCAAAAAATGAAACAGAACCATAAGGTTCTAAAGATTAGGCTTAATGTCTCCCACATAGTCTAATACATGATATGGCCCTTTCCTGGAACACTGTACGCACTGAAGGAGAATGATGAAGCAGAAGAATGGGCAGTACGCCATTGCATCAGATGAAAGCAACGTTGGTGGATATTTGCCATGGGAATACTTGACTGTTAAGCACTTGATCTACTGTCTGTTAGCTCATGGGAATGGAACTAGTAAACTTGGGAAACCTCAAATAAATTCCCATTGTATATATAAAATAATCCAAAACAGAATCTTCTCAGGAACAGTTGCTAATGATACTGGAAGTCATCTTTGTTTAGTGGAAGAAGAGACAATTTTCTGTGATCCATTTCAGTCTAGATTTTTATATGGAAAATTTTTACTCAGTATTTACAAGATGGGAAGTCTTTCATTAGTGAAATCTCAATTTTAGGCATCGGCTTAATAGGGAACTACAAAGAATATTATTTAAAAAGCCTACTTCTGCCACCCTTGCAATGACATGAGGGACCTTTCAAATTACCTAGATGATAAATTGCTGTTTCAGAAGAATTCTTGAATGAGCTCATCTTTGTACCCTATCCACCATAGTAATGGTTTCTGTTACAAACCAGATGAGCTGAACATTTACCTTAGATCTTTTTTCTAATTTATGAAACAAATGTGTAATATAGACAGAGTTAGTTTCACATGCAAACATTTTCACTGATGTCTAAAACAATCCAATGGGTTTTCAACTGTATGTTTGGAGATGAAACTGATTTAAAATTCTACCTCAGCCCAAAACTGCTTAGTTTTTTGGGGTTTTTTTAGTCAATCATCTGCAGATACCTCACACTGAATAAGTCATGCATTTCTAGTTGGCTTCCCTAAAGGGGTTTTACTCAGCGTTTAATAGAAACCATTAAGTCATTGGAATCAGAATACACAGCTAACATATTAACAAGCCCAGAATAGAATAACTGAAGTCAAACTGCAAGGAATTTATCTTTTTATTACTAGACCCCAAACAATAAATCAACACAGACTAGCGAATGACATATCAAATACACCTGGTTTATAATGTACGTATAAATACTTACTGTGGCATTGGAGTTGGGAACACAAAATATAATGAAATCTTTACATACATTTTTAAGAAAGTAAATTGACTAGTGTAAGTTTAATAACAGTTTTCTGTTATAATAATAGTTTAATAATAATTTAATAACAGTTTTCTTTCTCTTCCTGCCTTGCAGATTTGTTGTTTTAAGTTGTCTTCTCTAACCCTTGAAAATGTGTTTCTGTATTCACTGTCTAAAGCCAAATATCTCCATTCAAATTTTATCTCAAAACATCTTTCTTGCCTACTTCTTTTACTTTCATAAGTCATAGCCAGAATATGTCTCAGTTGCTACAGAATGCCTTCCAACAAAAAAATGTACCCAAATTTGACCCAGGGAACAAGATATACCCCACAGTACATAAAAACCTTAATATTAAGTTACCAGAAGGGTATCTGGCGAGCTCCAAATCAAATGTCTTTTCCACTGACTCTAGCTGCTCTGTTACTCCATAACCTTCCCATGGCCCATTACTTGTATGTGCTTAAAAAACAAAACAACAGTTTGTTGGAAAGACAAGTCTTTTCACAATAACTCCAAGGTGCAGGTGAAATTCTGTTTTCCTATTTATATTATGCTCAGTTTTTATTCCTCTTTTTGTCCTTATTTCTGAATGGATTAAAATTAAATTAATTTTTTTAGAAAAGAAAGGAGAAAAATTACGCACACATGCATGTCTTCTCTGCTGTTTTTTTTAAACTCTCACAGCTCTAGTAAAAATACTATATACCTAGGCATTGCAAACCAACATTATTTTTGTTGTAAAAACACCACGTGCACATTTTAGACATGAGTCCTCTGTGCAAGATCTTTTCACACATGTGAAAACATCTGACATTTCATCACTTTCATGCAAGGATAAACAGAAGAATCGTGGAAGAGAAATCCACTGCTGTTCTTGTCTGGTTTTCTAATTACAGATGCTGCTTCTTCAGCACCAGGATTGTGCATGTTGGTATTAATTATGTAAGTCATTTTCTTATATACTGGCTACTCAGGTGGCTGTTTCTGCAGAAGTTTAAATTATTTCAGTGTGCCCTACAGCTGTCACAAACTTTTTACAAAATAAGAAGAAAAACTCATGTCCTGGGTCAACATCATGCTGAACCTAATACAAACACTAATCAACTGTCCTGTTTCACAGGATCACAGAACAGTTGAGGTTGGAAGGGAGCTCTGGAGGTCATCTGGTCCAATCCCCCTGCTCAAGTGGGGCAATCTAGGGCCAGTTGTCCCAGACCATGTCCAGGTGGCTTTTGAATTGCTCCGAGAATGGAGACTCTACAACCTCTCTGGTCAAGCTGTCCTGGTGCTGGGTCACCCTCACAGTTAAAAATTTTTCCTGATGTTCAGACTGACACTTTTGTCTTTCAGTCTGAGCCCACTGCCTCTTGTCCTCTCACTGGGCACCACTGAAAAGAGCCTGTCTTCATCTTCTTTACATCCTCCCTTCAGGTATTTATATGCACTGATGAGGTCTC
Organism: Pampusana beccarii; assembly: GCA_013399365.1. Lineage (NCBI taxonomy): Eukaryota > Metazoa > Chordata > Aves > Columbiformes > Columbidae > Pampusana > Pampusana beccarii. The sequence goes on along the minus strand of VWYH01003845.1, from coordinate 195,628 downwards.
CCATGAGAGCTCCCTGCTCTAAATGAGCAAACTGTCCCAGCTCCCTCATCCTTTCCTCATATGGGACATGCTCCAGTCAGTCCATCGTCTTCATGGCCCTTTGCCGATCTCTCCCCAGTATGCCCAGCATTTGCAAGTAAGAGTGGATTTAATGCAAAGCAGAGCCTAGGTTAAGCATGCTTGAATAAGGCATCAACGTCGTCAGTGAAGCAGAAGGTAAAAAAGCTGAGCAAATAAAAAAATATCAAAGATATTTGTACATGAAGCCTTAGCACACAGGAATACAATTTGCCTGGGGCATGTTCTGCATTGTTTCTGATTGGGAGCAAAGAGGGAAAACCAACATCACAGAGAAGAACCAGAAGGTGGGGCAGAGCAGAGATGTTTAGAGGTAATGTGCATGTGTGGATGCGTATGTCCATGTGTCTGTCTGTATGCATGCCTACAGACAGTGGTCTGCTACTGCTAAGGCACTGTAATCTGATGCAAACTGTTTCATATATTAAAAACCTGCATTAGTAGAAGATCTTTTCAGAAATAGACAGATGTGGTATCTATGCCAAGAAATGACATTGCAAAGGGATTAACTGTTTAAGTGGACAAATTAAACAAGACAGAAATAGTTAGCTTCCTTTGGCCTGTAGCTGCTCTGCATGAGGCAGCTTGTCTCGAGTTGCCAATATCTCATTGCTACAAAGGCGAGGAGACAGTAACGTTAGGAATTGGGACATTTCCCAGTCTCTCACTGTCTGACCTTGTAGTCTTATCTGTGCTAGGGCAGGATCCTGCAATCTCCCTGTGCCTAAACCTGGGCCACGGCAGAGAGCTTTCCCAGTGCAGCTATTTCTAGAGAACTGTCCTAGCACTTGGCGTAGGCATGTTTATTCTGGCAAAACTACACTTTTGCTGTGTAATATGGGTGAAATAAGCTACCCTGGTGAATACACAGTTTTGTCATAACTCAGTCGACAGCAGGGACTTTTGCTGACATAAGAAGGGATAATACTCTTTGACTGATATTGCAGTTTGTAGTGGAAGCCTGGCCTAAGTCCAGGACTGGGACCTCTAACCTGCTTATTACTATTCTTATTAACAGTCTTATTTAGATTAAGGCACTGGCTTGATACTTGATTCAGGAGATTAGGAATAGTGATCTGCATATGGAAGATGACACAGGGGCAAGCAAAGGTGCCCTGGCCGGACTGAGGCCTATTCCAAAACAATTGTGGTGTTTCCGGCACCCAGCCTTACTCTTTCAGAGCAAGCTCAGCTACTTTGGACAGCATTGCATTCTTCCATAACACTAATAGGTCTCTTAAAAGAGTGCTAGCTGGTGTGAGAGACCATCGGCTGGTTTTTTTCTTCTTTTTTTTTCCAGTAGGAAAAAAAATCGCTGTATAAATACGTTTTCAGTTGCTTGCTTTAGTCTCAACTTCCACAGCAAAGTAAATGAGATGTGTCCCATGCTATTAATATCAATTTACAGTATAAAATGAAGGAAGCAGCTCTCAAAGTCAGTCTAGTCCTTCCAGGGACTGTCCCTGGTCCTTTCTCCTTCCCCCTTGCCCAGCTATTGTAATTTTCCCAACCTGTGTGTGCACAAGTCCTGTCACTTCACTGCTTACTGTGCCAATGCATGGCCTCTTTCCCTATGCTTAGCAAATGCCCACACTGCAGTTTAAGCTTGCATAATGTCTCTGCAGCAAACCTGAACTGAGCTGCACGTTGCCTTGGCTGCTCCTGCCAGAACCCTATGCCATGAATTTTGAACTAATGTCTTTGTAATGTATCAAAAGCATGTCTTGGTACAGATCTTGGAGCCTGAGTCGCTTTAAAACACAATGGCTTCATAACCATGGGAAGGTGTGCTCCTGAAGTACTTACTAGCACTCCCAAGGAATGAGATCTGGAACCATAATAGATGCATCTAGGAGAACATCAGTTCACAGACAATATAGACCATAAGGAATTATCAGGGAAGAAGAACAAAACTAAGAACCACTCTATACCTATATTTTGAATACCAGGTACAATCCTGGTGTCCTACATTTTGAAAACAGTAGAACCAGAAAAGGTGCAGAAAAGGGTACCAAAACCCAGTCAGTCCTGCAGAGGAGGAGGCACAGAAGGGTGGGCCGAGTAGGGCACAATCCCCTTCCTGTCAGCAACATCAGAGACACAAAGCAGCTCTTGATGGACCTCTGGTCAGCCTTTGTCTGTTGGGGTTTTTCATGTGTAAATCCTTCATGAAACTACATCTGTATGGCCTTGAATATCTGGAAGGAAGCCTAAAGAACAGGCCAAGCAGGGAGAAGAAAACAGAGAGAAAATATTCACAATCTCTGAAAGATCCAGTCAACACGGTTGTAAAAAATGTTCTGGAGAAAGAATGGCAGCCAGTAGAAGTGGTGAAGTGCAGTTAGATTAAACTAGAGCAGTTCTTAGTGGATGTTGTCAAGAACGTGCTTGCACAAGCAGTATCTTCAGTATCATTCACTAAGCTGCTAGTGTGAAGCTGACTTTGCCCAAAATAATTATACATTTTTCTACTTTTAATTATTCTCTAGATCTACAAAAATAGCAGCAGCAGATCCAATCTTCTACAGTGACTTTCTGAAGTTAGCTAGACGTACAGACAGGGATTCACACATGCAGCCGCCGGAGCTGCATCCAAAGTCTGGTGGGCTACAGTGAACACAGCAGCTGTGGAGCCTACAATGACCCAGGGGCTGCCCTGGCTGTCAGATGACCAAAGTACTAATACAGCAAATTGCTGGAAAAACGCTGAGTACAATATGTCATTGATTCTGTATTATTTGTGCTACATTTCTCATTTATGGTGTCATGTCTGACTATTGCTATAGCTTTGATCATAGAAGGACCTGGCAAAGGACCATTCTAACTACACTTTGCATCGTTCTTTCTGTGAGCAGCCTCAGTGTGGTCAGTATTTCCCTGTGCAGGTTGCCTGTCTGCCACATGTTATCCTTTTACATACAGACATATATACATGCCGATTAATAAGTTAATTCAGTGCAAGAATTTGATGGTGAGACAGAAGACCCCAAGAGAAAAGTTCTTTCCTGTTGAGATAATGCAGCAACTCTGTTAGCTTAAGCCAGTAGAGACTTTTTTTACGTTACCCAGAATTGCTTAGACTGAGATTTTCTGAACATCTCTGCATTTGAAAAAGACTAAACTATTTGAAAGGAGCTATTAGCATGCATGCTTTCACTTCACTTCTTTTTCATGTTTGGCTCTTACGGAAAAATACCAGATTTTGATATGAACATCTGTTTCATGTTTTTCTAAATGTAAGCTTAGTACAAAAATTAACCCCTGAATTTTTGGTTTCAGCAGCCTTCTAGCTCTTCAGTATGCATTCAGGAGCCTTGTCTTCCTAGTATTGCTAGGAATTCAGCTCAGCCTATGGCTGTTTTGTCTTCTGGAAAAAACTTGGCCAACACTGGATTTGTTCAAATGTTTAATGAAGATATTTTTCACATACTCACCATTAGCAGTTGTCACTTCTTTTTGCTGAGGCACTTCATAGCAGCAACTCCGCTCTCAGTCTCATGCAACCTCATTCAGCTTTTATCCCAAGAAAATGTAGGGAATAACAATCATATTTGCTCTTTCCAGAAATGTGTTTTAGTTACTAACAGGCCAAACAGATGTTTAGCAATGCTAAGTCTGAGCTTGATTTAGTGGGGAGTTTCTTTGCCCTCACTAGAGGACTAAGGGGTTAGACACTAACATATTTTCACCTACCAAAAAAAAAAGCGATTTTCTTTTCTTTCAGTGTAGGGTACATTAGCTAAAGGTAGTGACGACTAGCGAATGTCCCCAAATGTAGGAGTTCCTTTCAGCATGGGTGAGCACCCAAAATGCCAGTGAATATTCTGAGTTCCCCAAACTCCTGAGCCAACAAACCCAGACCTTTGGCACCTCCTGCTTCACACTGGCTCAGCAATTGCTCAAATGTGATCTTTCTTTTTGAATGATGGGCAGTTCCCATTCAGAGTTAAAGGGGGACTATACAACAAAAATGAAAAATTTAGGCGTTTTAAATTATTCAGAATGTTTGACCTTGACCAGGATGTGTTTCAGATACAATTCATCTCTTAACAGTTTGGCTATCTGTGATCATAATGAGTTTCTGCATCAGCTTATGGAAATGGTAGGTATTTTATTCTGCTACTATATGAAGACATCATTTTTCTTTTACCACAGTGAGAAAGTTTTGCACACATTTACATTGAGGACTTAAAAACTCCAGTAGTAACGTCTTTCAAACCTAATGAGACACTGTTAATCTCCACTTCAAATGTATAAATGATGTACAGAGTTTTCTTTTAATACCTGTTCATGTTTTTTTTTACATACTACCATTGTATTTCTGAGGCCATCAGTGACATCCAGTGGCCAACTAGATTAAGCCTAGACGTGTTTATAGATATCTGCCTACAGCTTTCATTAGTTAAAAAAAAAAAAAAAAAATCAACAAAAATGCTAACCGTGCAGTTCACTCATTTAGCTTAATTGTCTCACAGGTGTGATGGGAATTTCCCTGGAGAAAAGCTCAGGACTGGACCCTGACTTTGAACTGGTGAAACCCTGATGCTTCACAGGAGGCACAAGGACATGATTTGGAATCTGCCTTCCATGCCAGTATCACTGAGGTGAGTCGAAACTGAAGCTGCAGTCTCTCCAGATTTGAGTTAGTGCAAAACTGTAGCTAGATTTTTTTTCTTCTTGATGCAAGCAGACACGAATCTCAATATAAGCATGTCCTGTCCCTTCTGTTTCATTAATGAGATTTCATTTTCACTGATTTATTTTAAACAAGTTACTCTAAAAGCAGTTAACAGGAAAAGCAAGGGAAATACAAATATTTACTCAGCCCAAATCATGCATCTGGATAAAAACACATGAGAAGCACTACGAATACATTAGTCATACTGTATCTTACAGAAACATGAAAACCAAACTAGGTGCGGTAACAAATTTCCAGCACTGAATTTTAAGCTTGCTCACAGTGAGTGACAATGTTATTAACTCTGTTAGTAGCCTTCATTGGGTAAAAAAAGAGGTGTTTGGGAGAAGGTGGTTGACAATGTTCAACCCCTTCAGTGGTGACTGGGGGTGATGTTTCCCTTGGTATGGTTAGCCCACGCAGAGTATAAAATTATTATATTTTTGTTTGAAAAAGATCTCTTTAAATAGGAAGGATATGAAAGGAATAGAAGTTAGGGACCAAAACTTTTTGTGTGCAGTTCCCAGGGCATAGGGGCTTAAATTGCTGATTTAGCACTACAAAGCTACCGTTGTATTCCAACAGTAGTAGTAGTCATTGTGCTGCTAACACTTCCGTTATACGATGTCTCTCATTTTTTACTAGATAGCAAATTTTGCTGTGACCTGTTTCAGTGAAGTATTATGCCTGCACTTTGCAAAAAGTTGAAGAACTAAATGCAGTACTTTGGAAAAGGACATTCATGCCAGCTATTACCGTTGTCATGTTTGCAATTTGTTTGTCCTCCATTATCCTTTCTCCATAGCTGGCACAAAGTAAAGAAATGGGGCTGTTTATGAAAAATAGTTGTGGTCATCAGCAACAAGAAGAAAAAATAATAAATTCCAGAAGTCTAGTTTAGAATAAAGTGTCTCGCTTCTGGGAAACATACTGTAAAGTAGTAGTGAACAAGAACTAAATCTCTTTTGTTCATTAGTCCACCAGATAATGAATTATCAATACTTCATGGATTATAGCACATAAAGATGGAATCTGTGCTCATGTAGACTATTTATGAGGGGGAAGAGCATCAATGAAACTGAAACTTACTCTGCATCTAGACTGGGTCAAAGAAGAGACCAACCCTTTTAAAATTCCTTTAAATATATAATAACGTGCGTTTAACTAGTCAGGAGAGGCAAAACTCAAAGCCCTGGTTTCATAAGCTGACATGTTTGAAGTGCACTAAATAGATTTTAAATTAGAAGGTAATGCATGTTTGCTAAGCTTTATTGATTCTTACCAAGGACAGACTGACTTACAAGGCAGACAGCCATAGCAAATGTGCCGCCTTCTCATTGTAGGCAGAAATTTTTCTTGGTCTTGTCATATGGTCACAGTTCCGCTTTCAGTTCTACCCTTTCCACGGTAGCCAGCAGGCACTCACGTGGCAGTATTGTGCAACTGGCAGCAATAATGAGGGACTGCAAATACTTGTTGATAATTTTTATTTTTTGAAATTATATATATTATATATATAATTTTTTCATGCCGAGTACTTGTCGAGAAAAAGCACTTTAATCAGTTTTCAGATTCATGAGTGCCTTCACTTTTTTCAGTGGGAGACCAGCAGTTTCCTCCGATTTTACAGCAAAGAGAAAGGGCAAAGCTCGCAGAACTTCTACAAATGTAATACAGAAAAATTGTTGTGGACTGTTTCTGTAGTAATTCCCCCTGAAAGCCAGTAATACATTTAGTAACTAGCAATTATACATGCAAGGCATCGTTACTGGCAAGTAGCGCTGCAATGAAAGGCTGTATAGTTGGTATTGCGGTTACTGATGGTTTGCTCTGTTCTGCTATATGGTTTCCTTTTTATGTATCATGTAAAGATATTTTGATGATGTTTCACCACTGTAATATACAAACATCATTTTCTATGAGGCAGAAAATTAAAATCCAAGGTGGATGCCCAAAGGCATTGAGAAAATATGTTAGCTACTTTATTTATGCAGTTATTTAAAGAATCTCATAAGAAAACTGGCATAGCTAAGCCAACAGTACTTAACTGGACAGGATAGCTGAGCTCAAGATCTTCAGCTCACCATCAGCTGTGTATTCAGCTCATTGCATGGAGTTTTGGCCAGATGTTTTCTTTGCACTGCGCTGATAACATGTAGTTTAAAAATCCCACCCAAAACTTTAAAAATGTTCCATGGTGAGCAGGTGGTGTGAGGGGACATTTGTGCCAGTTGCCTGTTCCTGAAGCCCTCCTTCTATTTCCAGAGCTGCTCAGCAAGAGCTGCCCCATGTGCATGGTCTGCCAGTGTCCCTGGGAGGCAGCAGCACAAGAGCATCCTTGCAGGTCTGGATCCAGAGAGGGGAAAGTATGACCCCACCAATACTGCTCGTGTCTCAGGCTTCAGGCTTATGCAAGAGGTTATGGATATCATCGCGGGGTTACGATAGTCATGACAATGCAAAGGGCTTGCACAGCTGGATCAGAAACCATGCACATGCCACCCACTGACATCAGTCCATTTGGAAACAACTTTAGCAGAAATAGCTGAAAAATTGAAATACTGGAAAAAGTGCATCTGTTTCTTGGTGTGTCTCTGTCCAGAGGAAGTTAAACCTCATTTGAGGGACTGGTAACATCCACGCAGTCTGAGTGAATGAATCATCTAGGCAGCAACTATGGAAAGACAATGTTTATATTCCCTACTAGGCTTCCAGATGCAAAAGATGGGCAATAGCTTCTCCCAGGAGGGACACAGATGTGAATGTGCATCTCTGTCTTACATGGCTACTTCAGGCAGTGTGGAGCTAACTTTTGCAGATAAACTAATCATACCTGTGTTTTGGAAGTCTTATTTCTAATGATGGAGTTCAGGTCTGCTGAGCTCTTTCTTGATGTTGCTGAAGCTATTTCGTTAGCATTTCCTGGTTCCACAGAAAGCTGATCACAGCATTGGCAGCGCTGTGTTTCTGTCTACGGTTTGTCTCAGTTTTGGTCTAGGTTAAAGCAATTATGGAATTAATTATTGCCTGTACAGCTGTTCTCCCCACACCCTGCCAGAAGTCAGTTTAGCATACAGTCTTCCCTGCACAAAATGCTGGTGACAAAGCAAAACTAGTGTCCTCAGCTTAATGCAGAAACTAACTCTCATCACATAGCCAAACCAGAGGATTTACAAGCAAACTCCTCCCAGGAAAGCTACCATGCATCCCGCGTGTCTGTCAATCTGCAGCCTTCCGGCAGGTGTTGTGAACACACCTCTTGGATTTACAACATGTAATATATGAGACTCAGAGATGCAAATTGGTTTGTCCTTAGAAAGCATTTGCCCCCTGTTTAGAACACCCCTATCTAGTTATACTAATACTGAAACTGGTTCATCAGTTGTAGTAGAATTATTTCTCAAGTGCATTTGTTGTACTAATTGTCTCTTATGTAGTCCTGTGTGTTTCGTTATGCCAATATAGAGTTGTTTGGTCCACGTCCTTTATTGACGTGGACACCTTTTTTCTCTAAGAACTAATGGTAAAATTACCAAGAATCCAGTGTAATTGGCGGTGCTTTCCCCTCTCTACCTGCTTACCTATACACTGGCCAAGCACTGACCCAAAAAAAAATCTAGTGTGCTTCAGAAAAAGAGTAATTATTGTTACAAAATATGTTACTTAAAAGAGCCCAAATAATTATGTGTGTCCTTGGAAAGCATACCCTTTGCCCCAGCACGACAGTTTCACTTGCAAGGTCGGATTCTGGGCAGCTGCTGCTCTCAAAGCCACCCCTTGCCTACTTCCCAGTCGGGCACTGAGATTATGAACTAAACAAGTAAATTTAAATGATGGTTTCATCTTTGAGGATTTATGTCACTCCCAGGTATGTTACCTCTGCTGATGAACTAATGAGCCGCCATACACTTCTGGTTATAAGGAAAGAGAAGTGAAGTGCCAGGAGGAGAAAAGGGGGTAGGCTGGGACAAGTGTGCAGTGTCCTGGCGGCAGGTACAGGCAGGGTGTGCAGGGTTGCATGGTCCTCTAAGCCGGCTGCCAAACTGGGACCAAGTGAGGGGTTTGCCCAGCTCCACCAGCTGCCTGCAGCCATGGCCAAGGACCACAGTGCCTGCCCCAGAGCTGGCGCTCCCTGGCACAGCTGGGCTGCTGTGGACACTTGCTGCCTGCTCCTGCCCTCAGAACAGGAGCCAACAGGAGCACCCAGCTCCTCTTCAGGCACAAGGTGTGGGCACAGACCTAAGATGTGGCTCTGGATTGCATTTCCCTTAGTTTGGTTCCTGTGTTTTAATCAAAACAGCCAACACACAACTTTTTCTGCTAAGACCCTGTAAAAGTGCCAAGCAACTTTGATGCTCTGAGGGAAATTCAGGAGCATGGAGGAAAAAATTACAAATGCTGTGAAAAAGCAAACTGGGCTGAATTTAAAGCTGCAGCTTAAAAAAGTCATTTGCAAGTGCTGCAGGTCAGCAGAGCAATTCCTGCTGGCTCTCATCAAAGACATCATCTCATCCAGCAGTCCCCACAGCATCTCAGCAGAAAAGCATATATCCTTCCAGTGTGCTGCACGCTACTATCACCACTTATAAACGGAGAATTTGAGGCGTACAGGGATGAGGAGTCAGACTTTCAAAGACAGCACTAATTCTCCATTGTTATGTTTGCAATTTGCAATTCATTGGATTGCATAAATCACCCGATCAGTGACCAGAAAAAATAACACATTGCTTCAGAAGGCAGCCACACTGAGACTTCTGATGTTTGAATAGTGAACCCTTGCAGTGAATTGTTGTGTACTATTCAAAAAGCAAAACAATATTTTGAAGAAGCAGCAAGTAATTTTGAACAAATAGACTGCCTAATTTAAAAGAAATATGAAAACAAAAAATGAACTTCTTGTTAATTGTAGTTCATAGTTTCTTCCTTAACCCCTGCAAAAGTGAATCACATAGCTAGGTCTTTGCCCTCTGACTGTCCTCCTCATGTTAGCTTTACTCAACAACTAGCAGAATTGTTGAGGTTTTTTTTCTTTTGAGGATTGTTTTAATCTGGGAGACTTATATTAGGTGTAGAAGCAGTAATAGGGATCTTTTTGGAACAATATGGTTATTTTTAATGAAGTTTGTTTTATTGTTACTCTCATTTTCCTCTGTAAGTGAAATCTGAATTGGCCCTATAATATCTGTGAAATTCTGCTTCCATGTCTAACCCTGACACTGCTTCTAGCTTTCAGTGGCTTTCAATAATTTGTCCAGTGGCTCCCTGCCAATCTGAAAATCTCTGTAAATGCAAAGCAAGTCTTTGAGGACCACTTTGGAAGCACAAATGCTTTTGCTTTCAGTAATAGACAAGGCAGAATCCAGAAAACATTTTTAGATATTTATTTATACAGCACAAATGGGCATAACACTGCATATCATGCTGTAGGAGTGTCTCAGAAATTAAGAACTTTTCCCCTCCTACAGTGAAGCCTGACCGTTGCAGAGGCAGAGAAAAACAAATGAGATTTTTCTAAAATGCTATGAAAGTTATCAATAACTAAGAGATAAAATTTCACCACTCTGGTACATATAAATCTGAAATGACCTGAGTGGTTTCAGCTGAGTCATTTCCAGTTTGCACCGACATATCTGACACTGGAATTTTACTTCTCAGTGACGTTCATCAGCTGCTTTTCCTATTGGTGGTGGTCATTTCGGGTGCAGGGACGGGACTACGCACCGCCACGCACTGCATCCTACCTGTGATCTGAGCACGTCTGCTGTTGTCCATTAAAACATAATAAGCATTTAAATAAGTACGTGCTCAAGCCTAAATTTGTAGCTCACACCCATTGGCTCAAGCAGCCCAGATTACAGGTGAGGTCTGTAGGTGGTATTACTAACACCTGTTTTCAGTGGGCGTTTGAGGTTGAGGACGGGAAAAACAGACAATTAGTCCGCGGGGGCTGATGTTGTTGGTGGTTGGTTGGGGTTTTATTTAATGTTTCTGAAGAATGACAAAAATTTGTGAAGCAGAACTGAACCAACAGTTTGCTGGCAAAACAAGAAAACAATGAGAGTGAGCAGATGTTTAGATTGAATTTTCAGCTGCCCCAAAACGATCCAGAATTAACTTTGATAAAGCTCTGTCTTTGGCCCAGACGAGTATTTAATTCCAACTGAAGTATTTAGGGTTTAGTTTATTTTCTGAGTGGCTAGCTTTTTTTTTTTTTTTGTAAAACAAACTGTCCAAAAACTCCATCCACCTCAGTTACAGAGGTCACTTTTACACAGAACTGCTCACTGCAGAGCAGTGGAGGTTCATCTACCATTTCTCCATTCCAGTACAAGAGAAATAGTGGACCCCACCATGCTCAGGATGGAAATCACCACAGCATCTCTGTGAGTCCACACATGCGAGAGCACAGATGCTTGCAGGGTGGCGAAATCAAGGGACATGCAGAAAGGGTTCTTTTTGTCACAATAGAGCCAATCACTTAGCAACTATTAATGTTATTCCTAAAGACAAGAATCAGTTCTGATCAGTAAATAGGAGACAATTGCAACATAGACAAAAATAAGATATGCTTTTTCTGCTGCTGTTTTCAACAGTGCTATTTCTATAGTCATCTTGGAAAACACCTCTGGACTTAAGAAGAAGAGTTGGCTGAAGTGCATTGGGTATCCAGAGGGTACACGGGACCCCAGCTGTGATTAGCAGAAGGAATGGGTCTGACAAGGGTTTCTCATTCACTCAGGACCCGAGGCAGCTCTGGGCAAGTGGTGAGCAGCCAGCAGAAATGTCCACAGATACCTACGGCCATACTTTGGTCAAGCAGCAGCTAAATAACATGCTGGAAGACCTGTCAGCTGGTACTCAGTACTGGCTCTCAGGGAAATGGTTTAAAACCAGGTAAACTCACCAGCTTGGTGAACAGGAGAATTGCCTAAACCCTATATTGTCCAGCTCAGAAATGGGGAAACTTTCTTTAGCTGAATTTACTCTCAAGTACATCACCACTTAGGAACTAAAGTGGCACTAACTAGAGATGAAAGAAGTTGGAACAGAGTAAACAGGATGCCCAAAGTCATGTAGCAATGATGCAACAGCATCAGAAATTGAACCTCTTCTCCCTTTCTCCTGAAAACCAAACCCTACTCAAAGCCCACCGAGGAACATCAGCTGACCTCAGTGGGGATTCTTTTTGCTTTGCACTCCAACATGACTGATTATAATAAACCAAATGTCAGTTGTGCTTGCCATACCATGCCAGCTAGTAGATGCAATTTAAAAGACAAGTAATTATAACCTTCCCTGATTATTAGATTAGATTACCAAAAATACAGCTGAAATACAAAGCAGGCACAAATTTAATTACCATGTTAATTTTCTCTTGGTATGAGAAATAGTGGCTATACTCCTGTAGTTACTTGCTTTATGCATCAAACTTTGCTAATACTATTGTTTAAGTTCCTAAAGCACTTAAAAAGATGAAAACCACACTGCAGTTTTGAAGTATTATGCTGAAACAGCCTGTGAGTATTACACAGTTCCGAGATCTTAAAAATGTAAAACCTAACTTTCATCTTTTTCAGTGGAAAGAAAACTTGGAGCTGCTAAGCACTACAGAAAATACAAATATGTTTGTCCAAAACATGTCCTCTCTTATATTAAGAAATTCTGAAATATTTAATAATTGATGCAAATGAAATAATTATGTGAAAAATCTAGGTATGTTTCTCCTCCCTCAATTAACATTTTAGCATTATTATAAAAAAATCTTTCTAATGAAAGAAGGAATCTGTGGGACATTCACCCAGGAAATGCCTGAACTGGGCCCAAACCTCTGAATTTACTGACAGTTCTACTCAGGAAAATGAAATGTTGAATTCAGCACCAAGACGTGTGTGATTTCAATCACACACTCTTTAGCACCAAACACCCACAGTCCTCTTTTCAGTATCATGAGATCAAAGTTTGTAAAAAAAGGTCCAGTGTCAAAGGAGACATCAGATCAGCTCCCCTAGAAGACACAATCCCAGTTGGACATCAGAAATATCTACCATTCCTTTACAATAAAATATTCTTTTCAGCCTTTCAGTTTATCTTTACGTTAGATAGTAACAACTACCACTTTTTCTATTTGGGAATATCTCCTACAGCTGGTATTGGTATCCAGCAGCAAAGTACTGTGCAACGCGCATCTTTAGGAAACAATCTCTGCCCTTAGATGTTCATGGGCAAGTCCCGTTGAACCTGGGGCATAACTTCACCTTATAAATTGTTTTTATCAGCATCATAATATTTCTCTATAAGTTGTTCTGGATTGCTTGAGCAAATATAAATTGCTATTTCTGAACAGTAAAGCTATTTCCACGCCATAAGTAGAATATGCTTCTGTTTTTGGCAAGAAACTTGCTCTCTACCATGGGATAGCTTTAGTGAGTGAAAGGAACAAACCTCTATGAACTGAATGCTTAGAAAGAAAGAAAGAAAGAAAGCTCTCCTCCTGCTTGCGAACAGAAGATTGGTTCATTTGTGCATGCTGTGTAAAACTTGCCACGAAGTCCTTTGTGCCATCAGCATGAAAAGAATCCTTTGCCCAGGCAGGAGATTAGGGTGGACAGCGGGAATCCCTGCACCCGAAATTCAGATTAGAATGGGTAAGTTCATGGGAAATTGGGATTTTAAAGGGATTGTTCTGATGATGCCAAAAAAGCAGCAGTAACAACAGCCAATGCCACCGGCCCATCCAAATTTCTGTTTTCACTCTCCCTAAAGGTACACTGAGGAGACAGAGTGCAAGGAGCTGGTTTTGCTCACCTTTAAGGATATGATACAAGAGTGAACCACAAAGGTGACAGCAGGTATGTCAGGCATCTCATTTGAGACCCCCAACCACAGCATCCCTTCCCTGATGTATTAGCAAACCCTGAGAGACTGGTGCTGGTGTTAAAAACCCCGCAAGGAGGTAGCGGCAGCAGCTGAACACTGTGGTCTCACACAGCACAATCAATGCATCAATCTTCCTTACATCGGTGTCTTATCTTGGCTCCCAGAGCCACAGCCAACTCCAGCAAGGCCGGGGCGCGGGGAGCGGGTACTGAGACGCGGGAGCGCAGCTGCCTCTCCCCTCCTGTGCTGCAATTGTGCTCCACCTCGGGAGCGCTCCCGGCCGCCGGCCTGGGCTAAAGACCTTTGAATTAACCTTTTCACTAGCAAAGAGATTGTGGCCCTATAGAAAAGTATGAATTCAGAGCCAAGCCTTTCTGCAGGATTAGTTCATTAGAAGCAAAAGGGAGAAAGGTTTTTTTGTTGTTCTGCAAAATATAAGTGATTATGGGATTTAAAGAAAGAAAAAGTGGTCTCTCTAGAGTGGGGAATATCAATGTTGGAACAATGCACACTCTTATGCTCTGCTCAAGTCCTTGTATTGCCCTTATCTCCATCACACCTGACTGCCTGCCAGGAGTGTGAGCTGAGAGATGTAGTGTAACCACTGTCCTGTGTGGTCCGTTCCTCTGTCCTCTCTCAAAAGAAAAAGGTGTGTGTGAGATGTAGATCTGCTTTGCTAGAGGATTTTTTTTAGGGAAGCGGGAGGGCTGTGCTGAGATTTTATATCAGAGGAAGAAAACTCAAATAATTCCCTGTCTGAGTTTCCTCTTCGTGTTGTTGTTGTTGTTGTTGTTGTTGTTGTTGTTGTTTTAAATTCTCTTTTTTAGTGGTAGCATTTTCTTTTCATCCCCTTTTCAAGTTTCTCCCAGTTAGTTATTTGTCCCATTAACAATCAAAAGCACCCCCACCAGCTAATCTCACCTTTGGGAGAAAAGTAAAAGCTTGTGGACTGCAAAATACAACACACTCATCATCACCTTATAAACAAAGGACTTTTTAGTATGTTCTTAATAAGATATCCATATATGTGTGCTTCAGTAGACAGGATTTCTTTTTTTTTTTTTTAAATGATAAATTATTTGGGGACCACAGTCAGTTTGGTGACTAATTTGAGTAATTTTTAAAGACTAACTTTATGCTTTTGTTGGTTTGGGTTGTTTGGTTTTGGTTTTTGTTGTCGTTGTATTTGTTTGGTCTTGGGGTTTTTTTGTTTTATTTCCCCAACGGCTGGAGAATAGCACGCACTAAGAAATCTGTTCCCTATACAGTATCTAACAGCTGGTAAAAGCAAACAGTGAGCGCTTCTGTTTTAATTTGTCATACAACCTTAAATAAAGCTAGTGTTCCTATGGACCCCATAGTAACTAAAGGTAAAAGGCTTTTCCAATTTCAGATCATGAAGTCCTTATGTCAAAACTATTTAGTGTGGACCTTACGATCAGACTTTCAAGTAGATTCTGATCTTTGTTTAGAAACCATCTGGCCAAAGAAAAATAGCCAACTGTTTCATCTCCCTTTTTTTTTTTTTTCTTTTTTCACCCATCCCAGAAATATGTTTTGAGATCAAGATTCCACTTTTCATCTCTTTTTGTCAAATGTGATAAAGGACTTTTAAATATCCAGCGCATGTTTATTACATATAAAAAAGTTCATGTAATCACATGCTTGCAGCAGTAAAATCCCATATTCCTTCCCATTGCAGATGGTGCAGTAATTATCATTTAGCTCTCTGAATGTAATTCAGGGTGTGGAAAAGATGACACAGAAAGTTTGCACGCATGCTAGCCCACCCTTTTACAGAATTTCAAATGTAACCAGTTTTTTGGTTGTATGGTCACATTAAAATTCCCCTTTTGCAACACTCTGTGCAAAAAACAAACACCTGGATTCAGAGTTTCCTAAAGGAGTCATCTGAAAATAGGTACTTTCTGCCAAAATGTCATGAAGATTTATGTGCTTGCATTCACGGATTAAATTGAGGACAGGTGGGAGAACATTCAAGTATGAGAAGGAATGATAGCAAATTTATGTGTAAAAAAAAAAAAAGGGAAGGGGGAGGGTAGTTATTATGATTTCTGGTGGTTTAGATAAAACAGACATAGATTTTGTAAAAGGGAAGGTACTGTGCCTGGAAAGCCATCCTTCAGCGGCTGCAGAGGAGGACGGGATGGTCACAGCCCTTCCCCAGAGCCCCTCACATGTGGTGACCTCCAGGCTCTCTCAGAAAGCCCATGACCAAGCGAGTGCTGGTCACAAAGCACCAGTGCAGTATCTGATAATACATCAGGGTAAGAGGAGACTCAGACCGAGTAAGCTGAAGTTAAAGCAACAAGGACACCAAATTGTATGTGAATTTTTAAAAATCTAATTAGTATTTCAAACAATTTTAACACGTAGGTGATCTTAAACTATGATTCCCTAATGACTGGCCTGCTAGAAATGGATGCTGGAGTCTGACAAATGTCCTCTTACCTAGATTTTGGGGGATTGTCCATTAAAAGTCCTGCCATGTCCAGATCCTGTATAAGACACTTCCAAACTTAATTTTACACTGAAGAAAATCGTAACAGCTCAATAGTCAGCCAAGCCCTCCGTAGTTTTAGCTTCTCCTAAACACCATCCTAACTATTATCAGCACCCATAGCTAAGATAGTTTGTAAATCAAGCTGTTCAGTGGGCACTAAATTCCTTTTAGATTAAAATTAACATTACTTCAATCCATGCACCAAAAGCTGGCTGTGTATACATTATCATTCCTTTAAACCTGCAGTGCAATCAAGATCAACATATTCTCAGCTTTTAAATCACAAAAGATGATTACATTGAGGCAAATGAAAACCAAAGCATATCGACAAGCTTGCTTTTTTTTCCTGCTCTGTAGGAAATGACTGTAGAGGTAGGCAGTCTAGTGTTTCACAGAAGTACTATGTTTTATGTAAATAAATATGTAGCTAGGAACAGTCATGAAGGTTAAAGGGCATCTTTAAAGAGAAAACTATGATTCCCAGGCTCTTTGTTAAGTTTGTTTAGTAGAGTGACTAGAGAAAGGTTCAGAGTGGGCTGCAAGGTGCTAATAGTCCAACTAGATAAATGTTAGCTTCCCAAGTCTGGAAGCCAGAAGAAACTGTAACATGGTTAAGAGCTGACACAAAATTCTTCTATCCAAGAAAAATACGTTATTCTGCACAAAAAATAAGGTATAGAGTATTATATCTCAGTATAACACTGATGTATTATTATTTTTCAATTTCTAGCCTTCATGACAGTGCACTGTTATTGTTCTATATTAATTCTCCCATGCATATATTTATTTTTAAAATTGTTAAGTGGAAACCATCAACCTGTATTTGATAATTTAAAATTTATTTTTGTTCACTATTGCCTGTAATTACTTCTTAGAAATTTAAAGGTAAAATAGGTTTCCTCTCTAAATTTATTTTTCCTGTATCACACATGCATAGAGATCTATCAACAGAGTTCTTACATTAATTCTGAGCCACTGGAATTGCTCTTCTGTCCAGAATGGAATTAAATCATTTACAGTGACTGTGGGATTAGGCCTTAATTACAGCAACACTTTTGCAAGCAAAACAGATTGAATTTAACAAGTTTATCACTGATAATCATTATAACAAACCGTTCAGTGAGTATTTCACAATTAATTTAATGACAAGCATCAGGTAATGCCCCAAAAATGGGCATGTTTGTCTGTTCAGTTACCCTGTACCTACAGAGTTTGCTTCCTGACCACAATCAGGATGACACTAGGCCATCTGGGCTCATCTTGTGTCTCTGAAATCTGAAAGAAGGGTTATTTTTAAAACTATGTCTAGTCATTTCGTCCTGCCACATAAAAGCAAATCTTCTAGCAATTCATTATCCTTCAGATAAAATGTGTTTCTTGTCTAAGGCTCACCAGTTTAACACAACCTGTGGAAACATTTAAGTTAGACTAATATGTTATAGCTACATTGTTTGCAAACTCTTTGAAACGTGGCAGATTCAAAGCATTCTGTCTCTCCAGTAGGGTGTTAAATTTTGTATCTATTTATATGGTGGGATCAAACCATGCCCCCATTTTCACCTGTACAATCACGCTGAAACCAGTGGAAACAGGCAAGTGAAAAGGAAAAGTAAATGTAAAGTGAGGTCATTGTTCCTTTTTTTCCTAATATTTAAGAAGATTTCACATAGCAACATCCTCTGGGAAGCAATCCATTTTAGGCTGAATTAGTCCAAGTGGTAACGTTGATTTTTAGCAACTGTGTTACACCAGGAATACATTTAATCCCACTGTTCTTTGTTGTTCTCATTAAGAAGCCACATTATGTCACTCAGTCTGCATGCAAAAGTATCATTACTGTTATTTAATTACTTTGTTTTTGTAAGGAAAACTACTAGATTCAGTTGCGTGTAACCAGTAAATGTGGCCAAATCAAAGTTGTACACTCCAACCCAAATATTTTTTACTTTGTTTCTGCACATATAATTGCATGTAATTTATAGTTGTGTACAGATTTTTTTATGATAAAACTTCATTAATCACAAATTCATCAATGCAGCAAAAATACATCCAAGCAAATGTGGTATAATGTTACAAACACAAGAAATGTTTTAGGATGGAAAGAGGCCAGGATCCCCATCTTCATCTATCCCCTAATGTTACATAAATGACTAAGTCATCATATCAGTGGTTTTCACATGGAAATATAAACACCACTGAAATTCCATACGCTATAAATGGCTATGACTCTAGAGTGCTTAAAATTACCAGGAGTACCATAACAGTAATGCACACAACATCCATTCAAGGATGAGAGCAGCCAAGGCAGTGCTGGCAGAGTGGTGCAGTTGATGTGGGGCATTAATCGCCACCTGGGCTCCTGTTCCCAGGTGCATTTTCACCTTCTCCTGTGCCCTCACACACACATTGCTTCAGATCTCTGGCCGTCGATTCCCTCCAGCCCCTGAAGTATTTGTTGTTATACTTCTGTCACTTTGATTATTTAGCTCTGAAGGCCTAGCATATATGTGTACAGCTCCTGAGAGAATAGGGGCTTACATTTTATTTGGCTCCTGAAGCCTGTTCTAGCACTGAAGAAAAATAACCTTTCATGTAGGGCACTGTGGGCACGGGTTCATGCTCTTCTGCAGCACTGAGGAACTGAAGCCAGTAGAGTTGCTCTTCATCTATAGCCGCAACCAAGTGAGAAAAACTTTGCTCTGTCTGTGCTTTTGCAACTAAACCTAAGTCAGGCTATATTCTAATCTAATTATAGTCCTTAAATCAGCAGTGTGTTACCAGCTCGGGGTCTTTTTAACTTCAGAGTCTCAAGAAGACAATTCACAGGCAAGTGGTGGTTGTGAAATCCAGTCAGGCAAGACATGCCTCTGATTTCGAAGCAAAAATCCATTCTATGTTATGGCACTATTGGCTCAAATATCATATTTACATTCTAGTGTTTAATGGCTTGCAGTTAGGAATCAGACAAGCTGTTCTGTAGGTGGTCTAAATTATATCCTGTGTGCACACTGCATGCTGAGAAGAGTTTGCTGATCTAACAAATGATAAAAGACTAAGCAATCACCCACTGTAAGTCCAAATCTTTACCCTGGCAAACCTCATGTAGATTTTTCATGGGAGTTTTGCCTTAGTAATGACTGTAGAATTTGGCCCATTTTGACCACACCAGTGACTAACAGTCCAGCATTAGAACCCGTGTCTCTTGGATCCATTTTAGGCATTTAAAGCTGATTCGCATTATTACAATAACCAAAAATCTTACTGTCTTCTATTCTTTTTTAACCTCAAATTTATCTGTTATGAGGCTATTGTCTCCATTAACAGAGAGCAAATACTTTTTTTTAGCTATAACTGATTACCTAAAAATTTAGATGCATGTCTTGTGGGATATTCAGGAGTATCTGAGAGCCTGTTTCTCACTAAAATGAATGAGAATTAAGTCTTAAATGTCTTTAAAGAGTCATACCAAAGTGACTGATGAAACAAATCACATTAGACAGCTTTGACAAAGGAAGAGATTTATTCTGCCACCCGTATGCCCAACTACTATGCAGATCCCTGCACTTGACTTCTGCTAAGACCATTATCCTCCTTCAACTCACTTCCTTTCATGTGCTTTAAAAAAAGGGATCTGTAAGATGTAACCCTGTCTTTGAATCTGGACATAGCTCAGCAGTGAAGATCTTAATCATGACTGAGACCAGAAATTACTGAACTGAATTAACCTAATCCAAAAAAATGGTAAAATCTAGCAATTGCAGTAATTAAACAGTACAGTCGTGGTGGATCTAATGTTGCAGACCCAAAATCAACACTGGATGCATTTTTGGGGAAAGAAAGGGATTAGCTGTGGGCCAGTCCTGTGGCCTGGACTCATAGTGACAGCAGCAGACCCGGAGGTGTTTTGGAGCACACCTCCCAGGAATTTGCAGTCTGAAAACACAGTGGCTAGTGGGAACAATTGGGAGATTTACCTCCTGATCCAAAGTAACATGAGACATCATGTAAGAATAAGATTAAGATGATTAATTTGAGACAATCACAGGAGAAAGCCCTTCTTTATGTTACTTTTTCATAATCCTAAAATAACCCCTGGAAGAAGGCGAATTTCAGTTTCCTTCAACACCTGCTAATATGTTTGAGTTACATGTTGTAACCCTTATTCCTCCTTCCTGTATCTTGTTGGACTTTAGCTTTCGGGGAAGAGATTTCTGTAGCTGTTTCTATAACTGAATATAGTTCTGCTTACGGCCATGAGTTATCAACACTCTGAAAGTCCCTGCAGTGTCTCGGCTCTCCATCGGACTTAAACACAATTTAAATAACAGTTTAGCAGATAAAATACTGGCTTGCACCCTCTCTTTATCCCACCGCCTTGCTACAGAGACAGTAAAGAACAAAGGGTAGGAATATGTGGGCTACCTCTTCATTCCTAATAAAACAAAGCTATGCTTGTGAATAACCATGGAAGGACAGGAGGAAATGATCCAGCAAGTCCAAATCTGATTCCAGCCCTAATAGTCCAGCTATGATGGCTGCTCAAGCAGGATGGAGGTGAAAGGAGCGGTCAGCAAACCCTGCACAGGTCTCACCTGCAGGACCCACTGCCACAGCTCATGGACAGCCCATGGAAATGCAGCTCCCACACTGTCCTGTAGTAGTTAGTAGGAGTATAATAGTTAATATTTTCATTCTTACTGGCAAAAATTGCTTTTTTTTTTTTTCTTTTTTTTCTGTTTTGCATGAAAAGCACTTCTGAAAGCTCATCAGTAGTGTATTGGTCTGGATGGCATTTTGAACCTGGGTGCAACAGTCTTATTTTCCTGTCCAAGACCTTGGAGAAAGCAGGACACCTGCACCACGCCGCTGCTGGCAAGCCAAGTAAGGTGCTGCCTTGTGGGAGGACAGAGCTTGCAGAGCAGCAGCTTTTACTCAGAAAAGGAAGAGTTCCTTCTTCCAGGAGTGATGTCCTCACTGTCATGCCTCACAGGCCTTCACCAGCAAAAACTACAACTCTCCATGGTTGTGCTTTTTCCCCCTTTCACTCTCCCTGTAGGCTGCCCACAGCCCAGCCCCACTTAGGGGCCACCAGTTAGTTGCTGCCTCCTCCCAGCACCCTGGATGGAACTATGAGCTGCTGAACCCTCAAAAGTGCTTTTTGGTGGGTGCACACAGTGATGTTTTGTTTGCTGCTCCTTCTAACTTGAGTGCATTTGTCTTGGTGTTTCTCACAGATGGTTACAATAAGACTGCAAACGGTTTCCCTGCTNCTTCCCTAATAAAAAAAAAAAAAAAAAAAGGCAAAAAAAACCCCCCTTCTTTTTGGTTTCTTAAGTAAAAGATATCCTAGCTAGGAAGTATGCTCTGGATGTTATGTTAAACTATTCAGTTAAATCATTTTAGTTTTGCTCACCTGGATTTTTAAACAGTCAAATCTCTTTGGGATGCAAATGTTCCCTCTGCAACCCAGGCAAGAAGAAATTTTTCTGCAGTGTCTTAGGTGGAAAAGGTTATGTATAATAAATAATAACATGATAATATTTTAAAAAACATCCTTGGTCATTGCATTGATCCTTTCTTTGCATAAAAAGTAGTAGGCTTTCTGGTCTGTTTATATATTTTTCTGCGTATTTGTTTCACATTCATAGCTTTTAATTTTTTTTCATCTAGCTTGCTGGAGCATGACAGTATAATTGCAGGTAGCCTACAGCTAGATTCCCTCCAGTTTGCACTGACTCTCTGCTCTGAACAGCAGGATATCTACTCCACACTAATATAAGAAAAATAAGAACAAGTTTTCACTGCAAGAGGTTCCTTTCCTAATTCACTCAGACTTTCTGGGAGAAGGGCTGAAAACGGATATGGAAATATAAAAGACTGCTATAGCTGACTCTTCACGAGGGTTTGTCATATCCCATTAGCAACAATCTAGAAATATCAGTGTCACAATGTGTTGGCAATCACTCATCTTTACTAGTATCACATGAATGCTTATCCATGTTAACGTGCAACCTGTCACTCAAACAGCTACAAAGACATATTGTGTAACAGGAAAAAGAATTCTAATGCTTTAGACTTTCATGTTACCAATAATGTGCTCTATCTGTAGAGACTGGTGCCTGTGTCAGTGTACACTAGAAAAAAAAAAAGGTCACTGTCACAAAAAGTTTCACCGCACCTGAGATTTTATATTTTAGATATTCTTTTAGCTCCATTAAGATCCTTTGCTATACATGTATTTCATGGCCATAGTGTTTGTTGCAGTTCAGATGTAAAATACAGATCCTTTGCCTAATAATACCACTTTTTTTTCACTTGTGTTCAATTACACCCATTTTTTTATAGAAACCTCTATGTTCAGTCATTGCAAGGGATTACTATTACATATTCTTACAAATATTTTTTCTCTTTAAGGCTAAAGTGAGTAGGAATTTGCTTCCAAAGCATTTTCATCAATATACTGTCAGCTTACTGCTGATACCTTTTAATTACATGGGTTTTTTTTCTCATGATTTCTCCTTAAATCTCTTGATAATCCCAGCAAAATCTTGACATCAGGTAATGGACCACTCCCCTTACAGTGCAATTATATTAAGCAAAGAAAATTATCTAAATGATTCCTCTCCTTTTTCCTCAATTTAATAATATGAAATTGTTAAATGGGAATAGAATTTAGGAAATGCCAGCCCACAAACAAGAAAACTCCCAGTAAAAGAGACCGGGTTACACGCCTTCCTCTGAACAGAAAAAAATTCAGCTGCAACTCTGTGGCATGCAATTTCATCTTTTAGGAATTTTATTCAGGCTCACAAATGAATGTGCATCATTCAGCTTTTGTCCACAAATGAAAAAACAAAGCCAGCTATGCCTACAAGAGTTCAGAACAGGAAACAGAGAGAAGCAAAAGAATAGTCTTGAATTTTCAATAAAATTTAGACGTTAGGTAGCTGAGCTATTCGAAACATAATTGCAGTGGCAAATATTCTAGGGCTGCTTGGTGAAATTTAAGAAATAAAAAAAAAAAAAAAAAAAAAATTGGGTGTGAACACACCGTTGATCTGGGCATTCGGCAAAGTGCCATCTCTGACAGACCTATGGAGGTTCTGTGCACATTTTTCTGATCGAATGCTATTCTCCCAGTCAGTCAGAGCGCAGCACAAGTTGCCAGCAATCATTCATCAGCCCCTCGCAGAAAGGGCTGTCAGCTCAGGCTACAGGCCGAGCGCCAGGCTGTCAGGTTTTGGGCTCGCAGCCAGTCTGTCATGGTTTGAGGCTGGTAGCCAAGCAGTAACTTTGATGTTTAAGGGGTTAGCCAACTGGTATGTGAGGGTGGCCTATCAGCTCAGAAATAATATACTGCACTCAAAGGTCATGAGTTCTGAAACTAATCTGGCTGTTATAATATTTCTAATAAAAACTGAGGTAGACATTTTATATTGTAAAAAGTGTTCAAATTATTTCAGTATTTGTTTTGATTAAAATTTCCATTACACGTGCTTTTCATTAGGCAACTCAATTAGTATATAAAAGATTTTCTGTTTAAAATGTTCAAATGAGCATAATTGTTCAATTTGGAAAGATTACAATGCTTTTATTTAATTAACACTGCAATAAATACTTCATTTTATAATGAACCCCATACTTTTGAGCCATTAACCATTCAATAAATTTACAGTATGGAAGGTTCTTTATGGGGAAGAAGATAAATAAAGCTATTTAAATGAACGTGCAGCAGCTCTGATGCTAAGAAGCAAATTATAGCTTTTTGCTTCCCATCCACTAGAGTTATACCTCGATTACAAACATATGAGAATGTAATAAACACTATACATTTCAATTACTATTTTGAACACGAGTTACACAACACCCTTCCAAATTTGCTACGTAGAAATGCAGTCCACATTCGCGGCATCTTTTCAGATAAAGAAAATGAAATAAATTTTCATCTGCCTTTCACCTTCTCCTTCTCCCACCCCATCCACAGCTTCTTCAGTTCTGTGTTGGAATTTCCTGATTTAGATCAAATCATTTGTTTCTTCATGAGAATAAAAGGAATAAAAAAAACCTCTCAGCTATTCAGTAGTTCATTATTTGCAATAGCAACATGATGAAGGAAAATCCCCTAGTAGTAGTGTGGCATGGTGCACTCATACACACACCAACAAATGAAATAGCAGAGAACAGGGGTTCTAACACAATAACAGGAATATCAGGCAAACCCTAGCACTCTGGCTGGATCATGGATTAACATCCCTCCATCCTGAGGCCTGTGACTGTCTGTCTAAATCCATAAACCAGAAAGAGGGTCAAGAGGTAAAAGCAGCTGTTTCAGGCAGTGGAAGTCCGCGCAGTCAGGGTGATCCGGGCCCACAGTGCCTGACATGGCTGACCGAAAGCTGTTAAATGCCTTCAAATCCCAACAAAACCAGCGGAGCCGGGAGCTCTCAGCACTTGCAGAAGCTGTTCAGCATCTTATTTCAGCCTGGGCTGCCTGGGAGCTGCTGCCAGGACCATGGGGCCATCCACCTGCGGGGAAGCTGTCATGGAAAAGGGCATCACTGCTGTCAACGTTTTGGGTTGTTCCATGGTTGTATCAAGGAGGTAAAAACGGGAAGGCAAAGCTATTTCAGATTTACGGGGCTGCTCAGCCAAAAAAGCTCATAAAACTCTAGTTTGCCAAAAACGGCAACATAACCAGTAACAAAATCTAATTTGTGAACTTCACTAGGAAGAAGACCTCTTTGTGAAACTATGATATCATCTAAGAATATGGATTCAAGTGATTTTATTGCTTTATCCACCAAACTTCCCTTCATGTAATCCAGATTTTACCATACAGAATCCTTAAACAAAAACGAACAAACAAAAAACCCCTTTGGAAATGTATTACACTCTCTTTTTTCACACTTAAAAAAAAATGGCTGGACTGCATTTGTCTACAGTGTCCACTGGAGGCCTTTCAGATGTTGCACTGTGTTTAGAGTATCGATTGTTTACAATAATTATAAAATTAAAATAAGCCATGTAACCATGTATTTAGGCATTCCTTATGAACTGTAACCACTGAACAAACTACTTGAAAAACACTACCGCGTGCTGTTCTCCTCAGCCACTATTCAAAGGACTTTTTTCCTAATCTGAATATAATATATAAACAGCACAGACATAAAATAACATGTAGATTTAGCAAACTTTTAAAACTACAGGTGAAAAGAAAAAGTACTACTGCAACTTGACTTAATAAAAAGTTTTTCTTAAGAGCATTTAAAAGTCTCAAATACACCTTAAAACAAGTAAACATTTTAAATAGATTTTTTCTCTGGAAATCTAGCCACCTCTTTCTATATATTTTCTGGAAAGAGAAAAAAAAGATAGACTACTCTTATGCAAAAATAAATTGTGCAGTTTGTGGTAACTTTATTAAAGATGAGTAATTTTTGAAGCTAGCAGTGAAACATAAATGTTTAACACAAGAGTCTCTTTTCTTATAGAAGCTTCGAATAAGGATGTGCGTGTTTTAAACTGTAGATTTACAGGGAGAGAAGGAGCTAAATATTTTAAAATATTAACTCTGTAGTCCGGTCAACAAAAGTGTTAAAGTCAGATTAGAAACTCAACAAGCCACATTCTCTCCTGTACAAGCTTAATAGCCCCTGGCACTTGCAAATCTAGTGAACTAGGATATGAGCCTCTATGTGTTCTAGTGAGGCTGGTCTCAGCCTAATAACTATACTAACACACCATTGCTAGGAGAAGAAAGGATATATCCCTTAAAGTCTATTTTGAGGGCCTATTTCAAGGGCCTGGTTAATAATCGATGCACTCAAGTATGTGCTACATTTCATGGTATTTAAACGCGAGTATATGGAGTAATTTAGTTTAAATCCAAATGTTCTCTCTGATAGTAATCTCTATCTGATTACTAGTTTTATTTCTCATTTCAGACTATGAGAACTGCTCTTTTCTTGCCTAACTGCATGATTTAGAGTCAATTAGATTGAGAAATGATAAAAGATTCCTTCATAATTAACTGATATTATCAAGCTCCAGACATAAAAGTCGAATGTTCTGAAAAAAAAATCAGATCCTCCAGTTTAGTTCTGCAGTGTTGCCTATGAGCTCTCCACCTAGGGAGGGAGATACCTCTGGTTTAGAGCTCAAGTACCAGGGAAACATGGTCTTCCTACCATTCATCTATACGGCAAACGAGAATTTTTTAAAAAAAAAAAAAAAGTGCCATAATAGTTTAAAAGATAAGTTATTAATTTCCTGCTTTTGAGTGTTCTGGCAAAAAAAACCCTTCTGTTTACACAAAAAGGGTTGTGGTTTTTGTTTTAAAAACACTTTTTTCTCTACCATTCTTATCCCAATCCTGCAAAACTCTTCTCTTTTTATAGTAATAGAAACATTGACAGTAATAATGATATTCTGTCCAATGCTGTCTTCCCTTATACCTGAACCTTAATCTATCTACTTACAGCATCTTAAGAAAATAATTGAAATTATCAGAATGGTTTTCTTCAGCTCATTCAGATCATGAACCAACTATTCTATGTTATGAAACGTGTTGTAGGACCTGGTGGTGTCCTGAAGAGTAAGCTGGCAGTAGGGTCAAGAATGCTAAGTTTTTGACCGTGCTGCTTCATAATGGCAGTGGGAAGGACTGGTGTTTTCTGGGCTTTTTATTTTTTTATTGTTTTTTTCTTCCCCACTTGGCAGAACTCTAAAACTATGCCATTAAGACGCTTCTGAGTTACATGCCCAACAGACAGTCTTGTCTGGTGCCTTAAATTAATGTTTTGTCCTTTATTACATGGATGAGAAGTTGAAGTACCGCACATCTCATATGCACAGCACTTGGCACTCAGTGTGAGCTCTTGTAAGATCCTTATCTCTAAACCAGTTTTTCTTCAAAGTCATAAACATCTGGAAATTGTGCACAATTCTTGCCATAGAAATCAAACACTTGAGTCCTTATTTGATCTCCCAGGGAACACTCACATTGCTTTCTTCTGTTGTGTAGGTGCCACAGGATTTGGCTTTCTATTTGACAGCTTCTTTTCTTAGGTGACTGGGAATCAGTCAGAGAAGGATACACTAGGTATATTTTTTTTGCCAGCTGCATTATTTAACTGATTAAATAATAAAATGTTCAAGAGACAGTAGGAGATTTTGTATCGAGATAAAGTTGTTACGAAAGAAAAGTCAAAGTCTCATCTGCCCTTACCACCCATAAAGTGCCCAGCACTGCCCAGGTTTACCTGTCCTGGAAAGCTGTGGGCCATTATGAAATGCAAACTATTAAGCATGCTTCTGGTTGTGGGTGAGACATGCCTAACAGAATGTTTTGCCTTTGACCGGCTAAAGAAAAGAAATAAATAAGCAGAGTAGATATAAAGTGATTTCTTCCTCAATAAGCTCTTGCAGCTTCAAACAGTATCAGGGTTTGGGTCTTCCTAAGTTGTTTTCTAAGAGATAGCAATACTGTCACATAATTGAGACATTAACAGTTTTTCCAAAAGAGGCAGATCTTGCTTCATCTGAACACGGCAAGAGCTGAGCTTGGCGTGATCTTTAAGAATGGAAATTTCCATAGCAGCTTCTTAAAACCAGGTTTGCATTAGAAGGCTCTTGCGTGTGGCCACAGCTCAGCTTTAAAAGGAGCAGCTTTAAAGATTATTGGAAAGATACACTATATCTCATCCTGATTTTCCCATTTTTCTCTGTTACCACTATCAGCTGATCTCAGTAGCTTCATAAGGATTTAAATTTTGGATTATTTTTTTTAATTTGTCAAAAAAAAAAAAATCATTGGTATATGTTACATCCCTGATTTATGTTTAGAGCTAGGGCATACAGTTCCCATATCATGATTATCCTATCGGCCTCGTGGTTAAAATCCTTTTCCCATCAAAGAGGAGCAGTCAGTGTTCCCTAATAATATTCTATTTGATGCAGAGGGATTCAGGATGTCTCACATGCCTCAGGAAGGAATGGGCCTGTTCTGTGTTTTTCACAGAAAATACAGTCTGAATAAAACACCATGAAAATAGGAGCATGAACTACACATTGGAGAAACAAATCTTCCATTTGTCATGTCAAAAACATCAATTACTTGCTTAAAAAAAAGTTTTCTACGTGTGTTTTCTTTTCCCTTGCAAAACAAAACAAAACAAAAACATGTTAATTCCCTCCCCCTCCTGTTTTTTATTCTTATTTTCCTTTAATGCTTCCTTCAGGAAAATAGCAATTCTGACCAGGTCTCTTTTCCTGACTGCTCAAATATAAAATTTCCTTGGCAGCTTTGCCCCTGCAGGATGTGCCCCGTTGCATGGAGTGGGAGTTGCTAGAGAAGTTGGCTCATTAGAACATCTTATAAATAGGAGAGACCAGCAGCAGGTGAGCAAATGAACTAAGTTTCAGATCTCAGTTTATCTTTGTGCCCTAAAAGCCTGAAGCTGTTTCATATAAATGTCTTAATTGTAAGGCTGTAAATAAGGTGCACCAGATTCTGAAATTGAAGTTATGAATAAATAAATTTGTTAAACAGATTACCCCACATCATTAAACTTTCTGAAAGGCTGTCTGTATTTTTCAAAACTTTTCTTTTTGCATAATCCCTTACAAAACATTTAGGTCTTAAAACCCATTCAGAGGATATTTATAGTTATGATGAAGGATAACAAGTTTCATGTGGGCATCCAAATGTACGAAAAAAAAAAAGCAAGACTGACTATACACTGGTGAGGCATCAAATATGTATTTACTTTCATGAGCTCAGTATGCCAAGCTAATTTATGAGCAGTTGAATGAAACAGAGCCAGAAGTGAGGTCAAGTGGTCATCCCAGAGAAGCAAAAAAACCCCAACACTACTACACTTGCATTTAAACACTGGAGATGTTGCCTGTCATGTTGGGCCATGTATATTATCTGTGCAATAAGGAACAAGGGGAACTTAATGCTCTTCAAGGGGTCTAAAACGTACATTTAGTGGTATTAGTGAGCAATTGTGCTGCAGGAATCTTTGTAGCTGGCTGTCTTGTTCTTGTCTGGGAATTGTCAATCTCTCTAAAGCACGTGAGAATAACATGTTGGGATGCCACAAGTATGTGGGTAACATTTATGTAACCTTCAGCCTTTGTGGGAAAGTAAAAACCTTTGTTACTTGGATTTGACTGTGTACCAGATGGTATGAATAAATGTTTGCAATGCCAGTGTTGTTCAGTTTGGCTGATCGATTCTGTCATACTCCCAAGGAGGTAGAGACAGCTTAAATAACTGATTCAGGATGTAGAAAATATTTTCCTTTTCCTGTTGCAGTAGTATTGTGTAGAAGTGATGCTGTTCTGACTGCCAGCTTCTCACTTGGTGGGATGCATGAATTATGTAAATATTGATTGGGTTTTTAGCTAAGTTCACACAGCTTATATCCAACCATTTCACGTATTTTGATTCCCAAAAGTGCTTAAAGCACAATGGTCATTATCTTTTTTCTTTTTTTTTTTTTAAAGCAATGTTGTTGCTTGGACTAACCAGAGCTGATGCAAAACCTGTGTTAGGGTCTTGATCAAATTCTCTCTCATTTCTAGCCTGGCCAACAAACGCATTCCTATGGGAGAACAATTTGGCAAGCCTTTCTTTGGCCAGTATGAGCCTGATGACAGCAGTCACCTTATTTCTTATGTGTGGAATATAGTGCCTAGTATACTGGCCTGGAGCTGACTCAGGGCTTCTAGGTACACGCTATGAATAAAAACAACAAAGCGATTCTTTTATGGAGTTGGCATAGCACCTCTTCTCCTTCTTTAAATTTTCCCCCTTTCTTTTCAGGAGCCAAGGTGGTGAATTTCACAAACACAGGCATCAGAGCTTTTTTTTGGAAGGGTTCAATCCCCTACACCCTGCATCTCCAAAATTCTTCATCACTTGAAGCTTGATCATGTGCCAGCCTTGAATGTGGACCCTGCTAAAGCTGTGCTACAGAACCAAATATGGGGGGGTTTGTGCAAAACCGCAACCAAAAAACTCACCCATTTTTCATAATTACCAAAAGCAAGTTTCTACATGTTTCTGATGCAAAAACATTTTTATTTTTGCAATGTCACATAAACACGTTTATGTTTGGTTTTTTTATTTCGAACTCCTGGACTTTTTTTAACCTCCCTCCTCCATTTATGCTGTTTTAGTCACTTAGAAAGCTGTGAAACCTCCAAGGGCTTCTCAGCCCTTTTATTTTATTTCCTCACCACAGTACAAACCTGCTTCTGCAGAGAATTCCTCACTGCTCTTATCAGACCACAGCAAATTCTCAAGATAATCTTTCTCCATGTCTTAATGTGAGGGAGATACGTAAGTATTTAAATACCAGTGTCTGCAAAACTGTTATTACAGTGAAAATGAAAACCTCTGGGCCAAATTCACATATGAAAAATTTCATTGATACCAATAGGCAAAACAGTATTTACAATATTGTAACTTAGAGAGAAACTCTCCTATATCTATCCTACCTGAATTTGTAACAGATGCACAAGTACTCTTTGGGATATATACATTATGAGCACAGAACTGTCATCACACCACTCAGGACCACATTTTAACCTGTACATGTGGTGTACACCTGTGCTTTTTCTGACAATGCACTTGATTTGCGGTGTGGGAAACTCCCAGGTTCAAAGCTAATCCAGTGTCTTTGTTTTATCTTATGAGATCTTTTTAAGCTTTCCTCTTTAATTCTTACACAGCTTCTGGGGTAGCTGCATCTTTAGTTCCACCTCCTTTACGAATATGGAACTTATTTTCACTAACACAGAGTTTACTACTAAGAAAAGAAGGACTCATTGCAGAGCGCAAAAGATTATGATGTGTCACAGCAGTGTTGTTGTTCAAATGCCCTACTCTATATATTTTCTCTCAAAGCCAATAATGTTCAAGAAGAAATCAATTTCATCAAAATAAAAAAAAATGATGGAAAGTCAAACCCCACACCTAAAGGTAGAGCTTCTTCACTGTTTCACTTCAAAAAGCATAATCACTGTCTCTGCTACATTCACCCTGCAAACAACCCTTGCACTTTCACGTTATGAGCACTGTGGAGACATTATACAACTGCTTTTATTTCAATTTTACTAATTCCAAAACAAGATTACCAACTTTTTCTCTTTCTGGCTCTCCCAGGCCAGACCACTTACAGACCCAAATGGGACCATCCACTTCCCTTTCCTTGTACTTCCCTCACCCTCCCTTGCTTTACTCAAGGCAGCTGCTGCATCCTAAACTCAACCATAACAGAAGCTGGCTATCTGGTCTTTTACAGGCAAAATGGCTATATCCTATGTATGGTGCATACTAGCCTCTCTGTAATTTAATGCTGGCATCTTTGACAAGGTAGCTGCATTCTGTCTCACAGCATGTTGTATATTTTAAATGTTGTTGTACAACTGCTAGCCAGACCGCACAGTATAAAGTAACGGCTGAACAAAAAAGAGATTCAGTACTAACAGGCAAACCACAAAAGTTTTGGCTGAGCATCCAAAACTGCTAATGCTTATCGGGACCTCCTGAGAGCCCCCCCGCTCCTTCCTGCAGCCCAGAAACCCTCACTGCCAAGTGTCCTGATCCTCATTAACTTCACATTACTGTCATTTGCTAGTTTTTTGCAGCAGCAGGCTCCACAATCTGCTTGGCACTTCCCAAACACAGTAAGAGACATGCTTTGCTATTGTTTTCTCCTCATTTGCTTTTTTTTTTTTAATTATTATTTTTGGGGATGGCAGGAGACATGAGCTGTGCTGGAGAAACCACAGAATTAGTGCAAACCCTCCTCTGTTTCTGTGCAGCAACATGGTGCCCTCTGATGAGAGCTGGAATCTGGCCTCTCCAGCCCTTTAGGGGTCCTTTGTTATTTGTCGCACCACCAGGCCTCCAATGCTGCCAGCTTAGTCTGAAGCATGGAAGAAGCTCCACTAAGTTCGAAAAGAGACCCATTTTAAAAGTTATGCCTAGAGCTAGCATCTTAGCAGGGACAGGGACTCTTACACACATGATGTGAGAGTGCATCCAAGTATAGTGAAGGAAAGTTTAGATATAGCTCTTTATGTAAATGCCTACGCCAAGCAATTACCTGCCAGACAACTTCTCAAGCTTTTCCTTCTCCTCTCCATTCCTGCTCAGTCTGTGTCTGCGGGAGCACAGCTCTCAAGTGCAATATGAAGACTCCATACCTATTTCTTGACAGAAATATCATCACTGATCCTTTTCTCTGCCAATAAGCACTACTGCAAGATCATTTGGGGGTTTATGCAGTTTCTTGGAAAGGGCCTAGGACCACAGATGAGCTTCAGAATGCACCACGTCATCATGACTTTATCTGAAAACTGCAATTACCCTTCCAAAGGACAGAAATCAGAGGAAAACAACACAGACTATCACAGGATGCACATTTCCTTCACTAATTCTCTTTTTCTTTCCTTCCTCTTCCCCCTTATCTGGGCACTCTTCTTCTCCTACTCTCATCTTGCCCATTTGGCTTCCCATGCCAGGCTACCCTGCTTCCTGCCCCTCTCTTTGCTTCTCCTGGGGTTTGCTATGCTTCACTCCCACATTATGATTTATGAGTTACACCTGCAAGTACAGGACCCAGTGTCTGAATGGCAGATCAGGTATGATGGTGTATGTGTGACCTAACACCAGCAAAATGGTTAATAAAACTCATTTTTCTACATATTGTTACGAATCAGCGAATACCCTAAGTCTTAACAAACCTATGACCTGTCAGTGCCCTGGGGAAGATCTGTTAGGTGTCACCAACACTCAGATAAAAATGCTTGCTAACATGATTTCACTCACTCGGAGTGTGACAACATGATGTTATCCCTTGGCTCTGATCTGCAGTGCCAAAAAGGGTGAGTGCGCATTGAGTTTTTTGTTTGTTGGTTTTTAACAACAGCAAACGTGGCTTCTGGCTTCATTGTGGGTGGTATATTAAATCTGAAATTGTTTTCCCCCTAAAGAGGCTCAGCTATGAATTTATTTTCTCCCTGCCCTGTTTGAACCATAATATTATGCTAATATTAGTTACACCTTGGGGTTGCTACAAATCAGATATGCTGATTTTGGGATTTTCTTCTTGTTTTGTGCCAAGAGTCAGAAACAATTAATTAGCATATGATGTAGCATCAGAAAAATCCTGATTCCCAGGATTTTCATCACATGCAATACTTTCTTATAGACATAGTCTTGCTGTAGATAATAAAATGGTATAGGTTCAGTAGTTGTGATGGTATTCCTTAGCAAAGGACAGCAGTACAGATTATGTATAAACCAGCGAATTGTCTGAGGTATCATTAGAAAATTCTCATGATCCCCCAGACACATCTCTGTGGGAAATAAAGTGACACAAGTACCCATGAAATAGCTCTAATTAACAAAGTAGTGCTTGTTGGCATTTGGAAATCTAAATAATCCTTTATCTTAGGAAAGAAGTTGAATCCAAATAATAGTTCTCTGAGGGGAAAAAAACCCTCACCATCAAGTACATCCTTCATTGCTGTTTCATTTCTCTCTTTGATAAAGAGATATGTTTTTCTTTCCACAGCTGGAGAAGAAGAAAATAATACACAGCTCACAAAGCAGATCTGTCTTTTTAAACTACATGTTAGAATTACCAAAATCACCTAACATACTGCATTGTTAGCAAGAAATAGAAGTCATGTGTCCTGAGCAGGTGTGTTGAGAAAGAAGGAAGAAACCCCCTACCTGAAAACACGCTATTAAGGGTTGGATATCGCTCATGTAAAGCTATGATCTTGCACTAACTGCTATCAGTGGACAGCATAGTTCGGCCTGGGATTACACACTGACTGCTTACTTATTTCATTATTATGTATTATCGCATAGATACTTCATATCAGCTCCAGTGCTTTCTGCATATATTTCCCTGACCTGTGCCTCTGCGTTTCATCAAATTTCCATTTGACTTCAGTTAAAAGTATGTGTTCAGAAAAGGCTAGCGAAGCTTCACAAGCAAGAAACTAGACACTGTTCTTTCTAAGTCATCTCTCAGAACCATCACAAATAATCACTTCCCACTAAGAAGTCCCCTCCAAGCACTACGGCTCACTGGCTGGGCGGTGTAAGAGGAGTTTCTGTATATACTAGATTATACACAAGCTTTGTCTGGCTAAATCTTTTGCTTTTAAGTTTGTTAATCCTGGTGTCTTTGGGTTCTGACTCACAAGCCAGATAATTATCTTAGGATGTCTGTAGTGATTCCTGCTCTTTGGTGCCTGGACCACTCACCTCTTGGAGATTTGCCCCCAACCCCAACTTCCTCCCATGGCAGCGTGACTCAGCGGCTCAGGACCAGCTGTCACTCACTCGCATCTTTAAGTGAGAAGGGAATGGCAAAAACCCACATCACCTCCAGCAAAGTGCTCATCTGCAACATGAGCATGAGGGCTTGTGTTCTCTGATGCTTTTAAGGAAGTGAAACTCAGTTATCTGAATTTTGGGCAAATGGTAAAGGGACCTCTTTCCCCTCCCTTCCCAGAGATTTCACCAGCACAGCTTTGTCTGGCTCTGTGTGAGGCCCTTTTGTAGGAGCGCAGTCGAACTGAGGTACCAGCTGCAGAGGGATTTTTTCAGGACCTACAGGTTAAAGTACCTAAGTCCATTTAGAGAGCCTTACACACCACTTAGTCACTACTTTAGTGCTAATGAGGGAGGGAGCAACAAGTATGGAAAAACAAAGTTTACTGAAACATGGATGTCTGGCACAGAGTTTGAAAGACAGCGGTAACAAATATAAGGAGTGCTGGGGATAGAATTTCCTCTTTGATAGATGCAGCTTTGGGGTGCATATGATGTGTAATTCTGCTTTTATGATGATGGAAGGTAGTAAATGTAACTTTGCATCTTGTAGCTGATAGTGGACAACACACTGATTGTGAAGAGATGGGCAAATATAAATTTGTATGAAGTATTAGAAACTCTCTCTTAGGCCAGTCCACACAGACTGTATCGAGCTATTCGTTTATGTGCGGGGAAAAACAAAACAAAACATTTTGAGGGGCTCTGACCTCTCTGAAAACCTTCTCTAAAAGCTGCCAGTGTTGATTTTGATCCCATGGAATAATAGAAGGTTTTATGTTGTTTATACAAGTCTTCCCATTATTTTTGTTTCATAATGGAATGAGTATTAATACAAAGTGTTCCATATTCCTACTTGGAACAAGTCATCCCTAGTACAGACATTCAACCTGGGAAAATCTGTTAGCACCTTGCCTAGAACCTAGGGCTTTTCTACCCTTGACTTTTTGTGACTGCAAACTTCGTTACAGTTTTTCACATCATGGTTCTCTGTCACCTGTCAAAACAATATTATTTAACGTTTTTTGGGAGGTTTTTTGTCCTCAGACAGTTCTTCACAGAATTTTGCCATCTGGCCATCATGGTTTGGTTTTCTGCATGTCATCTGGTTTTGATTTAACAATTCCAGTTTGTGGTTTAGAAACTCTCAACTGTGACCTCTGTATCTTGAATATTCTCTGCGAGTCACCTTCATCATCGCTGTCTTCTAATTCCTCTCATTTCTTCTGATCTCCTCTTTTAATACCTGACTAAATAGATTTGTTTATTTTGGCCTTAGTCTAGCCTCTGATTTTATGCTTATGTAATCCTTAATCCTCTTAACACCTCAGTTGAGATAAATTTTTCTTTAGGAGCCATCTGTTCTTTCTAAATTACTTCTTAACTACAGTAGTGTCTCAAGCAGCCACTTAATATTTAGAACTTCTTCTTTCTTCAACACTAATAGCACTTGAAATTTGTTATTGATGTCAGTAATGCAGTGCTTAAGCAGTAGGTGGAATACAGAGCTCAGATAAACCAGGGCTCATGTAATATTTTCATTGCTCACGTAAATGCAGCTAGACACATGAGCTTAGGCTTTGAGGCAGAAATAAATGTATGTAATATAAATTTTGCAGTGGACAAAAGGAGATACAAGGCTGCCTTTGGTTTGACCTTTTGTCCATCGGTAACACTATGTCCAGGTTTCCCTCTGTTGCTTGTGAAGAGACACAATAGACACAACTGAATTTTTTTCAGTACAGAACTCTGCAGACCACTGGCCATCTCTGATAGACTTCCTGTTCCAAAAGGGACGAGTGATCCCTAATCTTTCTTCGTTACCCCTGTGTGCTGTATTAAATCTATAAAAATTGTATGTAGACTTGCTGGAATGCAAGAAAGACTGACTGAAATAACTTATGCATTGATTCACTGATTTATCCTACTTCTTCCACAAGATCTG
The DNA here is from genome assembly GCA_013399365.1 of Pampusana beccarii. Classification (NCBI taxonomy): domain Eukaryota; kingdom Metazoa; phylum Chordata; class Aves; order Columbiformes; family Columbidae; genus Pampusana; species Pampusana beccarii. Next base: position 159,159 of record VWYH01003845.1, on the reverse strand, counting down.
GACAAAACTTGGATCACCGATATCATGACTGGAGCTACAGAAAACATCATGCAATGGACTGCAGTCAATAACATGCTCATACACAGATCAGTGAATGTAAGCAAACATGCCTTAACATACCTGGGCACCCTGAGGACTGTATTTGTCATGAAGTTGAACTACACAGACCCAGACCTTGGCTACAACTGGCAGAGTGACAGTATATAGAAATGTGTGGATAATTTTATCATTCCATCATCTGTGCCTTTGGCAATGGTGATACAAAATCAGTGATAAATCACATCTCTGTGTGGAATTGTCACTGGGCTTTCTCTTGGCTGTTGTGGTTTCGGAGTTGGGCAACATTAATCTATTGCTTCTGCAGGGACTGAACATCTTTAGAAAGAAAAGGATAAAACTTCTCCTGAAAGGCTCCCATTTCAAACTTCACTTGGCACTTGAGTTCTTTGTAAGAATACATTACTGAAATGTGTGTGTACAGCTTGATACTACTTGGTTCTATCATATAATATGAAATATTATGAAATGATATATAGAGAAGAAATAGAAACCTGTCTGGTCTCTTCCAGCTCTGGTGGCTTTACAGCAAGCTGTTAGCAAGTTTCAAGTCTTCTACTTTGCCTTAGGCTTCCCCTCTCCCAAGTAAGAACAATGATGCACAGATGCTTGTCTTTGGACCTTTGAGAACTGACTGGAAATAAATATAGAAATACAGAATTACTCTGCCTTTAGGAAAAGAGAACCTCGACTTCTGTGCAGCTTTTTTAGATGAGCTGCTGAAAAACTCGGGACCATTTCTCTTTTCCAATAACTGCTTAATAACTTTAAAAGTATTATCTCTGTTCTCATCTCCTTATTAGGTAATTTAAATCACTTTGCAGACATGGCAAATTCATCCTATTAAAGAGAACAAAAAAAAAAATCTATGCATAGCTTTCACAGTTCAAATGAGCCATATTTCAGAACATAAAAGCAAATATTTTCTACAGAAAGATAATTTGTTATCCAAACAAATATAATTAGAAGCAATCTGGTGAAATAACACTCACAGTCCCAATTAGTGTATAAGAGACCAAGAGAAAATACAAAACTAAACAGCACCTAGAATCTTTCTTGATTGTTTTTGTCTGATTTAGTTTAATTCCTCTGTTACTCAAACTTGAGAATGTAACAAAGCAATCACACTCTAGATTTTTAGCCAGAAGCTTGAAGCAATCTTGCCATCCAAACTACAGACCAAGTCTGGGCTGTAATGACTTCTCTTCCTTTAAAAATATAGTAAATAATTTTGCAGTGTATATGACTACATTTATCATTGGTCATGCTAATTGATATATACTTTACTATAGCCAGCTCAAGGAAAAGCATTATAAAAGTGAATGATGCAGAAATAGCCCTTATTTTTATATGTTATGTACCCAATTAAATGTACCAGCTTGTAGTAATAATAGATCCAGCCTTCTAGAGAGCACTGAGCTTTTGTGAACTGTTCAAGCACTCATTAGCTGTTGACATTCTTCAGAAATGAATAATTTATTTGAGTTTGGGAGAGTAGCACATGATCTAATAAAATAAACAAGTCATTGTCATCTGCAAGTAGTGTGCCAGATATATTACTTAAGTCTTGGTGGAAAGAATAGTACTATTTGCATAGAATACTCATTTAACACTAATGTTTGGAAAGCTTTGCTGACAGCTCTCAGCCTCTGCAGGGAGATACGAATCTTCACCTGCTGTCTGCTCCCACCTGCTGCTGAGGTCTCATAAACTTAAGGACAGCCCTTGGCTCCTCTGAAAAAAAAAATTAATCATTCTATGTGTAACTACTCCACACCAGTCATTTAAAGCATAACTTGCTAGCTTCACCTTTTTTATCGGTACTTATATAAGCGTGCTAGACTGTGTCTTTTGTGAAAAGAAATACGAGGGGAGTGATTTGTGATCGGTGCCTTCTGCTCTGCTGAGGCTGAGGACAAGGGCTGTGCACAACAGCCACTCTCCTGCCCGAGCGGACGCATCGAAGGGCTCCAACTGGCACGTTCAGCGCTTCGTGGTGAAAGGGCGTCCCACCCCAGAGGCAGCCACTCCTGTATTTCAATCCTTATCTCCAGAGACAACTCACTAGTCCTATGGAACTGAGTATGACTTGGCATAGGTATCTTTAAAACCATCATAGAAAACTGCATCAGCTCCCTCGAGCACATTACGTTTGCTCAAATGCTCGCTATTTACCACACTGAAGCATTTTGTTTTGCCCAAAGGATGCGAATAGAGAACTAACTAGAAGGAACATTTTAAAAGTTCAGGGATTTGTAATAAAATTGCAGGTTTCACCAACTGTTATGCCATGGGAACCGATAAAATGTACAATATCAATTAAACAGACTTAGTTGTAATAAAAAAAAAAAAAAAAAAGTCATGAGCTTTTAAATGTTCAAAGCATCAGCTTACAAGAGCAGGAACTAATTAGGCATGCACTAATGAGGCATGATCTTATGAAACAAGAATTAATGAAACTTCAAAGTGTTACCTTTTGAAGTACAAAGCTGGCAAAAATAGCTCCAGATAATTGCCTAACTACTCAGAGTCAGGTCCCAGTCCAGGCTCCAAGACTGGCCTAAAATTCAGTTGCCACCCCCTCCCAGAGCCACAAGGAAGTGAACACTCAATCTGGACTAACTTCTCATAGTGGCATTTAAGGACTTGCTCCCCAACATATGTATTTATGTAACGTGGATAACCTACAGCAGGAAGCGAGCAATACCACCACTTCACCAAGAGGAAACAGCTGGGGGCTAAACTACACAAAGCTGTTCAGTCCTGTGTCTGCAGGAGATTGTTTTGAAGTTAACAGAGAGAAGACAAATTCCTGATCTTGGCAGCTGGAGCTTTACAGCTTTGCTGTCCGGAACTTTGTAAGCCAGTGTTTAGGAGTTTCTCTGGCTAATGTACCAAGGGAGTGACAAAACCAAGAGTTGGAGTGTCCAATTCTTGTTGCTTCCGTCCCTGCCTAACGAAGAGTTAGCTAATACAAAGCAGGACAGCTACAAAATGAAAATCGGGGACACATCCAGAAATAACAAATAGTGTAGTAGCTGAGGATGCTTGCCAGACTTGCAGAAGGCTGCCTTGTAGATCCTGGCTCTGAACCAAGGCCAAGCAAGGACTCAGTTCTGGTATCCAGCACCCATACCAGCAGGTTACAGAGGTCATAGGAGCACTTGTGTTCTCCCTCAGCAAAATATTTTACTAAGCTAGAAACACTGTGAAAAATTACTTGTTTGGAAATTTTTCAGATCTTACCAGCGTAAGACGTGTCCCTTCAGAAAACCTGGGAATGAAGCTACCTGAGGAAGGGAATTAATTTTGAGATACTTTTCCAAGCAGTTCAGCCCTATCACCTCATCTAAACTTTCAAGGCTGCAATAACAATTGATAAATTGTCCTTTGCAACTCTCTAGACCCTTTCAAACAATGTTTAATCCAAAAGATGCTGTTGGTGATTTTTCTGGTTTGACTACAAGTCACGCTTCACAACAATCAGTCCCTAACTGGCCTGCAGGACCATGGGAAAAATGCATGTAATAAACCAAAAAATGGCTAATGGGGCTGGTAAGGAAAATACAACCAAGAAAATACTTCCAAATACTTCAAAGTCACTTACGTGAAACATAATTCTGTACCAGTCCATATGTTCCCTTCACCCAAAGTTCAGGTCAGAAAGTCTCCAAGCCCTTGTGTCAGTCAAAGCCTTTACAGGAACTGTGTCAGGCAAAAACTTTATAAGAACTACAGATTCTAGCCACTCTCACAAGTATCTCTATAAATATGAATACAGTTTGCACGCTACCAGTATTTAACAGGTGCCTTGAGGAAGAACCTCAAAGTCTAACACATTAAATGCACTTTCTTCCTCTAGGTACTGTAGGAGAACAATAAACGACATTCTTAGCCTCTGATCTGAAGCTTATTATTTCAATAGAACTCAGGTGACCATGTGTGAAGCAGGAAATACATTGGGACTTCAGTCTGGGTTCATGTCCTACAACACTAGAAAATGGTGATGTGCAACAATACAGCTCAAACTTCCCAAAGAAAATCTGCATCCTGGATTTTAGATACAATGAGATAATGTACACCGTTCCAAGTTTGGATTTAGAATATCCCACTTTTGACCTACTCTACTGTATCTTGTCACCTACTTTACCTTTTGCTGTAAGAACTGCTACCTCCCCACCTTTTGCACTATGTCCACTGTGTATCGTAAAGATGTTGAATGACACCTGAAATGTCTGGAATTTTAGTCTCTCCCAAATCACTGTGTCTTTAGCTTCTTCAACAGCTCTGGTTTTGATCTGATTTTTTAGTACTTGTCCTTACGACTTTTACTACACTTTCAAGGAAGAAAATGGAAACTGTCATACAATTTATTGTTCTCATATATATCTGGAAGGCCAGATAAGGATACTGGATGCAGACTTAAAGCCCCTTCCCTTTATTTAAAAACAGTGGGATTATTTTCATCAGAACATCTATTGAAGTCTGCCCAACTTTTTCACAGATATGTTTTTGCCCCCTTTTTTTTTCCGACAGAAAAATATTTTCCAGGGACATTTGGATGTATTTTAAACAGACAATCACAAAATACGCGGGATCGTGTCCTCAGCTGGTGTAAACTGATGACAATCCATTTCTTTCAAAGCTAGCTTTGTGCAACCACCCTGTTTTTCACCAGTTGTGGCTCAAGTACTATCTGGAAAATAACCACTTTGGAAATGTTTACAAGCATGGCTGGTCTTATTCTATCCTCTTTTGTTTATATCTTAAATATTTTGGACCAGATATATGATTAATTCAGTGGAAATTTTACCCTGGTTACTCATGAGTTGCTTTACAGTGGTTTGATTTAACTTCAGGGAGTGGAGAGATCGTGTTTACTGATGGAAGAGAAAGAAACAGCAGTCATAAAGTCCACACGTTGACACTGCTGATGCACAGGAATGCTGCATACCCCCCCGCCAGCCCTGCGCCACGCTTTCGTGCTTCTCCTCTCACAGTCTGCCAGGGAGATTCAAGATTCCTACAATTCCCAAATCTTCTAGACTGAGGCCACAATCAGGTTATCACAGTAAACTTCAGTGAATTGTTGTAGCTTTTCTAACTACATTTATAGGTCGAGAAGAGGATTTGGTTTGTTTTTTTCCTCTCTTTGAAGCTTCAAAACATATACTTTTTAACAAGATACTATCTTCTAATTAGAAAAAAAAAAAAAAAGCAGTTTTCTAGCCCTAAAATCTATGGCATTCAACATAAACACAAGCTTTCTTCTTTCATGTTTCCCAGACCAGACATCTTCACACTCCTGGAAAGCTCCCACCTCCTGTTCCTATCAAAGGAAGACAGGGAGGAGGGGGACAGGGGAAGCCAGGGCTTTCAAAGTTGGTTTATTGGGGGATCAATTGTAGACTCCAGGATGCTGCTTTTGTTTTACACAGATACAGGACTTGTGGCTTCCTTCTTTTCTTCCACAGAAACCAATCTCCCTTGTCCTCCCCGTCATGTCTGTGGCTATTAGAGCTTTCAGCTACACAGAAGCCATAATGAGAGCAGAGATCCAATCTCCGTCGGAGCCCAGCGAGCTAGGGAAATAACTTCCATAAAAAGCTAATCCAAGCACAAGCCATTCTCCCAGCTCAGGTCAAAAAGACCTGTGGCACTGCCTACTCTGAAAAGACTGGACAAAAATCACTTCCTTTCCCATTTTAATGAAGAATTTTAACATCACAATACTGACATTGGAAATGATCTTGAGACAGATACCTTAAAAATACTTCATTGCGTGAAATACAATTTGAGAGAATATCCCAAAAACACTTGAAGGGGTAGGGAGAGGATGAGCATGTGAATCCCCACTCCTGCAATGCTGAATAGTGCTTAATGCACTGTAACTACTTGTAAGCAATAGGAATATAGTGAAAGCACACCAGCTATTTTTAGCTGTCTTTTCATGAGAAATAGCAGGTGGAAATAGGGAGTGGAAAGAAGCAGCCATTCACCACAGACCACCAGAGCACCACAGACCACAGAGACTTTCTGTCAGGAGGCTTTAATTCTGTAAAACTGAATTAGCTTCCTCGTATTCAGCACAGCCAGACCTACCCACTCAGAAATTATGAATGAGACCTCCAAAATCATGAGATCCGCTTTAGAGTGCCACTTAAAAAAAATATGACTGTTTTATTTACTTTCTGGGTGTTCAGCCTCTAGGGTTAACATTTCAAGCTTCTGCTTGTAATCACAAGGACTAGAAACCCGCTATTTAAAAAATGGAAACTGAGATTTGTACATGCTTTAAATGCTGAGGTGTGAAGAAAAACCCTAAGCCTTAAAGAGATGTGATAAAGTCGTCATAGCTGGCAGTGCTGTGGGTATTATATAGTTTGGCCTTGTCCAGGAGAAAAATATTCTCTCCAGCTGCTGACCTTACAAATTCTCCTGGTCTTTACTGGTGATACTGTTCAGTGTCGGTTTCTACACCTCAGCACAACTCTTCTGAAGTCCAGAATGTTTAGAGTTTATTCCACAGTAAACTGAGCTCAACCCTGAATGGGCTGATCAGCCAAGAAGCCAACATCAATAGCTTTTCACAGTTTGGTTGGCCCCAGGAGTGCCAAATATACCGTGGCAGATAGAAATCTGAGACATATAATATTTTTCTAAAAAGAGAGCTAATTTTCTCAACATCTAATTGAATTCTCTAGTAGTTTCACTGAGAAGTCTTGTTCTGGTTTCGTCTCAACATTTAATGAATACTTATTTTTTAAAGAAAATGTTTATTTGCATTTAAAATTTACTTCCCCACATTCCCCAAAGTATCAAAAGAAATTGGATGTTAGATTTATAATTAATGTGGTTTGGATTTTAAAAGAATTTTTTTACAGCAAAGAACATTTCCATAAATCATGTCCATGATTGAAAAAATATGGTCATAACTGAAGACAAGACTGCTTCATTTTGCATCTGTTTCACATATATAAATGTGTCAGGTTTACATAAAACACACTGATAAAGATGGGGAAGAAGGGAAGAAAATTATAAAAATAGCCTAGGTTGTATTGGTAATACCTTTTCTATTATAATTCTCTCTGATACTATTGTGACCAAACTCACTAGTTTTCTTGCCTTGTTTAGTCACTTAAGCTATTAAAAAGTTAAAAAAAACCCCCAACTTTTATGGAATTAAATTCTTAGTTCAACCCTGGAAAAAAGCCTGGCATGTGCAATGTGTCATTACCTTACTTTCTTCTGACCATTTCACAGATAACAGCCCTAAATTAGTTCATCACAGAAGTGACTTTTTTCTGCTCACATCAGATGTGGTCATACCGATAGCTTTGATTTCAGGGCCAAACACGTGCCTGGTGTAAACTAGCCCTACTCTGTCAGTGTTGGCAGGGCAATGCCAGTTTGCACCAAGGGAGGATCTGCCCAGTGCTCCCATAATGCAGCAGAAGCGAAGCAGGTTGCCAACAGAACCACTTATCAGATGTAATGCCCTACTTGTAGTATTACTCCACAGCATAACATACCTCTTCCAAATAAATAACTTCGCTGCCTAGTTGGCCAACAATTTGCTATTAAGAAAAAAAGGAACATTAATATGTTTCTTCTAAGATTTTTAATTAAAATATATATCTTTAAGATGTTTGACTTCCTTTTACCACAGTAGTTTGGCATGAAACATCAGAGAGAACAAGAGTATACAGCAAAACCAAATTATGCATTTAACCTACCACTATCTTGATGGGAAAGTACATGTAGTAAATTTTTCAGAGGTAAGTAATCTGCTACATACTTTTTTTTTCCTAACAAGTGTGTCGTTGCTGTGGCTAATGCAAAGTGTATCTCCTCTTTCACACATAAATGTCCCTTTAAAGCTGTTTTCAGGCTCTTTCCATGTATAGTGGAATCCTCTTCAGTTTACTCAGGACTTAAATATTTTACTGTTCGGTGTGCTTAAAAAAAAATGCAATTTTTACTCTCTATAACTTATTTTAGCAGCAATATGTTATTTAGAAAATAAATGTTTGTGAGAATTTTCTGCCAATAAACTCCCCTGTCATTCAATGGTAAGGTGTATTTCTTTTTGTCATATGTCCATTCATTTACAGATTAACAGGAAAAAAAGAAAAACCCTTAAGCATGCTGCAAAAAATGGTAGGTAAGAAGTGAAACTATCACTCAGTTTTCAGGTGTTTCAGTTAGGCAAATTCATAGGCAATTTGCAAGCTGAAGGGGATCTAAATGAGATTACCACTGTATGTATGGTTTTTACTTACTGATTTTAGTATGTAAAATCTTAGATTCTTACTGATTCTAACTTTGGTCTGCCTCTGCCCTCTCTGCATGTTAGTGATGCAGTGCAGCAGCTTTTACTTCCAAACGCTTGTCCACCACCACTGCCTATGTATACCCAACGGCCATGGGGCCTTTGCTCCCGTTCTGGAGATGGTGCCTGCTCTCGCTGGCCATACCCTGTGGAACCCCCTGGCCATGCCCACCCCACAGCACACAAGCCCAGCCACGGGGTGGAGCAGCCCTGCGGCAGCCCAGCAGGCAGGGCCCAGGATTTGGCCCTCAGCCTCTGCTTTCCCGTCAGCCTCAAGGGGCTGCTAAAGCTGGCATGTGGCAGGCCTCGTTATTGTTTTGAGCTTCCTTTTTATTTTAGTTGGCATTTATTTACTTGCTGAGGGCAAGGTAGCCTCCAAACTGAGGCAACCCGTATTTTTAGAGGCACAGAAATAAAGAAGTGATACAATTTGTGCTGACAAAATGGAAACTCGATTTGCTTCACCACAGCCCCTGCAGCTGCATCACTCCCTAGCCACAAGGCCCTGACATGGCTGCCCAGCTGGGGCCAGGCCTGTGCTGCAGCCCTCACTCTTGGCTCCCCCGCCACCACCGTGGCCACCAAGCACAAACACTCAGGAATATCATGGCCATTTGTGAACATCCCCTCAAATGTCCTGATTGCCATTTGAAAGAGCTTTCAAAGGTCCTGCCCTTTCCCTGCCCGCTGAGGATGGACTGGGACCAGCATTCACCGAAGGCTGTGCTGTCCCCAAGGGGCTTGTTGGCCACAAAAAGCCTCGCAGCAAGGAAGCGCCTGGCCCCATTTTTCCCCTGAGGCCGGGAAGCAGCAAGTCAAGAGCCAAAATGCAGCTGCCCTCACTGTTGGAGGCCGGGGGTTGTGGGGACTCTTCCACCTCCTGCCCTGCACCATGCCTGGGCCTGTGCAGCCTCGCTGGCACAGCCCAGTCCCCTGTCTGAGACACAGGAAAACACAAAACCAGACGAAAGGGCAGGGGGTGCAAGGGAACAGACGGGGAAGGAAGGGTGAGAAGGCAGAACAAAGAAAAGAGACAAAAGTTTAAATAAGTATCAATAAAACAATGAAGCAACAGAAACTGGAGGGTGAATCTGATGAATAACTGGGCTGCTGACAGGCGGCCTGGCACTGGGACACAGGCTGGAGCAGAAGGGCTTGTGCGCACACATGGGCTCGGGCATGTTTTGGGAGAGCCCTGGCTGTGCTTCCCCCATGGTTCCGAGCAGCCTGGCCTTCTGCGCCTCCCTGCTGATTAATTTGTTGTGACTTCACGTGGCCCAGACAGCACAGAGGAGGCAAGGAAGGAGGGATGCGCTGGGGTCCCTTCCTGCTATAGGAATGTTTTTAAACCTGACAGGCAAATGGACCAATCATGATATTTTTCCCCTAATGTGAATACGCTGTATAAGAAATTTGTTCTGCATGAGAAAAAGCTGCAGGACTGAACCTAGGGACCACCTTACAGAGATGAAATATTTTTCTGATTTGTTTTTTATATTCCATATCCTCGCATTAGCCAGTCTCCTAAATAGCAGCAATGCCAAATTTCCTTTTACTGAGCCTCAGTCAGCTGGCTTTAGGTGCCAAGCCAAAACCAAAAAACAATTTATTGTGTGGTGCTTTCTCCAGCTCCTAACAATACATTACTCAAAACCTGAAGATTTTAACTGTGCCAAGCATTCTTTATCAAGGAGTTACCTGGATAGGAACCTCAATTTCTGAGTGTTTCTGCAAAGAACAAACTACCGCTTAATGGTAGGAGCATTACAAGATTCATTACAATATTAATATATTCTGGCTCTAAAATTTGAATTCTGTGCTGATTTAACCCCATATACACAAGAATATAAGAAGAGCTGTACTGGGGTGCATCTAACCCACATCCAGTCTGCAGCAGTCTCTCAGCTGGCACACAGTGAAATTTAAAAAAATAATTTAAAAAAAGGCAAAGGTGTTGAATACACCCAATACTGGGAACATTCTTCTGGTCTCCAAATAATTGTAGTTCCACTGATTCCCAAACCCAGTCTGGTCTGCTCAGTATCACTCAGAGGGTTTCTCACATAAGTCCTTTTTCAGCCTTGGCTGGAGCCCATGTGAACACCCAATACCCAAAATGTCTTTGGTCCAGAGGTTCTTCTGCTCATTTCATGGAGAACTTGGGGGTTTGGACCTGGCTCCCACAGCCGTCACCCATGAGCCCTTGTTCTCCTGTTCGAGACAGGCTAGAATCAACCCCAGTCTATCTACTCACAATTTTCTAAACTTAAAAGTAAGTAGTAAGGCATTGTGCTTTTAAGAGGTGGGGGGCAAATGAAGAAAAAGGCAATTAGGAGGTAATAGCTCTACTGGGTGAGCTATTGAAACACTTTGATTTCCACATTAAACCAGTGAAACTCTGATGTTTCCAAGTTCACTGGGATGTGTGTCCAAATTGACCTTTTATTGCATATGGTCAAGTGCTGCGAAAAATCCCACCACTTAGCATCTCTCTGTTATCTCAGCCACAGGCAGGGAAATTCTCCCCTTCAAAGAGAACCATAAAAAAGAGATGACAGAGACAGGGACTTCTGTGCCATCAGCATTTCAAACTCCACATCCCCTCAGGAAAAGAGGGAGGGAGGAGGCTTGTAAGGGAAAAGAGGGTTATTTGTGAGAGTAAACTGATCAATGGCAGTAGTTTCTCACCCACCCATCTTATGCAACACAGGAGAAGAAATGCCTCTGGGTTCTCCACCTGGAAAATGTAGCAGCAAACCAGTGCAGGTACAATTCTTGGAGTACTGATATGCCACCAGTGGCATTGGTAAATCATCTTATCAAGCACACAAGCTTACAATTTTGCCATAGATTTGCAGTGCAAAGACAGCTTTCTACCCAACTCTCACATGACCTCCTTTCAGCTCTGTTTTACCAAGGAGCATGATTTTTCTTACGCTAATAGATATATAGACAAAACTTCTGCTGTATATTGAATGCCAGAGTAGATGCTGCTGTATGTGGGTGGAAGGGGGAAGGAGTCTGCCAATATAGCACATTTCGTTCAGGGAACTGGTATAAACTACATATAAACAGAACACTAGCTTGCCAGTATAAGCTGTGGCTACACTAGGAAGGTTTGCCAGAACAGCAAACTGCCAAATCTTTTCCAGCATAGAGAATCCATGCTATGCCACAGATAAATGTTGCTTCAGACATTAACAGTAATGATTTCGCAGAGTTTCCACATGTTTGTGCAGGACCTTTTCATATACCACCCATGGCCATCTTTTGTATACTTTTACCCAGAGCCAAAGCAACTATGGCTGTGGTCCTTCAAAAACTTTCAGACTTTACAAACTAAGGGTACACACAGAAAGGCCAGAATATTGGGCACAGTAAATACTATAGATGTAGAAGCAGAATTATCAATCTAGCACAGAAAACAAAACAAGTGCATTCGCTTTTTTTAGATGGCCCATCAAGTTAACATCAAGAGCTTTGCTGGAAGAACATATGTAATATGATACAATCACATTTGAAAGCACAACAAAAATTATTTAAAAAGATCATGCCGTATTCAAAGCATTTATCGCAGCCTGAGAAAATTATTTTTATTGTTCAAAGCAATGGCTGACCTCAGCATCTGAAAGCAGATAGATGGAGGTAAACAAGCTAACCCATCATTTAGCAAAGTAGAGTGTGGCAGATATGTATTTTCTGTGCAGGTGTTTTTTTTTTTTTAATGGAATTTTCCTCATATTCACAAAAACTTTATAATTAACCTGCTAAGAACTTTAAACAGTTGTGGTTTTTTTTTCTAGAGTACAGCAATTTATACCATTGAAACCACCAGAAATAGTCTCAGTTTACAAAATTTTGGAAGTGATGTCCCAAGGTTTGCCACAGTGAAGTAATTAAGTTCTGATCTAGGTTTAAATTCCAGTCCCCCTCCCTATCTTTTTGAGAATTTTTCTTTCCTATTTGCAGGTAGGTGCTTTGCTTACTTATTTCATATATGTATTTCTTTTTATTTTCTCCCATATTATCCTTTTATTAATCTAATTTCTGAGAAGAATTAAGTCTTCAGATCTTCCCTGTGTCCCCAGGCTGGCTGGCGATTGGGCCTACACCATTAAAGCAGAGATGACAGTTTATTAAGCACTAAGCTACATGAGCTCTTGCCAAAGCCTGTCAGAATTAATTCATTTTCCAATAAAGTGAAATGAGTGGCTGAATGAATCAATACAATTGCCTGCAACCAGTGCTCCTCCACAATAAATGCGCTTCCACTAATATTCTGCTCTATTGGCCATTAGTGACTGAAGTCTCGAGTTACCCAGCTTCTCTTCCAGCTGCTTTAGCAGAAGAGGTTTGCCAGAGAGGGTGAGGAAATTCAGGCAAAGTAAATAACAGTATTACTAGCTAATTTCTTATTCTCGTCCAACATTTTTCCCGCTATTGCCCACATTTGCCAGCACTCACATTTCATGTCTCCTTGGACTTTCAGGAAGAAATATTTTAGTTTCTCGTAAGGGCGAGACTTTGGCTATCTTACCACTGCATGGGATCTGGCTTCAGAGATAGTCCCAGAGATTTCTGGGAGAAGACTGAAAAAAAGCAACAGAGGAGAAGGGCTCCAGTTCAGTGGAAATACATATTTCTGGGTTCTCAGTGTGAGCCAAGGTGTTAGTGCATTGTGACCTGGTTGTCTAGACTAATTAACTTGAGACATCACTGTTTATTATTAAAATTTATTTCACAGCTTTGTCTGTTATTCCCAAGCTCCTGAGTGGATCCTCATGGCTCATTCCTCTGAATGCTTCTGCTCTATCCCCTCCCAATTAAAAAAAAAAAAAAAAAAAAAATCCATATGCGTATATATAAAGAAATTCCCCTTTCCCTCTGGCCCAGCCACCTTTCCTGGGGATACTGTGACCTAACTCACACACCAGCTCTGGAAATGCAAAAGGCTCTGGGATCCCTCAAACATAGTCACTGACTGATTTAAGAGGCGATTCTTATTTATTATACATTATGGTAATTCATTTTTCATTGTTTGGGAGATTCAGGGGGCTTTGTGTTACCTTTAAAGAAAGTGCTGACAAGCTACCACAAGTGTAAGGAGAGAGGCCACACAAGAGGAGGAAAAGAAAACCGGTGCTAATGGCTGTTTGCTCGGATATGGCTGATGTTCTTCATTCAGCCTGTATTTATTTAGGAACTCAAGGAATATTGCAATTGTGGCAAGTAGTCGGGGGCTGCTCCATTTTATAAATTGGTTCACTTATTCATATGAAGTGCTCAAAGCCAATAAATATCCTGGTTTGGGATGTGTGACACCAAAAAGCAGAGTCACCGAGGAAGGCAATAAGTGCTCTCCCTCCCTCCAGCACTCAGCACTCAGCAATCCTTGGCCGCTACATAAATACCGTGCTGTATTATATGTGCTGGGCACAGTCTTGTTCTCCAGCCGAGCCCCAGCACCGCTGCTTCGGCTTTGCGCAGAAACAAGTTAGCTCCTCTCTTCAGGCATGCACGTAGGAAGCAGACCCCAGTTTTCCTTCCCTGTGTTTACTTACTCCTTGTGTCTTCTTACTTTTAGACAGAAGAAATTTATTTGCTTTCTATGATCAAGAATTTAAAATGTTGATAATGATCCCATCTCGGGGTATCTTCGTAAGCAAACTCCCTGAGAGATAACAGTTGGTCTGTTCATGGCAGAGCCAGCAAAGCCTGCTTGCTTAAGAATTTGTGCCTGATACCGAACTGCTACGCGGATGTGCTGTTATCTGTAGTAAGAGATTAACATTCACTGCAACCTGTCCTTTGTTAGGGACACAGGTCAGGTCCCTTTTCTCTGCTGGATTGTTTTTATAAAGTAAGTGAAAATGGAAGCTATTTTAAACTCCCCCTTTCTGCAAAGTTTGTTTTAAGTGTCATTGGATGAGAAAGGAGGAAAACTGACAGTCAAAAAGCAAAACTCGCCCTTCAAGAAGGAGCATTAAGTACTGTGTAGAGGAAAGGCTGGGAACTCTAGTCAGTGCTGTTGTAGGTAAGAAAAAACTGGAACAATTTTTCATGGACCGCATGATTAGTATTTAGATGATTAATAAAAAATTTAAGGCATTTATAGGATTCAGACAAGGAAGAGGAACGTGCAGCTTAAAAAGTCCTCATATTAATTGCAGAATTACAATTCATACACTGTAAAGTGGATATAAATAAAGTAGGAGAGTAGTGATATTCTCTCATTTCTTTTATACTATCTCTACATATAAATATTTGTTAATACTAGCTAATTCTAAGACACATTTTCATTTCCTTTCAATTTCCTTTCAACTACATTCTATTTCCTTTCAACTACATTCTATAGAGATTACATTGTAGAATAAATCTTCAAGTCCCAGGCCCCATGCTTTCCTATGATCAAAGTTTATATACACGTATACATGCATTCTGCACAAAAAAAAGGGGGGATAAACAGCACATCTCTAAAAGAATAAATAATTCATTACTTTAAAGCCAGTATCTCAATACTTTGAGGGAGATGGAGGGAGGGGAGAACAGGGGAGGTCGGAAGGACACACACAGTTCTAGAGTTTTTACAGATACTACTATATTACATGCAGCAGCCTGAAATAAATAGGGTGAAGCCAATGTGCTTTTTCAGCAAGGAAGATTACCACATTCTGAGTGCTCTCTTGGTGTCTGTGCTTACAGCCAAAGCTGACCATTTTTTTTAATCCTACGTTTTTTCCTATTTCAAATCGGAAATCTGCAACCTGGGTTACAAGCCTGTCTAATATAAACTATTGGACTAAGTAACAGAGCTCCCTCTAATGGTGCTTCTATAGTGATACTGACTTGCCTGATTTTACTGTGTTCCTTCCCACTTGTTGCTAGTAAAATTACATCTAGCTCAGGACTGCCTTTGTTGTATATATTTGTATTTGTTCATTCCCATCTGGTACTACAGCTTTTCTCTCTGAGAAAAGAGCAGTTCGTTGCAATGGAATCTGAATATCAAAGGAAGTTTGTGCAGAAGAGGATCATTACTATGTATTAAGCAACTCAAAAAGGCAGCAAAAGCGTTACCATCTAGGTAGTATTTTATAAGGCTTTTTGTCTTGTTCCAAAATACTGGTTACTTGCTTGCAAAAAAGCATGCATTAAGATAGTAATACTTTTTTTTGCGTGTTTGGATTTTCTTTATTTTTTTTCTAATCCTGGCATCCCATCCTGGGAGAGGCTGCTGCTGTCTTTGGGTTACTGCCGGGGCATATAATTATTGAGGTGGGTTGAAGACAATACAGGATTCATATAGAAAATCTGAGGAAAGAAATTAATGCACTTGACAAACCTAAAGTAAGATAATATGAAAACTTGCTGATGCAGAACATTAGTTCATTCGCTTGCTTCTCATCTAGAAATTGGCCGAACTCGGGCTTCTTTCATATAATTCTCCCTGCTCCACCCCACTTGTTGCAAGTTCAAATTAAGCAAGACCCAAAGGCAAACCACTCCTAATTTCAATCCGGACAAAACAAAAACTACAACAAAGATTCTGTTTGGTTGGTTGGTTGGTTGATTCCCAAAGTACTGCAATTTTGCAAAAAGAGCTCTGAATATTGCAGTTGAATATGCAGTTTGACCACAAGTAGAAATACACTGCAGTGCATCATGTTTCCCTTCATTTGTGCGTATCACCAAGCTCTGTAAATCCGCAAAATTACAGCTACTCAGTGAAGGAATAAGCATAACATGAAAGAGATGTCGCCAATATGAAATAAGATGTATTGACATGGTTGTGTAAACAAGTCAGCACCATTAATTGTCACTTTAGTATAAGTATGAAACTCATGCATGTATCTTCAGCAAAATACAGAATTGGACAGAAGGTTTACCACGTAGTGTTGAAAGAAGAATAAAGCAAGAAGAATCTGTCCAACAAAAAATAAAAAATAAAAACAAGAGTGGGAGAGAAAGGAACAGAAGCTATTGGAAAGAAACCTGGCTTCATGAGACTGTAACTATGCACAGCTATGTTTATACATATTTTGTACTTTAGAAAAAAACATGAGTATATACCACATTGGTTTAAGAAAAAAGAGCAGCAGAAATACTGAGAGAAATAAAACACACCCTTGGCTAAGTATCTTGGTCTGTCTCCCTGGGGAGAGAAAGCATTTTTGTTGGTCAGGAGAAGAGGAAAGCAAGGATTCATTATTATTACTTTGTAGAACTATATTCTACATGCAAAAAGACAAGAATATGCAGAGGGTACTTATTTTAACTTTGCTGTGTACTTAATTGGTAGCACCACTTTAAATAACTTATTCTCTTTCTACATAGTACCTGCCTATAAAAGGGTTGGCCAGTAATCGGATCCTTTTTTAGGTGGGTTTGTTTTTTTTTTTTTTAAGTTGGTAGTGTTGAAAATCCATCTCCTTGGAAAATCATCTCACAAGTTCAAAAATCTGGAAATCAAGAGTTAACAGAGGCATCATTCAGCAGCTGGGGCACCGCAGGTGCATAGGTTGCAAGTCTCTTTTAGGTCACAGTAGTGGGTGGTATTGGGTGGCACTAGCGGTGGCTTTTTTTGATCCTAAGCTACCATCTTATTTGAGTTTGAAAAAATGCCTATTTGTGGTTTTCAAATTATGGAATGAACTTAATTAAACTGTAAAACATTAAACAACAGTAGGAAAGATGATATCCTTGTGAAAAAAAAAGAAACAAAAAACTGAAATCAAGTGCCTTTTTGACTTGGAGAAAATAAGCATAAACTGGTGGTAAAAATAAATCTACAGTTTCCAGTCCCACCCATCACCTTTTTACTGGAGGCAGTAAGGTGAGTTTACCTTTTTAGATGAATGTTTCTTCAAGAAGAAGAAAATAAGTAGATATATACATGCAGGTCCTTGAGAAAAATGTATCACCTCCTTTCTCTTCTCCTTCCCCCCCCACCCCTGATGTCATTGTCATGCTGCACAATCCAAAGAGTTTGAATGTTTGTTCTAAAGCTGAAGAAACATGGTAAAACGTGGAGCATCACAACATTACCAGTCTAATTTATTAAAAGTTTGGAATGTTTCTCAATATCTGTGAGTGGGGAGGCAGAAAGAGGCATTTTTTGGCATGTAAAATCACGATTGGAGAACTTTATAGAAAGTGCAGGGAAAAAAGGAGAGTGGAGGGGAAAAAAACAAGAAAACAACCAAAGGAGAAAAAAATGATGGTGGGGAAACAAAGTCACAAGCATATCTGACATTAATTGAAAAGAAAAAAAAAAGATTGTCATGAATTGTAAAGATTTCCTGCGTGGTAATTGAGAGGAAAAAAAAAAACCTCAGATTAAGTCTTACATGAGACAAAAAAACGTGTTTCCACCAGCTTTCATGAACATATTGCCCAATGACTGGCACAGAAAAGTAACCCTCAGCGGTTTTGAGGTTTTTCTGGTGGTTTGGGGTTTTTTCCTTTTTGTTTCTCCTTTTCTATTTTTTGTTTGTTTGTTTCTTCTTTTTTGTTTCTCCTTTTTTTTTTTTTGTTTGTTTTTTTTTTTTTTTTTTTTTTTTTTTTTTTTTTTTTTATAGTGTGTAATCAATGCATCAGAAAAGCTAAACTGGAAAAAGACATTACCACATTGTATTTAACTTCCAAACAAGCAAAAGCCTGATTCTCCTTTCACTCTGTGCATTGCAAAACTACTGAAGACAAGGTGATATTGAGAGATTAATTCAACAAGGTATTTAACCGTGTGCCTAACTGCAAATCAAAGTGACTGCTCAGCTGGACCAGTGAAATTCCCAGAGTCAGGGCAGCAGCAAAAATCAGGGACGATCTTAATATCTTCTGTGTAAGAAACTTTCAGTAAGAAATAAAAGTATTTGATCTTTAGAGGATTCTTGGAACTGAGTAAATCATGGAGATCGACCAGGAATGTGAGGACAAAGACTGTCAAAGTGATAGCCTGGGACTGTGTAACACCTTACAAACAAGGAGAGCAATTTCAAAACCAGTATGGTATTTGACTGGCAGCCAATACATTTTCAAAATAAATCAAATATGCTCCTGTCGTCTCCTTTTCATAAGAAACCTGGCAGCCACATTCTGTGCTAGTTGGAGTTTATGTAAAGTCCCCGGCTCCCTTAACATAGTGCAAACCCAGCCTTCGCTACAAGTATTTTCACTGTTCATCTAAACCATACTTGCATCCTCAAGCACCACCCTGCTTTCCCATGATTTTTCATCGTATTGCATTCATGAAGAGTCTTTAAAAGGCTAGATTGCACAGATGAAAAAAATAAGAAAAAAATTTACTTGCAGTACATGAGCTCAGGAACATCGTAATTAGAAGATTAATTCTGTATGTATGATTGAATGCTAAGCCAGATATGATCATTTTCAGAAACAAAATTAACTGATCTTATTAAAATTCAGAATTCACAGGAATAGTTTTTTAATATAGCAGTAGTATTTTCCAAGTATAGTGTATTAAAATTGAGAATTAATATTTACTATAACAGAAAAATTATTTATGAGTTGAATTCTGAGTAATAACTGAATCTTTTCCAATGATTAAGCAGAGCAGAAATTGGCAACAACGGGGGGTGGGAGGTTGGGTTTGGGCAGGAAAGCAAAAGGTATTGCTAATCATTGAAAGGGAGGGGAAAGATGCATGCAAGTATGGTTCAATAAATGCACCTTTGGAAAGCAATGAAGCAAACAGCCAAAACAGAGAATGAAGAGCCTTGCCATGATGACACACAATAATCATCAGCAACCAGATCTGTACATGAGGAAAATCATTACACTGCTTTATACAAGCTAAGAAAATCAAATTACAGTAACTCAGATTTTTTTTAAAGCCAATTATATACAAAAGTCCTGATTCTTAATATCAGACTCCTTATTGTAATTTGGGGAAGATTACTTTAGAAACAGTCAAGACTGATACAGCAGCAGAATTTTAGGTGAGAGAAAAAGTGCAATGGATATAGTGTGTTTTCATAAATGTCTTTATAGGGACAAAGAGTGACTGATTGCTGGATAAATGCTAGAACCAACTTTATTTAACATCTCTATTAATAACCTCTAAGAGGAAGCACACAGCACATAACTAAATATGCACAGCACATTAATTAGGAAGTGCTACAAACATCAGAAAGGACCTAGAGATATTTAAAACCCCAGAGAGGAAAAGAAACCCAAAAGAAGCAGCACCCAGACAAATACATGTTAATATTCTGGGGAAAGAAGCAGTTGCTGCACTGAAGTTGGAGGTCTAGTGGCTCTTGCGTTATATGCTGAAAGCAAATTAACTGTGCAACACTTGTTTCACATAATGCTACACAGGGCAGTACCATCTAGAATATTTTGCGTGCCTCCTTTTACAGGGAAAGATATTCAAGCTTCATTGTGGCAAGGTTCTTCACAGTGATGCGCCAAGGGAAGAATGCCACATTCGGCAAGGATTTATCTAGACAACCAGATGAATTATTATGCGTTTTCTTCTCTAATTCCTATAGCTTACATCTTCCTCCCTTTTTAAACCAAAAGAATCCTCCCCTCGATCCCAAATATGAATTCTAATTAAAAGAGAGTGCAACGCAGCCTGATTACTGTGTTTTACAAGTTATTTGTCTAAATTATGTGGCCTCCATATGAATAATTACTCTTTATCATTCAGTTTGCTCTCTATAAAGATAGCTGAAAGCTAATTAGAAATTGTTCAGTGGTTAGCCAATGCTGTCTTTGATCACTCCTCGCTTTTAAAGTTTGTGCCTGTGCCCGTACTGCATTCCCAAGATGTTTTCATTTACCATCAGGAAAGCAGATAGAATTAGATCATGTCACAAGAGAGGAGTGCTGAGAGGATGAGTAAAATCAATACCAAAAAAAAAAAAAAAAAAAAAAAAAACAAAATAAATCAAAATTTTATAAAATTTTGATTTTTAAAACTAATATAATATAT